>VZRO01004334.1:70957-110915 GCA_013397915.1 Daphoenositta chrysoptera
TTTTTTTTTTTTGAGCTCACAGAAAATGTCCGTATTTGTTTCCATGTTGTAGTTCAAAGCCTTTCTTTTTAAATTTTAGTAAGGACACTTCTCTGCAGGCTTTCCCTGAGGTCTGAAGTGGGTTTGTTGTTCCTGAAATCTCTGCAGCAGTTCTTTTTTAATATCATGCCAACTTGGAATTAAATTGCTTTTCACCTCTGGCATCTGTGACATGAAAAATATACATTTCTGTGTTCTGAAAATAAGAGACAGTTAATATTTTGTCATTTAATGAGTCTAGACATACCAGTTAGGCAGACTCAAATCTTTACAGTAGTGGCTTTTCAAAGTGTCTTTTTAAAACTATTTTTAATGCTTCCAACTGGTGTAACTAAATATGTTTCTAGAAACATGATTTTTGTATTTTTGTAGTTTTTTTTCAGTCATGTATCACGAAGAGAGGTTAGGATTTGTTTGAAATGCCTTAAATAGATCCGTATATATGGCATCCCATTTGTGAAATATTTGATAGCAGTTAAAACTTAATATGTGATTTGCCCTTGAAATATCTAAACTAAACCTAAGTTCCATTGTATGGAACTAAATGTAGGTGTAAGCAATACTGTAATAGCAAAAAGAAGCATAATATAAATTATTTTGGGGATAATGGTAATCAATCTTTTTTTTTTTGAAAAACAGATTGTCAAACTGCCATTTGAAACTTCTTAGAGAAACATTATTGATCATAACTCTAGTTTGCTCACATTTATAGCCAGCTAGAGCTTGAATGCCTGTCTTCTTTGCCTCTTCCATAATTTATTAAGTGCTGTTTATCTATCTGCTCCTCTGATTTGTACTCATCAGCCCTTGCTACCTGTTCCCTGATCTAAATATCCTCTCCTTTTTCTTCTAAGACACATGGGCATAACTTTCCTCACACTTTTGGCATGTGTAAAGGCCAGAAATCAGCAGCTTGGGTGTACTTCAGAGCTCCTTTGACTTTGAAAGGTCTCTGTACAGAAGTCCATTCCCATGGATCTGGTAAGACTGGAAGACACAAGAGAGCCACTGTGGCCATGCCGAGCTGCACTGAAGTAATTATGATGAGTTGCTCCACTTGCAAATTTATTCCATTTACTTCAGTTGGTTTCACTTATAAATCCAAAGTGTTGAAAAGTCTTTGTTACTTCAAATGAAATTATCCCAATTTTAAGAACAAACTGTTGTTTTGAATTCAAAGTATGGGAAAAGTTCTATTTTTTGAAAACTGTTTTTTAATACACACTTACTAGAGTAATGAATTATTGGTAAGAGGATTCTATGAGTCATAAAACTAACCAGCTATTTGCATTGACAGGGTGAAATACTAAAGCCTTGTAATTCAGGCTTCCTAACAGGTTGTCTGGATATTAATTTTCCCAACCCCAAGTGTAAAGTTCTCTTGATGTAAAGGAAATTGCTGGAGTGTTGCAAGGCTTCAGAAAACAAATACACCAGTTCACCTTCTTCAGCACCCATGTACCTTTCACACCGTGAGAGTTTCCTTTATACTTCCCAATCTTTTTCATATATGTATAGTCTTCCTTTCTGTGAAGTGATAGGTGTCAGTACACTTCACTGTTCCAGGAGTGCTTCACGCTCTGTCTTGGTCCATTCAATCACAGGCAGTAAGAACTGTAGAAAAGGAAAAGCCTTATGTTTTAGGACAGTCCTCTTTGAGACATACCTTAAAATCCTTGTACTGACATGTTCTTCTCAATCAAGGGAGGAAAAAAGAGAAGAGTCTGGTAGTTAAATATAAATGTAAACATTTTTTATTTGCTCATGGTGGAATTGGAGCTTCTTCCAGGCATTAAAACAATCAATGGCATTAGACTTCCTCCTTGGAAGAAATGAGCTGCTGCCAATCGCTTTTTCTAATATCTCAAAACGTCTTCTGGTCCTTCTGTGATGAGAGGACTACGTGCTGTCACCTTTAGAAGTGCTGCTGTAGGAGCAGTAACAGAAATCTCCAGAGCGGAGAAGCTCAGCGCAGTTGGAAGCCTCAGAACAACAAGGGTTTCTCTTAGCAAGATTAAGGGTTTAACCCATAGTTCTAGCCCAGAGATACCCTCGGAATTATATTTACTAAGAATACATTAGTGCTTTGAATTAAAAAACAAAATAAAACAAAACACAATGAGAAGAAACCCCCAACATGTACAGGTGGAGATCATGTACTGGAGGTAACGTCTGAGTAAGAAGGCACTTTGATATTTGAAATTCTGGGGTAAAATTGTGAAAGTGTGTCTTCATATGCAATACTTGAATCACTTGGAACACTCATGGAAGAAAAATAACCTCATTTGTGATTGCCTGTATCAATCACAAATGTTTGTAAAGTCATGGAAGTGTGGGAATATAGTCAGGAAAGTCAAAGAAAATTCAGACTCTAAAAGGAACAGATTTACACTTTGATTAGATCATCAAGTGACAATCAAGAATGACTGCCACCATTTTCACAAATCTTGTAGATGACACTTGCTCCTACAGAGCACAAGCCAGAAAATCATCATGTTATCTGGTATGCAGCTATAATATTTTCATTTTTCAGGAACTAACAATGAGAAATGCATATTTCTTCCACATTTCCAGCATATGATTTACATAATATTAAGTTGTTAACATTATCCTCATACACTTCTGTTGTATCACTTTTATACAATGATGATGACCTTATTTTGCAATGTCTGATTTTATTTTGCAATGTCTAACTTTGAGAGATTTAAAAATATTTCTATATTTGAATATGTGAAGTGCATGTTTTATAAGGTCTAGAATTTTATGGTAGAAATCAATAGTGAAGGACAAGCTATCTACAAAAATATTTTTGATTATTTTATGTACTGATTTAAACCTTACAAATTACACACCACCAAATTTTAATCCCTTCCTTTTCTCTTTTTAGAAGCCAAAGAAACCCTCAAATTAAAAAAGAATTACAGATTTATTTATTTACACGAGTTACTTATTTAATTTGGTCATTTTTTTTTCTTAAGCTTATTGTATAAAAATGACCTGTACCAAGTTGATGACTTTGAGGTCAATAAGTGAACACTGTCTACACATTGTGAAGACATGATTATTTAATTTCAATAATTCACCATTAGACTCAGTTTTTCAAAATTCCTCTTTCTCAAGAATTAAAATGTCAACTATTACATAATCCCCATCCACTGTTGTTTATGAAGTTCGATGTGGTACTTCTAGCTGCAGTTTCTTGAAATTAATTTTTTGTTATATCCGAACTTTTTAAAATGCATACCCGGATTTACTTCTGATACTAAAAACAACTTGTCTTTTAGTAAACACAAGTACTACAAAGGAGTTGAAACTTGAGCATATATATTTATGGTACAAATGGAGGATGTTTTACTGTCAATGTGCTATGCTGATTATTTATTTAAAATTTTAAATGCAGAAGTCTCTGGAGAATATTATATTTTTAATATTCATTATATATTATGTATTTATTAATGCACACATATTCATAAGTGTATATTTATTTTATAATGTATAGTAATTGTATTTTTGTTATAATATTTTTATATTTCAACATGCATTTTCCTTTGGAGGAGTAGTTTTTCAGACAACAGGTGAACAAATTTAACAATCCTGTCTTACAATTTTGTATTTCCTTTATTAAACATGAGGATTCTAAATTTCTAACTGTCCCTTATACCTCTTTTTTTCTGTTGAGAGGTTAAGACGAATTTTGCAAAAATTAAGTAATAATGAGAAAATGATCTGTAGATGATTAAAAAGGAGTAAAGTGGAGCACAGTGATGTCTTTGGAAGTAATGTCATGAAACAATCCAGGAAGCTCAAAAGAGCAGCAGCAGAACTTCCTGGGAAGCCTCAATTGTGCTCTCAAAACACCCTGCACTCTGTTTAAGCTTCTGGAGATATGTTGCTTCCTGACATTTTAGTTGTTTTATTTTGGTTTTTTTTTTGCACAGGCTTTTTACCCTTGCCAAAAATCTCAGAATAATGCTGTATGTTTTCTATTCAATATATAGAGAAACTACAATTAACACTGAAAGAGGAATATGAGTAGCATAGGTTAAACAATGAAAAAAGAATTTCAGCTCTTTGACCCTTGCTGAGAGAGAAAATGTGCAGCATATTAATAAATGATACATATGTCTCCATTTATATGAAGAGTATGTACAAATGAGGGAAAGCTGAGGGTATGACAAAGTGGAGCGGATCTCAAAAAAATGTAAAAGGTTTATATCACTCTTCTAAGAAAAGACATAGAGACAGAGCATCTGTATAAACTTTTTTGTTAAAAGTTTATTTTCTTCTAAAACACTGTTGATTAAGAAGTATAGAACCAAGGCGTTTATACTAAAAATGGTAGGTTTTGACTCTGTACCTGTCATGTACTTCCACAAGAGAAGCTGGCATTTCCCTGAATGAATACAAGAACAGAATTCAGAAGACTTAGGGGGAAAAATCTCTTTACAGCCACAACCCAAAAAATGTGGAAAAAGGAGGGTGAGAATATATTTTCTTATGACAAAACTTGTTTTATATAAAAGTTGACAGGCTGAGAAATTAATAGAGGCAGTTGAAACCAAGAGAAACAAATCAGGGCTAATGATGGACTTGTTGAAATTATGTCTGGTTACTTTGAGCACCTCTAAAATTAGCATATGGAGCCTTTTTAATTTAGGCCAGCTCTACTGAAACAACTTGTTTACTCCTGAGGTTCTTACTTAAAAGTGCAATGAAATTAAGACTACTTGCAAATTTCTGCTTTCTTCTTTTAATTTGCTTGAATAAAGTGTATCATTTCTGCCTAGGCTCATGTTAAAACAGCTTTTGTAAAATGTAATATCCTCACTAAGACATTCTTGAAAATTATCATAAAGAAAATATGTCTGTGAGGAAATTTAAATAAAAGATACAATGAGGGCTCCTAGGACTTCCTACGCAGAGTTTATAATTAATATGAGGGTTTGGAAAAAAGTGAATGCCATACACAACTGTAGAGATTTTTACCAGTAACAACTGGTAATTTCAGCTACAGCTGTAATGCATAAGTATATTAGATGTGTGGGGGTTAAAATGAATTTATTTTCTCATAAGTAATTTTTGTTTAAGTCAAAATTGTTTTGTAATAAGCTTATTTGAGCTTCTCATTTAAAGAATCTCATAGCTCCACCACAAATGTCAGAAAAGCTTGCTAGAGGGCAAAGAAACTCTGAAAGGAATATTGTCTTCTGATAGACGCTTGGATGGCAAAGCAAGATACTGAAGAATGAAAAAGGAACTACTGCAATTCTTATGACTAACATAAATTCAACTGTATACAGAAACAGACAATGTGTGTGTGCCTAATGAAACTATATAACTGTTTGTGAGAATATTGATTATATATAGAGGTACAAGGTCAATGTCCTGGAAACAAATGAATATCTGTGAACTGTGTCACACGCACAGTACTTGGATACCTACAGTATTACTTGCCCAGGCACTGAACTGCTTTACACAAATGAATGCTCTCCTACTGTGCCTCTTTGGGATTAGCAGCAGAGAAGGGCCATATTAACTGCATTGCATGATGGCTTCTCAACCTTCCTTCCTGCCACTTGAGAAATAAGATGAAACCAATTGCCTTCTCCATGTACTGCAGCTGTGTGAGTGACGGGAGTGCAATACAGATCCATAGCTATAAAAATTGGCTAAATAGGCTGCTACTATGGCTTATCGCTTGTTTGGAACATTAAAATGAAAGTCATTAAAAACTTCAGAATTTCTCTTTGAAATACACTGATTAAAAAACCCTCTGAAAGTGTACCCCTGTTGCTTGATTTTATAACAGTCAAGAGTAGTTTCTGGTATGAAAGGTTATGTTAATAGTATCGTAACATTCTGATCCATGCAGATTTGTAGAGCCCACGGGCTTCATGGATGTGTTCAGAAGCACAGAAGTGCTTGCAATAGCTGAGTTCTTCTGTACCCTCCTATCTTTCACTTTATTTTGTTTATCTTTTAGAATATTGTAAATATGCATATAGATAAATATTAAAAACTGCACCCCAAGAGTTTAAAATTCAGTAAAATGTCAAGGAATTGGTTCCTCATATGGAGTTAACTGCAGCTGCCCACTTGCTTATAAAAACGACCCTTAAATTCCATTCTGGTCCAATCTTACAAAATGATCTCACATCCTTCCCCAGATGACTAGTTAAGCAGAATATGTATATACATGCATATACTGAGAAAAATAGTGAAGTAATGTAGGCTGGATTACATCATGTCTATGGTTAACAGGAGCCAGAGGTCTAGGTTTTCTCTGCAGTTTGTGGCAAGAAGCTGCAGGCCAAAAGGTCAAGAAAAATATTTGGAATTGAACAAGCAAGGGAAAGGTGTAAGAGAAGAAATGGGCAGTCTGAAAAGGTCTTGAAAGAGTTCTCTAGAATATGCACACTGCTATTATACTGATCTCTCAGAGTTTAGAGAAGAAACAAATTAGAAACACTGAAATCTGAGGGATTTGAGGCAAGTAGCAGTAGTTGAACAAGCATGATTCAGCTTTCTTTTCCACAGTAACTTCATTGTCAATCACGGTACAAAACTCTCGACTTTTATTTTATTTTTTTTATTATAGTGTAAAGTAACGTAATACTGTAATTTCTGATAGTATTACAAAATTCTGATACCAGATTCCTTTGTAAATGTAAACATCATTCCTTCCTCAGCAACGCATATTAGTCCAAATGCCACGAAGAGTGGGAGAGACTCGGCTGTTTTGGTTCAACTCAAATAAAAATGTTGAGCAGTAGCATTAATAGTATTTGTAGTCAAGTCTGCTTCCAATAAACCTTTGTAGTGAGACTTCCTGCATTTGAGTGGAACACAGGTCTGCTGTCAGAGTTGTCATGGAACTCCTCAAAAAAAGGACTTGGAGATCAGGACATATGTCTCAGATATAACATGGTAAAAATCCTGTGCAGCTTATGTCTCAAGTCTCAGAAAAAGCTACTGGTGCAATTCATTTCCAATGGAAGTCTTAGAGGATTTTCTCTATTTAAAATTTCATTTTCAGAACTATCTTTAAGGGCCTTTTCTACACAGAGATGGAACAGTGTTTGTAGTAACACAAAATTACAAAATTATTATTATTTTTTATTATTTATTTAAACACGATTTAACTAGAAGAAAATGTTTCTCAATCTCGTCTTTTTGTGGGTTTTTTTTTTGGCTTTCGTTGGATTTTTCTCATTTCTTAGCTATGTTCCTCCCCTATACCAAATTGGTATACATAAGGGAGTTTTTATTTAATTCAACTCTTATCAATTGCTTTAGTTACTATGCTTTGCAATAGTCAGGAATGTACAATTTGATACTAATTTAATAATTTGCTTAGCAAGTTTGCGCCTGTTTATCATTTCTCCATTTAATCTTATGATTCAGATATTACTTTTCAACTTAAACATACCATTCTAATTGCAAATTTAAAGCCAGTATGATGCATGTAGTTTTATACACAATTTCATGTGATCTTTGATAAACAGTAAAATGATATGTGTCCACAGTTCAAGAACTAAAAATTTAATAAAAAGAAAGGGAAATGAATATTGGTTTTGCTTGGAATATGTCAATAGGGCACAGGTTTCCTGATATTTTAAAAAATTATGTAGATATCACTGTAGAACTGTTTAATTTATCAAACACAGCTATCATTTTCATAATTTTGTTCTTACAATCCATTCATAAATACCAAATGATGATTCTTGTTATAAAGAAAAATCCTCTCCCGCAATTTCTCTATTTCTAATTAATAGATTTGATAATCTATCTGTAGCTATATTACTCTCATAGTATATATTTGGTATATCTATTATGTGCCTCCAAATAGGCATTATCTTTCAGCAATACTCATTGGACATTTAAAAGGCTTACTTCAAAATCAAGCTTTTTATGCGGACTTGACCAATGGATTTTGCAATTTCCACTGTATTCTTTATTTTATGTCAGTGATCCTCAGGGAAGGGACACAAAATTGTGATAACAATTAAATTGTCTTTAATGCATTTGATCCTGCCATCTACATGTTAGCTAACTCCTTTTCCTAAGTGCTTCCAAAATGGTAGATATTCCATGAATCCCATTTCTATGAATGGAATTAAAGGCATTGTAGCTCCTTCATTCTCTTAATCTACTTACTCAATGACAAATATTATTGTCAGTTTTCTGATTTTTCAATCTTCATCACTTCCATAATTCACAAATTATCAGCATCTCGTTAATGTGATTACCACTGCTACACCTGTACATCTTTAAATAGCCACAGATGGAGTAATACAACTTAAACTCCTTAGGGTTTTATTAAGTTTATTCTCTTTATTTTGAGCTGTGATTTCCTGTTTTATTTTAATATTTCTTTAGCTATCAAACAAACCTCCCCCCACCCCCGCTCCCTGCCCAAGCTCCTAGTTTGTCAGTATAAACAGAAATCAAGTTTGGAAGGTAGAGTGATGTCAGACAGAAAGGTAAAAGCAATGATGCAGACAACAAAGAAAGTGAAATGGAAAGCTGTTGTGAATGAAAAAGGACATATTTGGAATCAAGTCTCAGCCCCAAGTTTCCAGAATTTACTTAAACTCCATCTTCTCCTTATTACTGATAATTTTGCTGTTGGGAAGGAAAAACATCCAGCTCTGATTTAAATGATATCAACTTAAGGCAAATAATTTTGAATCATGAATCAATGTGACAATATAATAAACTATCACACATATACATTCAGAACAAATGTATTATTTATGTGCTTTTCAGAGACAGATGCCTTGATGGTTTGGAATAACTTGTGTGTTGGCACACTGCCTGTTCCGTCCACCCTTGGGACACACACAAAATATCCCTGTGTGCTCCACTTGTCTAAATGGAGGTCCTCTTTTTCCATGGACATTCAGTGGGAAGCAAAGGAAGAATATCACCCAGGCAAAAAAATCTAGGACCAGAGCTGATGACATCTCTACCACACTATTTTTTGGTTCTGTAGTTATAAGGATAATTAAATCGACCTATCTAACTTTTCCTTTCCCTCTTTCTCTTTCACGCTATGGATTGCTCTCAAGTACCTTGCTACGTGTAGGAAGAAAAACTCTTTTATCAGGGAAAGGGAAAGAAATGGGGAGGGGTTCAATCTGCCCAACATATGCTGGGGTGTCTCAGGCTGACAGCACTGAAATGTCCTAGAGATTTCCAAAAATTACAGATGATAATTTCTTAACTTAGACAGTGTTTCATCTTACATAGAATAATTTTGTCTTAGCTCATCTTGACAGATAAAGAGGACCTGATCACAGGACTAAAAATTAGTTGTTTCTTGGGTGAAAATCACTACAACTTGATTTCACTACAAAAATCACTATACAAAAGGAATAAGAGACATACCAATGAGATACAAACTTGGTGCTTAAAAGGGTCAGTTTAACAAAGGAAAAAGCAATTATGAGACAAATCAGCTGGGAGACAAAACTCAACTGGAAAAGACTAACTAGTTATTGCAAACGATTTAATAATTTTCAACTATATGCCTAAAATGCTATCAGCAAATTTCAGCTTGGTCAAAACTGAAAACAAGCAGCAAGATAGTCTAAAGGATAAATGACAGCAGCTATAAAAATGTGGAAACACCATAAATGATAAATAAGTTATGAAAAGAAAAAAAAATAGTGTAATGAATATTAATTAGATAAATTTTATTGGTAGAAGATTATTTGGAAATAAAAGGGTAAAAATACATTTATAAATTTAAACTTTTTTCCTAAGATATTTTTGAACTTGATTTGTAAAATTCAACATACTGTGTGCTTATGTGGGTATTAATGAGTGAAGGTCTCAGAGCTCCCTTTGATTTACAGGTGAACACACTTCTAAGTTTTGGCCCAACTATGTCTGCAGGATACATATTTTCTTAATAGCCTAGCCTGGTCTTCTCAAAAAAAGAAATTAGGTACCATGGTGAATTATAATAGACTGGTCATTTACATGACTAAAACATGCTCATGCAATTCTTTGATCTAAACCCAGTACATTTGAAATCACATAATCACAGAATGGGTCAGGTTGGGAGGGACCGCAGCAGATTATCTGGTCCAACCTCCCTGCTCAAGTGGAGTCATCCCAGAGCACATTGCACGGGATTGTGTCCAGATGGTTCTTGAGTATCTCCAGTGAGGGAGACTCCATAGACTCTCTGGGCAACCTGTTCCAGTGCATGGTCATCCACACAGTAAAAAGTTCTTAATATTCAGGTGGAACTTCTGTGCACCACATTCTGCCCATTTCCTTTTGTCCTATTGCTGGACAGCACTGAGAATAGCCCGGCTCCATGCTCCTGACACCCTCCCTTCAGATATTTCTAGACATCAATGAGGTCCCCTCTCAGTTGTCTCTTCTCAAGGCTGAACAGGCCCAGCTCCCTCAATCTGTCTAATAGAGATGCTCCAGTCCCCTAATCACGTTTGTTGCCCTCCAGAACCGGACAGAGCACTCCAGATGTGGCCTCACTAGGGCTGAGTAGAGGGGCAGGATCACCTTCCCTGACATGCTGGCAATGCTCTTCCAGGCATACCCCATTGGTCTTCTTGGCCCCCAGGACACACTTGGCACTCGTGGACTATTTGTTGTCCACTCACATCCCAATGATTAATTTGTGGAGGAGAGACTGATACCCCAGAGGGCTGTGCAGCCCTTCAGAGAGATCTCAACAGGCTGGAAAGATGGGCAGAGAGGAACCATCTGAAGTTCAGCAAAAGCAAATGCAGGGTCCTGCACCTTGGGAGGAATAACCCCAGGCACCAGTACAGGCTGGGGACTGACCTGCTGGAAAGCTGCTCCATGGAGAAGTATTTGGGATTCCGGGTGGACAATGAGCTGTCCATGTCTAAATGTGTCTGAAGGGAGGGTGGATCCAGGCTCTTCTCAGTGGTGCCAAGCAACAGGAAAAGAGGCAAGGGGATACAAACTGATGCACAGGAAATTCCACCTAAATATGAGAAGAACTTCTTTACTGAGCTGGTGCCAAGCAGTAGGACCTGATGACCCTTTTGGTCCCTTTCAGCCTTACGGATTCTGTGACTCTGTGATTCTGTGACTACTGCAACTCTGAACCTGCTGCTTGCATCCACAACGATGACGAATACTGACAAACTGTAAAGCCTTCAGAGAGTGTTGAGTCATGCCATGAAAATTATCGCCGTCCACCAGATTAGCCCNATATTCTACATATACTCCAGCAGCCTATTTATCTTATCAGCGAAAAAATTTAGGTGATGGCCTAGGTTGAGCCTAGACTCCTCCACATGAAACATGAAAACACAATAGTAGCTTGATCTTCATTCCAGTGTAGAAGAAATAAGATCCATTTCTTGGCAGTAAAAGAAAACAGAATCAGACTTAAGATTAGGTAGGAACTGTTTCTACTATGGTAATTTATGGGTTTTACTATAGATTTGAGGGGACATTATTCTAAAAGTCTTAAAAATTCATTCAATGTGGTTGCCTAGCCATACTATGTAAAGGAAAAGACATGGATCACGCTATCTGGCTGTTCCCTTAACTTCCTCACAAACCTCTAAAAGGGAAATTATTCTGTGAAGTGTTTCATAAATCTCTAACACATTGCAGAATTTACCATTTTGAAAGGACGCTTTTATCTTCCATGGCTTCACCAGAGAGTGGTGCAGATCCGGAAGACATCTGCTGGTTTGACAGAGTACTTCAATTTGTCTGGAAGAGAAAGTGAGGAGGGGGGGAATAGTCCTTGAAAACTCTGTCCCAGGTCTCGTTTTCTGATGTGGTTCTTCTAGAATGTAGCTGGAGTGCCTCAGGTATATTATTGCTTATTTTGAATGAAGAGTGATGCTACAGAAAAAAGGGGAGGCATAATACCTGTAGCATAACATGCTGATGGCAATGCTTAATTCTGTCACGAGTGGATCTAGGTCCTGAGAAATACAGTTATACAGTCACCCCCTCTTCAGAGCTACCTGCCATACTCAGGGGATCTCAGGACCTCAGAGCAGGGCAATAAGTCCGCCACAAAGTTCTCTGTAAAGAAAGAGCCTGGGGGAGACAAAAAGGTCCACAGTTTATGAACTATCTGAGTGCTGTAAGTTGAAAGGGGAGACACAACAGGAAGAATTTATACCCAGAATGACAGTGGCAGCAGGCTGTAAAGGAAAAGCATCCTTCCTCTAGGTGTCTGAAGAGCGGAAGTTTGCAAGCTGGATCTGAAGCAGCTGTGGAAATCAAACATCTAGGTTGAATAAAATCACTATACCACAGTCTCTTTCTGAACATCTTTTGTGTAAGGGTTCAGAGAGGCAGTATGAGAAGCAAGTCAAATCTAAGGTAAATTACTGACATCAGTGCAAGAAGCTGACAGGGGAAAATGAAAGAGGAATGGAAGTTCAATAGAGCATCCACTGCTGAAAGCATCTCTTGAATGTTTTTGGTGTTGATTTTTTCTTTTAATGTCCCAAAGATAGTGTTAGAAAAAGTGCTATGAGAAGGGAAGTTTGACTATATAGAAAGGGTTTTCTTTATCTTTTGTTTTAATGTCAGCTACAGAACCCTTCCCTCTATATATGTTTTATCAAACCGTGTTTTCAGATACAGATAACCAATGTAGACAATGCTTTTATGATAAACATTTCAGTATGGGAACACTCTGTGATTTCTAATTTAAAATTATTATAGAAAGCTATAATTATTTTGAAATTGGGGGGCAATAGTCAAATATTTTAAATTGCTTCAGTTTCTGACTGATATATTTTCTTGAAAATATGTAAATAAAAGTCATAGAATCAAGGCACTCCTTTTTATATTTTATGTATGCAAAATGCTTCTAAAATATTAGAACATAACACTGTATACATAAGGGCTTGAAAAGAACTATCAAAGCATCTTTTCAGCTATCTGATTAAGTTGGATCAAGCATTGTATAGGGTACTGGAAAAGCACAATCAATTTACAGGGCCAGAGACAGCTTCACTCTAGATGTGAGGAGACATACAGCAGCTCATAATGTGATTGGGATCATACATGTCAGATGGGGCAGCATCAGTGGAGCCTTAGTCAATCCCTACAATCTGCTCCTGATTTGAAGAGTTTTAACCTCATTTTTGTCTGTCTTAGGCATTCTGTGGCCTTTTTGAATTATAGAAGTCTATTATAAAATGAGATCAGGTCAGAATAGAAGGTCTTCACAGTTACTTTTCAGTTCCCTGTGGAGAGATTCACCTTGTGGTGCTGGGCAACAGGGAGGCAAGCTTCCAGAGCAGCCAGTTTCACTGCTGGGAGAGACCCCGTCGAGCAGAACTTCTCTGCATTGCTCCCCTTCTGCCTGGCTGTCCTCTCCCAGTCTTCCTGGGTGATTTCCACTGCCTTACGTTTTATTAAATATACATTGAGCATGGGGAGGACTGTACCTGTGACTGAGTCTTCAACAACATAGAGAAGCACAAAGGCGGGAAGATTTCTGCTAATTTAATGGAATGCAGCATGATTTTCAAGGACTTTCGTTCCAAGGAAAGAATACGGCACTGATTGTCCCACCATTTCAACATATCTTTTTTCACCCAAAGCAAGTTGCACACAATTTGTCTTCTGAACAGTAAGACCTCTGTTTTTCCTGCCTGAGGCCTAGCAAGAGGAAATGCTAAGCTAACTGGAACCTGGCTATTTGTATTGAATTAGTACAGTCATTAGGACTTTAACTATTTTTATTTGGTGACAGTTTGCTACTGATACCACCTTTGGGACAAGCACCTCTCTCTTTTATGTTGCTTTTCTTATCACTGACAGGCAAAAATGACTGATTGGTTTTGGCCCTTGCTTGAAACTCCTTTTCGTGACTTTCTTGAGTGCGTATCCTGTAGCAAATAGATACTGCTAGTATGCACCAGTCTTCATTTACCAGCCTGAACAAGTGCTGACAGATGAGGGAGCTGACAGTCTGCCCTACTGTTGAAGCTGGAAGATATAGTTACATGTGAATTTGCTGGCTTTTTAGACCTGAATAACTGCAATTGTGTCTAAGGGTCACCTCTGGGCTCAGTTATCATTCTGAAGAAAAAATGGAACTTCAAAAAAAAAAAAAGTCATGTATTTTTTGCCTTCTGCTAAGTGATGCCAAAGGAATGCATGGCCTTGGAAAGTCACAAAGTGGCACAGAAAAAAATTAGACTAATGCTATTATGATGGGAAGCAGAGATGTCAGGCATAATTATTACCCAAATTAAACCACTGGTATTTTTTCCAATAGCAGGGGCTCCCAAATCAGTCTCTCACTCCCTCCCTGTCTGTCTGCCTGCCTGTCTGTCCTCAAGATTTTTGCACCATATTATCCAATTATATGTGTCACTGTCAACTTTTCCATTAGGAGTTTGTTCCTCCATTGTCTTCAGTAGTACTAATCATGCAGGACACTACTCTGGAAAATATAAGGCAGTGATGATTCAGTTTATAATCCCACAACACTGCTACCTCTTGAGAATTTTGTGATAGTGGTTTGCCATAACAATATAATTAATCAGAGAGGACAAACACAAAACTGCTCTGCACTTCATATTTGTATTTTCGGGTATATGATGTTTTAGCAATCTTTGTTTTGAGTTAAAATTCTTTTTCTTTTCCCTATGCTAGTTTATAATCAAAATTTCAAAGCCTAGTAAGTAACTTGTAATTTAAAAGAAACTTTTTAACCGAATTATCTCTTTGCTGACTGTAAGCTTCTTATCAGCATGAATTTGAAGACGAGTAGAAAAAAACACTTGGTATTTGCTCTGACTCCTCTTAGTGTCACAAGAAGCAGTAGATTCTAGGTGTTCATTGAATGGTGATCACCTGCATCTCCTAAAGTCTTTTACACTCAACTTTTCTTTCTCTTCTTATGTTGCAAATATAGTTAATTATTAGTTCAGCATATTATTCCTTCTAGTGGAATAGATTCCCATTTAACTACTGGTGCTCTATTAGAGGAGCTTTGTTATAGCATTTTATGAAAGCTTTTTCAAATTCTTTAGAAACATTTTTTCTCAGTCCATTCTGTTCAGTGTAGAAAATAGTCATACGCATCTAATTATCTAGGCAGGCTGATACCTATTGTATCAGCATACACAGAAAAGTGGTTTATTTTAGCCTTTTAAAGGTTTATACCCAAGTTCTTCTACTACACATAGTTTATCTATTCAAATCTGCTTTGCCTGCTGCTTTAATATTGTCACAGGGAATGGTCTTATTAGCATGTTAAGGACACTTAACAGAAAGAAACAAGCTGCTGTCCTGATCTCATTCTTGTTTATTATTGACATTCATAGTCAGACAAGAGCATTTTTCTCAAGAAAATTATTTTTGGTTTGTTTTAATGATGAATGTAAATCCTATAAAATTCTAATTTGACTCAAGAACTGATAAAAAAGATCACAGGAAAGAAAGTTGAAAGGTAGGGGATGTATAGACGTACTCTTTAAAACTGTTTTGCTTTTTTTTCTTGTTAACACCCATCTAGCACAACACCTAATTAACATTCTGGATAAAACACAGCATTATTAAGGCTTCAGTACACTCATAGACACCTTTCAATTAAGGTGCTTGAGTTCACACAAAACACCCTTTCCAATTCTCAAAAAAAGCTTTCAAGAAAACCAGTTGAATCTTGACAAGTTTATGTTAAATAAAAGGAGAGAGACTTTTCAAAGCTTGTTTGGGCCCTTATAAAAAAAAAAAAAGAAAAAGAAAAAGAGTCAAAACCCCCTCCAGAAATATACAGAAACAGTTTTCAGGCCTTTAGCAATAACAAGTAAGAACTCTGGAAATGTACAATTCTTTTTAAGTCTCAGGCTGATCTCAAAAATTTGATAACATTTTTGGAAATAGTGCTTTTCAGAGGCTACATATTTTCACTGGGGTTTCCTCATGCTACATAGCATTGTACTGAATTTGAACCACTTAATATTTTTATGGAGAAGCAAAGTAGATCTGGCTTAAGACTGGAAAAAATCAGTGCCTGTCAGGCCAGTGGAACAAACTGGTGTTTTGGAATCTATTCTTTGATCCCCAAAGTTTATGTACCCCATTTTATTGTTATTAACTAGTTGACATACCCTTCTTGTGCTTTTATGCCAGACTGACATTTTGTTATGAATTCATTGTAAAATGGATTTCAGTAACATATAAGTGAAATCAAAATGGAATCCTACTACAATTTTCTGTTTCCTTCTGTAGAACACTGAAAGTATCAATCAAATTCAATGCAAAAAAAAAAAAAAAATCAAGTACTTCATTTTCTGTCTTATGTAGCTTTTGTCCAAACTAAACTTTCTTTCCCCACATTCTGTTTTTTTTTAACTTAGATAAACTGTCTTTCTTTCTAAGGATTACTTATGGTTTCAAAAAAAATGGAAGTAGTCTAGAGTTCACTTACAGATCAAGTACCATAAGCTGGTGTTTTTAAGTATCCTGAAAGTTTATTAATGCTTTCCAACTCATTTCCTACTTCCCTGCCAAAAGCAGTCTTTAGTGGACTGTAAAGTTTTTTAAATAATAGACATCTGATCCAAGTTTCTTATGATTTTTCTTTTCAAGAGATCACATACTTTCAGAAATCTGGTAAATTTTTATTGCCATATAAAAATCTGGTATTTGGACTGGGTGCTAAGAGTTGTGAACTTATTAGCCTTTTAACATCTGTTAAAAAATTCATTTCCTCATTCTAGGAGATTCATCTTTCCTTCAATACACATACTCATATGATGTTTAAGTCAGAAGAATAAAAGATTGCTGACCCTTCCACTCACAAAAACAGTATCTGATATCAAAATGGTCATGACCTTTTTAAAAAAAGCACTCTTTTGAAGTACAATGCAGGACTGTAAAAAATTGTAATTTATATGTATTTTATGGGCCTGACACAAGCATTTGCATCTCTAAATAAAGGATCTCTTTGATTGTGTATGACTTCCAAAAAAGAGGCAGACCATCTATTTGTGATCAAAGATCTCATGGAGGCAAGTTTATACTCATCCAAACATGTACTTGACAGACTCTTAAACTGGGGTCTCAGCAGAAGATCCTCCCCGTAACCAAATTGTAATCTCACGGAAGACTAGCATCAGAAACAACAAATGCAGAGGGAACCTTCTGAGCACAAATCAATCTTAAATATCTCATAGAGGCTTGGGGTCTTTGCTCTGTCACATTTTTGTAGCCACAGAAATTTTTGATGCTTTTGTGTTTTGTGGTAATTTGTAGGACACCTAGCCTGTAAAACAACATTAAACGCAATGTCAGTGTGGCACTGTTAACATCTATAAACTGGCCTAGCAGAGAAGATTAGAGCAGGGTTAGATATTTCTACAATCAACAATCTTTTCTGTGCTTTTGATTAAAATTTAATAAAAATGTTCAGTGAGGTGAAAACTTGTGCAGGGCAGGTGAGGAAAGATCAACATTTACTCAGCCCAAATCTAATCCAGCCACTTTTCCCTCTTCTCATATTCCCCATTCATACAGAGGGGCCAGAGTGTCCCATCTATTCCTGAAACTTAACAGGCAGCATGACATAATCTCTTATTCAGGAAAGAGGATTAAAAAAAATGGTTTCTATTTGTAGAATCTGAGGTATCTAAAACTCTATCTGCATCCCCATAGCAGTCACAGCTCACCTTTTTTAAGCCAGAGGTTTTTCTTTGACTGCAAGGATATAAAATTCCAGTGGGGTCACAGTGAATCCTGTTCAGAAACTCACCACTGTAAAATATAAGAAGGCAGAATTCAGTGATGATCAACTCAGAGCCAAAATAAACCAACAAACTCAACACTGAGAAGTCCCAGTGTGACTGTGGAGTTCAGGCTATGCAAACTGTTTAGACCAGACAAACTCTGCAACTGTCTCAGGATACTCTTTACTGATTAGGAAATGGTGCTGGTGAAATTATCACATTAACATTTTACAGGAATGCAAAGGAAGGACAAGAAAAGAGAGAAAGAATGGGAAGCTTGAGGCAGATTTCTTCATTATGCTCTCTGAAAACATTGCATCGTTCCCAGAACCAGTACTGTATCTTGATGGGCTAAAGTCTGTGTGACTGCATAAGCAATAAAGTAAAGTAGAAGTTAATTAACAAAGCATGTGGTTTAAGTACTGATCTTACGTTGTAATTTTAGATTGTATGAATTAGTACAGTGTAAACCTCTTTGTTGATGCAGGCTGCTAAATATATCTGGTTGGTAAGGCACAATAAAGCTTCCCTTCTTCCTCATGAGACATTTGAAAGGCCAGGTTTTCAGCAGTGAAACACTGGCCTTCAAAAGCCTTCCATCATAAACATTCAAAGCAGCCCAACGTGGAAGGTCAGTCATCAATCACTGTTACCCTGTCCTTCCTGTGTAGCTCAAGCAACTTCACAGCACAAGCCACGGCACGCGCATCCAAATTCACTGACAGGGGGCTCGTGGGTGACATCATCATGGAAATGCGTGGCTTTATTCTGCACGTGCTCTGATGAATCACAGAATCGTTAAGGTTGCAAAAGACCCTTAAAATCATCCAGTCCCACTGTTAACCCAGCACTGCCAAGTCCACCACTAAACCACCTCTCTCAGTGGCACACCTACACGTCTTTTAAATACCTCTGGGGATGGTGCTCAACCATTTCCCTGGGCAGCCTGGGCCAATGATTAACAACTCCTTTGGTGTAGAAATTTTTCCAAATATCCAATATAAATCTTCCCTAAGTAGAGTGAATCCTGGGAGAGGATGTACTTGTGACCAAAATTTATATAATTCCTTCAACAATTTTTTTTCACTAAGTCAGAATTTTAGATTTTGATACTTTTTTAAGGAAAAAAACAGTTGTTTTTTTATTACTGGTATTCTGTCTAGTTAAAGGAAATAAAGAGCAATACCTCTTGGGAAAATGTGTCTTAAAAAAATACGTTTGTCTTGGTCTATCATAATGAAAGGAGATTTTTGTATCTGCATGTGGACATTTCAATCCAATTGTTGAGTATATACTACAATTTAGATAAAATTTGTATAAATATTGTATTTTGGTGTAGCTAGAGTAAACTCTCAAAAATGGAACAGAAAACACAGAGCAGTGTGTAGAAAAAAGGGGAACTCAAAAACGACCAACCCTAAAACACAAATAAAATATAGTTAATTTTGAAAAGCTAAAATACACATAAATAACTAATAACCATTTAAAATATCGATAACCTTATAATGAGACCAGTTTCTACCAAAAAATCTAGTGACTTTTGAAATTCAGTGTAACATACAAAGCTTAAGTATGCTGAATACCTTCTTTATTTCAATTATTTTCCTTTCCAGCTTAGTTAAATAATTAATTGTAGTATTAAATTATAACTGTGTGGAGTTAAACTTTAATATTCATATTACAGGAAGGTGAGCTGGATTTAAGCCTGAAGATCTTTTTGGCATTCAAGTGAATCTTTTTTAAAGGACAATCTGCCCCATATTAGAACTTGTGTGATAAAGAACAAGTGCTCTGGTCCAAAATACTCTGAGTGGCTAAAAACCCCCAACTCTTCCAGTGAAGTAACAAAGTGCTTTTATCAAAATATGCATGATTGTTAAATATTTCGCTGATCATTTTTAACTGTCCCATTGATTTTTTTCTCAAGGAACTTCCAGTCATATAGTCAAATGGTCTGTTGGTCTTGTCATCAATTCCTACTAAATCTTTCATGTTTTCTAATAGTTGTGGAAACTGTCAAAATGGGAAGCGTAAATCATTCTTACAAGGTTCTGCCATATTTACTCATACTAGGTGAAATAAATGAAATACAAAATTACTTTTAAAAATCTACTTGGAAGAACTAGTTAATTTTGATTTTAAATTCAAGCATATGACTTGGTAAAGAAACAAAGAGGAAAGTTTTACCGTTTCCATTTTTTTTCTGTTGTTTAAATTTTAAAAAATCTAAAATATATTTTTTTGTAGTTTAAAAAAAATATTATCCTTCAGAGATAAGCTTTGTAGTCCATTATAAATTTTGATCTAAAAATAACTGAATTATTAAAAACATTATCTTACATAGAAAAGAAAAAAGTTCTTTGTCAAAGAACTGCAGTCACTTAGACTGCACATATATTAAATTAATATTCAGGTGTTTGTATAAGAAAGTCAAAATTAGGTGCACATACACGCACTCTTTTGGAACAACATTTTCTATTACCAAGCCAAGAAAAAATTTTTCAAGGGATCACATGAAATGTTAATTCACTTTTTCAGACTACCCATATAACCAAAGAGTAATGAAAGCTGACTCCTTTTTCTCAGTCACTTTTTCCTCTACCAGTCTGATTCAGGCAGAATAGTGGTCTATTTTGACTGTGCTCTGTCTTTTTTTATTTTTGTTGTGTGTATTCATAATAGCTTGCTTTTCTTTCCAAAATTTGTCANAAAAAAAAAAAAAAAAAAAAAAAAAAAAAAAAATTTAAATTGCCGTAATATTCCCTATAAAAAGGTAGTTTCTCCTTATTCAATAAACACAGTCACAATCCAGCCCCTGAATTCTGGGAACTCTAATAGAATTGTCATTTTCAGTACAAAATTTTATAATTAGAATTACCTCTAGTTGGACTTTTAATTTTCTTTCTTTTTAGTTTCTTTTTTTTTCTTAAGCAAAATTGATACAGCGAGAGACCTCATTGTAATCTTATGTGCATGATATGCTCTGATACCTCAGACAGCTATTCTGAGGGCACACAACAGTGCTGAGAAATAGATTTTTCTTTCCCTTTTAATACGATGTACTCAGTTTTGCTACTTTTTTGAGAAATAAAATAATTTTCTCCCTACCAAATGATGATGCAATAGCAATTTTTTGTATTATTGCAGAGTTCTAGGGTGCTAGTACTAACTCAGGACCACATTGTCCTAGGATCTGCACAAATATTGAATGTAAATCGAAAAATCCCCAGAAAACAAGAGGAAAAACACTTTTTCCTTTTTTCAGTAGCTGATGGAACAGTTAAATTACTGTTTTCAAGCTGTGTTCTTGTAAGTAAAGTGCAAAATATTCTAAGCACTTGGGCACAGTAAAATGGAAGGTTCTGTGGTGATAAAATGAGGAATGACTTTAAAAATATAAACCGCCATAAGCAAATGAATAGCATGGCTTTTATACAGATTGGGTTCATCCCTGAAAGTACATTTATATTTCTTATCTTTTAAGACCAAACAATGGCATAAAATCCCTATAGCAGATATATATAATGAAGTACAGAAAATGAATGATAAATAATATATTGCGTCTGGTATGTTCTCTTTTGGAAAGGATTTGCATTAAACAACATTCTTGGCTTGTCATTCAAAATTAAAACTAAATCTGCCTTCCCAATATAATATTTACAAAGAGAATGCTTCTTGCCTTTTCTTCTACTGTGCACAGTAGAGTATTGTACACATATCTTTCTGGAATGAGGCAGGTAAAGTCATCCAGCTAGATCTATCATCTGCTGATTTTGTTGTTGTTATTTTCTATTGAAAATCTTCCATAATTTGTGTCATTCTTTACCAAGGAGTGATTGTTGGTACACTTTTATGTGCTGCACATGATCTGAAGAAATTAACAAAAAATAATAAATAAATATAGTTTGTATCTTATTTTCTGGCAGCTCCAGAGAGCCTACATGATCACTTAGCCACTGTTGACACTGAAAATTGAAATCAAAGCATTTGAAAAGTTGAGAACAGATAAAATGCCTTTCATTTAAAGTTCATGTGTGGATTATTTTATTTATGAAAATATGAATAGCATTAATATTGGCCTTGCACATTTTAAAAGTCTTCATAGAAAGATTAAAATAAAACCAAATTGCTTGTATTTTGCTAAGATGAAGAGTATATGGTAAAAGAGACCACAAATCAGTCAGAGCTTCAGGCTTAATTATACAATTAGGACAAACCTCAAGCCATCCAGCACCGTCTCCAATCTATCTATCATGAAGTGCATCTTCAAGAATGTCTAAATTCTCAAGAGAAATTCTTTTGCTTTCACTGTTGTCCAACATACAACAAATAACTCTGCCTACATGATGTAGAATTTGACACAGAATGTGTAATCTGATTCTAAGCACAAGAGTAAGTTTTAGCCTCAAACCCAGGAGAAACTACCTCTTCAGAGGAACATGGGTTAATATTTTAATCTCTATTTTCTATAGTTGCCTAGGGTCACAGTGAATCTAGTGCTGTGGTACCACTTCCTCAATTCCATATTCATGCTATCAACCAATGAAATACTTTTTCCCTGATCTTATGAGATTTTAAGCAACAAATGAAAATTTCCCAAAAGGTGTTTGAATTAGATAACAAAGACTGTGATACAAAAAAAAAAAAAAAAAAAANAAAGGACTGCTTTATTCCTACCTTTAGATATCACCACTGTTTGATTAAGATCTGACCACTTAGATGATCATAAACCTGAGCTGAGTAGCAGGCAAGTAACTGATCTGATATAGACTTAATTGAGCTACTGGGGTACTGTAGGATGAAGCACAGCATTCCAGGTTCTGAATTGCTTTTATTGTTTTTTTGCTTTAATGGTTAAAAGTGTAGGATTAATTTTGAAGTTTTTTTTTTCTCACTCAGAAGCCTTATAGGAGCAGTTTTGTGATGTGAATCACAAAAGAGAAAGAACAACAAAGGTTACAGGTAATTATTTCTTTTTCAGTTGACTGTGTGTTTGAGATGGTTTTACCTATTTCAATTTGCACGGATAAGATTTAAGACCAAGGTACAATTTAGTAATTGTTCTAAAATACTTTGCACTTCTGTTTGTTCCCTATAATATGTATTTAGGTGGTTGTCAATCACAGTTGTGTGGACACTACCATAAAATACTTTTACAAGTATTTATATATACATGCAAAGTAGAAAGTTCAACTTAAATAAGCATCTCAGAAAGCAAGGAAAAGGTCTTTAATTCAGCTTCATTTACATAAATGCATGTTCTCTGTTCTCTAAATTGCTTAGGTACACTTCAACTCTAACAAGGGATAAATTTGGATACATTCACCTGGATTCATATGGCCTAATTTTGTTAATCTCAGTCAAACTAAGCATTACCCAGAAAGGAAAGTCTGCAATAAATACTGAAAAGCACAGCTCAGCACAATAAAGACAATAAAATCACATCCTGATTTATGTTTACATTTCAGTGCTTATTAAGCATGGAGGTGTATTTGAGCTATTTACATGGATTGTCTTTGTGACTGGTGGTTTGAAAGAAAGTCATCTAGGGCACAGTTCTTCTACAGCAGTCATCTAAAATAAGCCAAATGAGTCATGGCCTTGAAGTGCCTCTCTTTACTGATTACAGAGAGAGTCTAGATAACCAGCTGAGATGTGAAAGTCTATACTGTAGTTGTCTACAGTTAACAGATACATCTCACTCATAGAGATTTTACACTCACATAGGTGCTTCTACACCACTCTGGGGTATTGATTGATTAATTCAGTTCAATTTCAAAGTTGCATCAGTTCCAGTAAGTTTTAAAACAGACCAGCTAAGATCATGTGATGCCTAGTCAATATGGTAGATAAATCACATTAAACTTCTGCCTAACTTTAAGGGGAACCAGATTAAGATGAATTAATGAGTCTGATTCGTTCTGAATTAATTAATTAATTTAGTTCCCTAAAATTCAGTTTTCTGTGTGTCTAATTTTATTTGGCAATAGGAAAATTTTCAAGCTATTTTAATATGAATCTGAATCAGTTTTATTCAGAGACTAAAAGAAATAGCAAGAAAAGAAAAAGCAGTTGCTGAGAAGATAAGGCATCAGGCTCATGTGGAGATACAGGCTTACAGAGGGGAACAGCACAAAGAAGTAGGGGAGAAAATACTGATCTTTCCTTTTTTTTTAGCAAAGAAAAGGCACTTTCTGGGGTTTTTTTAATAAAATTTTTCAGTTCATCTCTATTTGGGCATCTGAAAGTTTAATGTGGATGTCTGTACCTGTGTGCAAGCAGGTCTAATGAGGTGTTTGAAAGTCTAAATTGAAATGCTGTAGAAAGAGTCTTCAAGTTTGGCCTTGGTAGTTCTCATGATAGTGATTCAACTAAAGACTGGGGTTGAAAGCTTCCTAATTTCAATTGGGGTTTGGAGACTGATTTTAAAGGGACCACAGCACCATGCTAAGCCTCTGATTTGTGACACTACATTGTGTGTCAGATTGACTCACTCTGCACTTTTGGATTATGTCAATGAGGATGTCAGATAATGTAAACAGATCTATTGCCTTTGAAAATCAGTGGAGTCAGTTTGATTTACACCAGCTGGTAACCCAGCCAGGGATACTTACAATGGCATCCCAAGTTCAGCTATTTAAATGAAGGTCAAGGATGTAACTTCCTTGTTACTCCTTGTAACTTCCTTTTGCTTCTGCTGATCTTTTGCTCACTGATTATTTCAACACTCTCAGAAACCAGATACCTATTCAAATTGGATTTCTGATTCACATCTTGAGATTTGCTTGCTAACATGTTGATGCATTAATTAAAATGTACTCAGTTTACATCCGGATGCACTCAACCACACTGAAATAACTCATGGGAGGCAAATTCTTTTTGTAAATGAAGAGATGCTGGCTGCACAGCAACTGTGGCAAGCTTCAGCCCACCACTCATTTTGTTAATGACCCTGGAGTGCATGGTTATGAAGAAAGAACAAAAGGAATTCATTGCACCTTCCTATATGTTGCTGAATGGCCTGATAACCTTGTAGTATCTTAATTTGTCTTTTTTTTTTTAATGTTATACACAAGAATGAGTGTTGCTGTCACCTAAAACAAAATAAAATTTCAAATTTAGTGATCCCAAGATTGCCACTGTATGAATATTTCTACCATATCATACAGGAAACAAGTACTTTCCCCGTACTTCAAGTGCCTGCTCTGTAGACCTGGAAATGCTATACACTTAAAAACCCAGCACAAATTGAAATGGCAATAATGTAGCTTATAAAGTCTCTCTTTAAGTGAGCAGGAAATAAGAAAGGTGATGGCAATTATAACAGAAATTTTTAAAACCCACACAATATAACTTGAACCCTGTTTTTGGAAAGCTCTCAAGAATGTCCAACAGATTTTGCTCATATTTCCTTCTGAGGCTATTGTTTATAGCTTGCTTTCTGCTCCCCTCCTTTGCTCATGTATTATTACTTCATATTTATCACTTTCTATACTTCTGCCCAAAGAAGAATAGACAGAATCTGCCACTGTATTGCAAATAATAAAATCTGAAAACGGACATTTTTTTAGCATTTCAAAACAAGTAACATCAAATTTCTCAGAAGGTGGAATTAAACTGGAAAGATATATTTTTCATTTTCTTGACTTAATTTCTTTTCCACGTTTATTTCTAGCTCACTGCTAATGAGGAAGAAAAATACCAGATTGTTTTTTAGATTCAGATTTTTTTTAATGAATCCCTTTATTTCTCTACACAATGATTTAAACTTGCTGAGCAATAGCAATTTGATTTAAAAAAAAATTACCAATATAACTAAAGTGCAGCTTAGCAAAAAGGTATGCAAATCAACAGGGGAAATAGGGAAGATGATAAGGCTATGTTACTTCTCAGAGTAAGGCCTGATATCTGCGAATAGGCTTGTGCATAAATCAACAGGTACATGGAATTCTATTGGATTGAACTTAATTGTAGCATTTTCAACTTTAAGACTTTTAACATTCAAAGCCCATGTATATTACTTTGTGTTCATATGCATGTATGTGCATTTTATTCACATTTCTTTTTCTTGTCACCTGTGCCTTCTAAACAACGCTACTGGAAGATATACATTACGTATGAGCTGAAAGAAGGCATTCTGGCAGCAGTAGGATTCAGACAGTAAACTCTTCCTAATTTCATTTTCCAGCACTCCATAGGAAATTTTTTTACCAGCAGTAATTAAGAACTGATGATTAATACTACAAGTAATAATTTTAAATCCACCATTACTTCTCTATCTCTACTTTTTTCTGCTTCTCCAGTGAAGAGATCCTCTCTTTTTTCTGTTTTTCTGGTTTTTTTTTTTTCATTTCCTTCAAAGCCTTAAATATCATTTAGGACTCCAACTATAAGGAAAAAAATAGGAATTATGTTACTGAAATTTATTCTTTAGTTGGCAGCATTTAAGTGAGGGAGAAAACCCAGAACTATGTCATACTTAAGTCCTTTAACAGTGCATACTCATACCATTTTATATGGACAGCCAGACTTGACTATCCATTTACCCATGTGAGGTTAGCACTTGAGTTCACATTATAATCTAAAAGACTCATTCAGAAAAAAAAAGGGGGATTTTCTTGGCCAGTTAAGAGAAATTGCAGCTAGACTGCTGTGAATCTTGAACAGTAGTGCTTTGGTCATAGGAATAAATCATTGCATAGCAAAATCTATTACAATTTATAA
The DNA here is from genome assembly GCA_013397915.1 of Daphoenositta chrysoptera. Classification (NCBI taxonomy): domain Eukaryota; kingdom Metazoa; phylum Chordata; class Aves; order Passeriformes; genus Daphoenositta; species Daphoenositta chrysoptera. Next base: position 97,447 of record VZRO01004334.1, read on the forward strand.
TCTAAGGTAATGCTTTGGATAAATTGCATCAGAAATGTTTGTCATCATTCTATAGCAGCAAGGTTGTTCACAGGTGTAGTGGAATCCCAGTGGATGGAAAAATCACAGAAATTCTTCAGATACTTTGAATTATAGTGTCACGACATGTCTTGCTATGACTCAATCAGCTATTTGTCCCTCTCGTGCCTGAACTTAATATAAGGACAAATAATAAATGAGGGTAGCAAAATAAGAAGAAATACAAATCAGGAGAAAATTCTCACCTTAGATTAAGGTTTTATTAAAGCAATTAACCAGTGGTTTAAGCGGTAAGTAAAATAACTAATGTTCCCTGATAAATAAAACCTGAAATAATGCACATAAATATATGTAGAGATATGTAGACATTTTAAGTTCACTATTAGGAAATTGGTAGCAATCTCATGCAGAAATTAAGGCATGCTTTTAGTTATGGCATAAAATTAGGTACTGTTTGGTATCCACTTTACTTTTCTTTTATGGACCCAAACATACACCTCCCAGCATTTTTGGCCTAATGATAACATGAGATGTTTCTCATAGTATCTTGCTACTTCCTCCTTCATGGCAGGGAAAATGAAAGAGGTACTAAAAAAATACATATATCAAAGGCCATGAATGATGATGATAATAATGACGATGATGACAATGATGACTATGATTATGATTATTATTATTTTATAACAGTAATGCTGCCCACAAAAACACATGAATCAGAATGAAACAACTCTCATTGTGTCAGACTGTGGAACAAGAATAATTCTGTCCTGCAGATTTGTTCTAGTTTGTTTTTATCCAAAATTAAAGACAGTTGTAATCAACAGTTCTGGATGCATTAAGATCCATTAACATTTCTGGATACATCACTGTTCATTAACAGGAAGCAAAAAAAGTTTTAAGATGTTAGGAAGAATATTGTTAAGCTAATGGTATCTTCTGATCATGCTTTTAAAAATGCTTCAAATTTTTCTAACCAGTGACTAGACCTTAGAACAGCTACAGAACATCAAACTGATAGTATGCCAGTTTCTAGGATACGTGCCACAAAAATAAGCCATGACAAACCAAGAACTTCCATCTTTAGTCCCCTAACTTTTGTACAGGAAGCATATGTTGGATTCGTGAGAAGATCTAGGTCTTCAACACTGTTTTTATTGGTCTCCATAGATTTGTTCCATTAATGAGGAACACGTGTTTAGCTGGACTTTGGGACTATTGAATCAGCTGCCAAATGGTGCTGAAGACATTCCTGTTGATTTTTGGTTTCCATTTTAGAGAAAAAAGAAAGTTTATCGGTTGTATCTGACAGAATAGTCATGTTATGAAACACTGACTATCCATTTTTCTCTGAGAAAGTGAGACAGTAATCATGTACAGCAGGAATCTCAATTTAAATGCATACTATGTGAGAAAGCCTAAACATAGATGGGCTCTTCAACTCCCACTTGTGAGGTTATCTAACTGCCAACAGCACATATTAAATGTCATGTGCATGTGGTGTGACTGCGATATGAAGAGTGTTAATCCTGATTTCAAATAACGCTCTGAAAAAATGTGCTGATTGCTCCTACTTCCACCATACCCACTACAACTTACTTGCAGATTTCTTGCTTGTGTTTTCTAGAAATTATGTGTAATGGATCACATTTTTCCTTTAGATTTTCACTAAATTTTTTGATTGATTAATACAATAATAAGGGTTTCAGTTAGCTGGAACAATTTTTTCAAGAAGGAATGTTCATTTCACCCCTGGTCCTTGAAACTTCTTCCAGTTAGTACTTTAATAAGAACTAAACACTTTTGCCATTTCTTTAGCACTTTGTTGTATGAACAAATCCTTTGATTAGCCAGAAAATATAAGCCTTATCTGGCTACCGTTAAAGACAAAAGAATTTTTACTGATGCCTATGAAACTGTTTAGGCTCTGAGATCTGAGTTATCAGCTCATCTGCCTGTTTTCTACATAAGGAAAGTTTTAGTTTTATTTTGTTCTATTCATGTTGCCAATGTTGCTAACTCAGCAGTTCTAGTTGCCAAAGTCCTGCTCCTGCTGGCCGTAATATTTCTGATACAGGCCAGGATGCCTTTGGCCTTTCTGGACACCTGGGTACACACTAGCTCATGTTCAGCTGGCTGTCAACCAGCACTCCCGGGTCCTTTTCTGATGAGCCTTTTTCCAGCCACTCTGTCCCCAGCCTGTAGAGATGCACACGATTGTAGTGACCCAAGGGCAGGGCTTGGCAGCTGGTAATATTGAACTTCATCCAATTGGCCTTGGCCCATTGATCCAGCCTGTCCAGAATTCCTCTGTGGAGTCTTCCAATCCTCCAGCTGATCAACTCTCCCACCCAACTCGATGTCATCTGCAAACTGGCTGAGGGTACACTCGATATTCCCCTGGAAAAGAGCAGGGTGAAGCATGGTTCCACCCTGCTACCTATGGCAACGAGCACACCAGAGCAGTTATTGGCACTGCAGCCTGTGGCGGATCCCACACCAGAGCAGTCAATAAGCCCTGGAGAAAGTTCGGGTCATGGAGGACTTATGCAGGTTCCTAGAAGGAACTGTGGCCCATGAAAGGGAGCCCATGCAGGAGCAGTCTGTTACTAAAGGGTTATACTCCACAGAAAGAATCCACAGTGGAGCAGTTCTTGAAGAGCTGCAGCCTGTGGGAAGTGCCCATGATGGAGAAGTCTGTGAAGGACTGTATCCCATGGGAGAGACCCCACACTGGTAGAGGAACAGTGAGAGGAGGAGCAGTAAAGACTGACCACAACACCCATTCTGCATCTACTCTGCACTGCTTGGGGCAGGAAAGGAGGGAGGCTGAAGAGTTAGGAAAGAAATTGCGTCTGGGCAGAGAGGAAATGGATTGAAGAAGGTTTTAGTTTGGTACCTAAATCTCACTGCCGTGTTCAACTACTAATTGGCAATAAGTGAAATTATTTTCCCCCAGGTTGAGTCTGTTTTCCTGTGATGATAATTCATGAGTGATCTCCCTGTCTTTAACATGAGAATTTTTCATCATACCTCCTCCTCCTGTCCTGCTGTGGGCAGGGTTTGAGAGAGTCGCTAGATGGGCCCCTGCCAGCCAGCCGAGGTCAATCCAACACAATATCACATAGTAAATTGGAATTATAGAAATTACACTACCTTTCTTAACTATCTAAAAAGCAAATATTGATCAATTAATAGGAAGAAGAAATGGGTTCAGTGAAAAATTATGAATATGACTTAAAAAAGAAAATTCGAAGAAGAAAGAATGTAAAGAAGACAGAGTAAGAAGGGAACACCTAGGAAAGACATCAGAAATTCTGCATGCTGACAAAACATGTACATATTTTAACAAAATATTTCACAAACAACCTTGCTTCAGCCAAGCAATAATAATATGACATAGGAATTGATTAGAGCATCCTCATACTGTTTTTCACAGCAAAAGCTTTTTCATCTTAAAACAAAGGTATTCTGCCAGGCTTCCTGGAGGCTAGAGTACAGTTCTACAGAATACCACAAAGGCTTCTCCCTTTCTGTGCCCATGTCCTGAAAGCTGTCTGACAGGAGTATCAATACCTTACACACCACACAGAACAGCATAATGCCTAAGTAAGGATGGCTATTCTCTTCCTCAAAGTCAAGGGATGGAGACCCTTGGAACATAATGCATTGCTTTGAGCCAGACTGGTACACACTGGTGTACCACTGGTGCTGACGCTGTCAGTGGTTAGCAGTTAGGCAAGATAAACGTCTCAGCTCATCACTGTCATTTCAAATCCTGCAGAAGTTGCTAGGGACTGTTTACAGGATCTTAAGGTCCAAAGTAAAATAAAATAGTTGTTGTAGTGATAACCCTGTGAATTAGCATCAACTTAAACCACAGCCAAAAATTGTTAATTTTCTTGTTAATCATTTGGTTATGAAACTCTGACCTATATATTTTGATTTACTTCAATTATCTTAATTATGCAAATAATTTTTATATTTATATCAATTGTTTATTTCAATTATTTCAATTATTTTAATTACCCAAATATAAATTTAATTTTCTCCTACTTACGTTAGTTTTCACTACCTAGACTAATGATTCACTATGAGTTGAAGTCCAATAATGTCCAAACTGAAAGAAATCTAACTATTGAAAATATGTCTTGTCCTTGACTCTGTCTTGGATGGGTTTTGCTTCTTCCTTTCTTTGCAGATGCAATTAACATGGAAATTTGCAATATGTAATGGGAAAAGACCAGAAGTGGAGAAGTAGATCTTTTTCCAGATTGGCAGTATGAGATGGTAAAGAAGGTAGTCACAATGAGTGATAACCTGAATCCCTCTTCTGAATCTCCAGTTGCTACTGTACATTCATTTTCAGCTGGTACAAAATCATTTTGTTGGAAAAATAATTTTCTTCCTACTTATTCACTATAAATTCTAGGAATAATTTAGTCCCACTGAAACCACTTTTATAGCACAGTAATACCACTAATTTTGATGGATTTTCTGAATAGGTCGAACTGAGAGGCAAGGCATGTGCTGTGCCACATTAAAAGCTTCTAGGTGGGGAAAAATCAACAGAGGATGTCTGTTGTGTCATTTAGTTTCCTGGTGACTAACACTGCATTCAACATTACCAGCTCCACAAATCGCCACATTTAAAATTTATAACAAAGTGAATTTAGTCTGTGGTGCTTTATAAATAAATATTATATTTGTTTGACCTCTGTTTAGAGGAAATAAGAGGTAAGATATAATCCATACAATAGCCACTTAGAATCAAAGTCTAGAAAGAAAGTGAAGAGAAGGGAAAACAGGGAATATTCCTGGAATGCATTAGAACATCTATGTGAGATACTCACAGATATTTTGCTTATGTGTAAGGGAGCTGTCTTTACAAATAAAAGAAAATACAGAGTTTGTAACCCATTTTGTCTGAGAAATGTTACCATGGACAGCCTTCATGCAAACCTGGAGACAAGCTGTCAAAAGAACAGAAACCAGAAAATATTACTGATGTTGAAGATTGCTCATTTAGAGGAAACTATATCAGTATCTTAAAACCTTTTATTTTTCTTACATATTTTTGCTTTCTTAACTTAGAAAAAAAAATAGATAAACTTGTGTGTGGCTACTACTGCTGATCTTAGTCTTTGCTTGCCTTGATTTCCCTTGCTTTCCTTTCCATTGCTTGCCTTGATAACGCATCTGTTATTTTAAAACACCACCGTATGAAAATGTTCATGTAGGACAAGTCAGATGCCTTGTTTGGCATTTCTACCTGCTAAATTACCCCAGTTTAACTAAATTGCTATAAATGGTGAGTTAAATTTTGCAGGTGTGGGTGCAGAAAACCAGTACTTTCCATTATGGGGAAACGCAGCAAACTGCAGCACTCAAGGTTATGTTCTTTGGTGTAACAACAGACAGGTTAGCTGTACATTTAAAGTGGGAATGACAGAGAGTTCAGGGCCCTCTAAGCAAACCCCATCCAGTATTTCTAAGTTGCATGTATATGATGTTCTTCTTTTCTGTGGCTGGTGCCCCATGTCAGAAATTCCTCTGGCAGGCTCAGCAGCTTGCACCCAAAGGGAGCTGGGTTGCGAGGCAGGCAGTTTGACAGGGAGCCAGAGACACCAGAGTGTGCTATTTATATTGCTGTCTGCCTTATCTGTTTGTATGCTAAAGTGTATGAGCTGCTCAGCCTTGAGCTGGAACCCCAGCTGAGTGTAGCTCTGGTGGTACAGTCTAATTAAGCAACACAATACTTTAGGAATACATAGTTTTTGTTAGGACTCCCTCATTAATAGGGAAACATATCTTCTGGGATAATTAGTAAAAGCTGATGATGGTATACGATAGAAATGTTTATTTGGACCTAACAACACTGCAGTGACTGCCTTCTTTAAAGGCATGATCAGCAGTGCCAGGCAGGTAGGCTCTGTCCCAGTGTGAGAATTTATGGGAGACCAGCTGTAACTCTGAGAGCTCAGCCTGTCCTGCTGTAAAGGCCTGCCTGGAAAGACAGTGCTCTTACTTTGCGGGGGGTGTCGAATGACTTGCCCAAGGTTGTGATTTTTCCCTGCAGCCCTAGGATGTGTGAAAGGAAAATATCTTGCCGTGTGTGGGAGAAAGCAGGAGAGAGAGCGGGAGCAAGTTAGTGAGCGAACACCGAGCCCTTACAGGTGATCCATTACCCTGCAGCCATTACAATTTGTCACATATGCTTCACCTAGCATCAGCTGCAAGATGAAATGTTTTCAGCTCAGTTTATCAGTCTACCTGGATGTGTCAGGTCAACTTCCTTTTAACCCACTGTTCTGGTTCATGGGCTTTTAGAAAATATGGCACAGCTGATCAGAGCTAGCAGTTGTCTTTCTTTCTTTTTTTTTTCTTTATTTTGCTCGCAGTGTGAACCAGGGATTTCTGTACACGGATACCACTAAAAATTTGACTTCCAGATTACTCCAGTACAGTTCAAAAATACTGGAATATGCCTTCACTTCTGTTCCAAATGACAATTAAGAAAACATATTATATTAGAAAAAGAACTTTCTTTGTAAATGTATTTTCACACACACTGATGGTTTTTCAGTTATGTTTATCTTTTTGTGTGTCTACAATTGCAGGGAGGAATCATGGTATACACTATAGCAACACTCAAATTAGAAAATTCTATTTGCAACATTTTTAACCTTGTCCTATACATAAAACAGGTAGAACCTGAAGAGCTTAATTTCTGTTTTTACTGTCAGATATAACTGGCTGAATTTCTATGCACATGGCATAATTTTAGAATGGAAATTATTGGAATGATAGTTAAAGTTATATAGTTAGGCAGTTCACACAAATTAACTTGCCCTTCCACGCAGAATATCCTAAGATACTACTGCTGTGTAGCATCTACTACCAGGTGTCCTGGTCATTGCTCAGTCCCATCTTACTCCCAGAACCTATGATTACTGACTACATAGAGATTGAAGGTTATTTGTCTATATTTTGTCATGTTGACTGCTATCCAGTGTGCAACCAAAGTGGGGTATTGCTAACAAGTGCAATTACCATGTAGTTTTGGAAACCTTGCCATTCTTCTGTCCTCTCTATGTGGTCTTTTAAAATTATAAATGTATAAAAACATCACACAGCTGTCTTTTTTTCTAATTTATCTTCTGCCTTAAAGGGAATATGGTATTATTGGAGACAGCCTTAACACATTATTGTTATTATTTTTTTATTTTCTAAATTAATGGGTGTTTAATATAAAAGAATAAACAGTATCTTATGTTATTTGTGATCCTTCATAGTTACTCTACTATTACTGTTATACTACTACTAGTAGTAGTAGTAGTAGCAGCAGCAGCAATATTATATTTCCCTACAGGTTGCTAAACATACATACTGTATTTTTTTGAAATCTGCAAGCATATAAATGATAGTTTTTCAGTTTTTGGTGTTACAACCCCTCTCCAAATTTGCTGTCCATGAAAACACCATAAACAAATGGAGTTTTGCCATGGAACAGAACCACATGGAGCACAGAAGAAAGACTGGAATTTCACTGGTATATGACTGTTCCTTTTTGCTCAGGCATGCTGCTTGATAAAAATGACTGTTGGCTTGAATACAATGCAGTTTGATAAAATCCACCCTTTTAGCAAAAAAAAAAAAAAATAGAGTATTATTTGCACCTTCATTTTTTAATTGAGATTTCTATGAAGTTACTTCCTGTCTTTGTGTTCTGTGCTGCAACATAACAATTTCTCACCTCTGTTTTGCCTTAACCTCAAGTGCTTAGATGGGTATTTCTGAAACTTTCTGCCTGGGATATCTGTTTTTCATGTACACATTATCTTACCAAGTTAATGGTGACATGGTTTTTGATGAGACAAAGAATTCCATAATTATAGAAGTCCAGTATATTTTGTCAAGAAAAGGCTGACTTGCCACAGGGGCCATAAAGATCTACTTGTCTGTCATCTCCAGCATTTTTAGAGACATGCTAGAAGTTAGGCCTCTTCCAACCATGCAACCCAGTATCCCTCTAAGAACAGTGTGGGGAGAAGCTGGATGTGAACCATACTCACTTGGATAGTGGGATGGGAGGGAAAGAAGCTATCCCTAGGCACACGTCAAAAGATGATCTAGTAGAAAGAACATCTAAATGACCTAAGGAGCTTAAGCACTGTACAAAACCCCTTGATGTGAGTTGTCATGCCTGAAGGACTAAACTTATTGATAGGAGAGGAGAAACCCAACCTGGTAAGACTGATTGATATTCACCAAATTGTTCTGCCTCTCTTTACAATGGCTAAGGCTAAGCTGGGAATTGTAAATAAGGGAAGAAATTTATATAAACTATAGCATGGCCTACCAATACTATGTTCACTGAGAGTATTAACTGAAATGATGCAGCTTGAAGATCATGAAAATAATGAAATTATGCTACAAAATTATTTTATTAGATAAGTTCACCACTAGAGGAAACAAAACAAATCTGACTGAATCTGAAGAGTAGAGAAGCATTTAACTGTAACATGAAGACTTCCTCATCTTTATAAGCATGAGGAATTCAAAGAGAACATTAAGTGTTTAGTTTAAACAACTTGCATATTCATGATGGCCTTGAGAAGACTGTTTTATTGACAAGCGATTTACTTGTCATATGTCTATTCAACAAACACTGTATTGAATTCCAACAAGTTAAGGAATTCCTCTAATTAAATAAAATTATTAAGGTGATGTCTTAAATTTATTTAGAAATTATTGCTTTGCTGTAAGACTTAAGCATATCAGTGGAAATATTAACAAAATTATCTAAGGATAAAATTATTTTTGTACAATCAAAACAGCAAACCATGTAAAAAAGCTGTGTTAGTTATATGAGGAAATGTCACCGCATGACTGTATTAATACAAATTGTTCTTCATCTTTGTTAATCTTTAATTAACAGGAAAACATCAGCATAAAAATATTCACAGTATTTTTTTTTCATCAAGTCATACTTCTGTAACTGTCATCCTAGAATGGGAAGGCACATAAGATTCTGCCTCTTTCCAGGGAAAAAATTGCAAATTACCAAAGGAGAGGAAAGAGCTAATACCCTGAATTGTCTGAAACAGACCTTACTAGGCTTTTCAATGTCTTCTGCTTTCAACATTTTGAATTATTCATCATTTTTCTGTTTGACCTGTCTTGTTTCAAAGTAAAAGGCCAACAGAAATGGAAAAGGAAAACAACTGGAAATATATAACCACTTTCTTTCAAATAACAAAAGCATGCCTATAAATGTACCTGTGTACTGTGTAGAATAATTTCAGAATAAGAATATCTGCATCTAATCACAACTGTAAAATCTGAGAGAATTTCAATTTTAAGAAATGTAATAAGGTGGGTTTGATTTGCAACATAAATAATATTTGTCTATATCAACTTCCTTTCCCTTGTTGTTTATAATTAAAATGTTAAAATGATCCTCTGAGAATTTTTGGCTTAATTGCTCTCTAGCAAATGGCTTATATAGTTTGAAGTGACAGGTGGTTATAAGCTAATAAAACACATTCCCTAGACCACAGCTTTAAAAGCTCCATGCAAAACGAAGTAAACTGGCCCTATTTTGCATTTTGACAGTGTTTAATCCTTAGTGGGCAACCTCTCAAACCAATCAACTGGCCAACCAAAACTTTCCTAATACCATACAACCTGAAGGAAAACACCCAAGTCTTTCAAGACTTCATTAAATTTTGTTCAATTCTTCCCTTTTCTACGGCCTTTTTCCTGCAAGGAAAGCAACACCAGGAAATCTTGTTTAATTTCTTTATGCAAAGAATTTTGCATAGCAGGATAATGTGCAGAAAGATTTAATTGGTTCAGGTAATCAATTTGGGAAGTTCTGACAGCATGACCAGGTATTCTACTTAAGAACTACCACCCCTAATTGACAACACATTCTTACAACAGTGCATCAGTTAAAGCTGTGCCATCATTCACTGAGTTATAAACTTTATGAGCACATAATGCCAGTTATATAAATTTCATTTTTCCCGTGCTTAAAATATTCCTTTAGACAAAAGCCTAGTCACTATGCAAAGCTGCATAGTTTCTTGATAGATGGCTAGGTTAGAGAAGGTTAAGTAGATACGAGTGTAAAGTAAATAAAAGGCCGAATCGGGAGCATTTCTTTTACACACAGATATTCTTGTTTACTGAATGTATTTCTGTTTACTTTGGCATTAAATTGTTAGAAGTTTAGGTCAAAACTGAAATTTGAAGCCTTAGTTCAAGTGGATGAGAAGGCTACTTTTATGTTAGGAGAATTTTTTTTTCCTTTGACAAGAAGAATTTAAAAAAAGGCTGGAAATTGAAGACATTGGATCTCATCAGAGCCCAGCTGCTATTAGAGGAGAAGAGGTGTGAAAACAGACATGTCAAACATGTCTGAACAGACATCAAATACAATAAAAATCAGTATCTTGGACATTATGTCAACCCTTTGTCATGTCACTTCTGGTTTTCCTGCAGAAGTTTGGTTTTCAAGCTCTATCTATTACTACCTTTACTAAAAAGGTCACTAATATTATAAACCCTATGAAACATAAAGCATGTTGTAGTTGCAGTTTGTTTCATCCTGAAGGTCTGTGATAGCTTACCCCAAGTTTAATTTGGTTCTTTAACAACACAAAAAGATAAAAGAAGCACTTTAATTGAACTGAAAGGAAAAAGAATAAACAAAACTGAAACAGGTGTCCTACAGTTACAAATTTATTTGCATTCTCTGTTATCCTCTTTCATATTTTTTTAACAGATGATTACATGGCTAGTGCCTGTAGAAAACATATGTAAGCCTTGTTGATCTCCACAAAGAGATTTCCACTGGAAACAAAGTTAGGTTTATTAAAAGTCTAAACCTGGGTGATCCAATCCACTTTTAAAATATTTTTTGCAGTGTTTTTAGAGAGCTGTGTATTGATATACCACTGTTGAAACATTTTTTTGGGTAAGTAGAAAGTTGGTATGGTAGAGGCATTTCACAAGCGATTGATTATATATTTAAAAAAATAATAATATTTTTCTGTTCATTTGTTTGTGCAAAGGAAATGTGGTATCAAAGAAACAGCAATGAAAAAATAATTTTAAAAATACTTGGTAGTTTTAATTCTGATTTATAGCATAAATATATGATATAACAGCATATCTCAATTTATATTTTTTATGGACATAACTATGCATTAGATAAATAATTTAATGAACATATAATAATTTAAATTTAATTAGCATAACACTTCTCTTTATGCACATGCAGCTGTGTCACTGAGAACTGTTTCAGTTAGAGCATTGCAAGAAGAAATTCCTCACTTCATCACAGTCTTCTTTGGTAATAATGTTAAGGTACATGTGGAGAGCTAATTTCCCAAAGAGACTCTAACTCAGTAATCAAAAAACGAGAAATTAAGGTTAAAAGCAGAATGAAATTCTAAGCACTGGAGGCACTTAAGTATAAAATTATAGAATCATAGAAAGTCCTGAGTTGGAAGGGACCCACAAAGATCATCAAAGTCCAACTCCTGCCCCTGCACAGGACCACCCCGAGTGACACCATGTGCCTGAGGACATTGTCCCAACACTTCTTTAATGCTGCCAGGCTTGGTGCTGTGACCACTTGCCTGGGGAGCCCTTCTAGAGCCCAAACACCCTCTGGGTGAAGAAGCTACACCTATTATCTCCTGTTATCCAACCTACACCTCCCCTGACACAACTTTAGGCCATTCTCTCGGGTCACTGGTCACCAGAGAGAAGAAATCAGTGCCTGCCTCTCCTCTTTCCCTGATGAAAAAGCTGTTGAACGCTTGGTGCAGAATTTCTTTCTAAATATTGTACATAACAGGATGAGAGAACTGAGTACTCACCTCAGAGCAAAATAAATATATAGTCCCTCCAAAAAATCCTGGTATGATCTCTCGAATAATGGATCACTTCAACTGATAATTTGTTTTGAATAAAACCCTGTTGTTTTACAAACCCGGCTTTGAAACCATGCCATGAAAAGGGCTTTAAATAAGGATTGACAGAACAAGAAGTGGTAGCTGAAGAATGCCAATAGCCAGCCAACAATAAGAAACAGTAATGCACACAAACCTCTATAACTGGGCAAAGGGAACCAAGGCTTCTTAATACGATTAGGACATCAGCAGTGGTATGACAGTCTGCAAAATACCCTGCAATAGGTATATTAAGGGAAGAAATATGGGAAAGAAAAAAGTGCTGAGACTCTTACCAGTTGGTCAAGTTTGAGAATAAATTGGTACAGTAAATTCACGATAGGATAATTTCTACTACTGGAATGTTAATATAAAATAGCAATATTCTTGTACAAGAAAGGCAGGTAATGAACAAAGGAAGGAGAATTGCTTTGAAGATGAAGGATGCATTTTCTTGCCAAGACAGAAAATAAAAAAGAGAAGCTTGTTGAAAATCTCTGAGTAGAAAGGAAGGGGAAGACAACAATGGAGCTATCTGACTAAGATCTACTAGAGTCCAAAATGTAAAGTTGTTCAGGATAAGGCTTTCTGTGAAGAAATAGCAAAATTATTCAGCACACAGCATTGGCCTTCAAAAGGAATGGGGGAAGTAGGGAAACAATACAGAAAATTAGAGCTAATTCCAACCAACACTGAGGTGTTGGATAAGAATGTAAAGGTAAAAGACCATCTTAGTGTGAATAAAGATAAACCAATAGTATTCAAGATCTGGTAGGGTTAGTAAGTAAAATGACATAGAAAAAATATTAAAAAGTCAGGCTCTCAGGAAGATATATGTATTCAGAGGGTTGACAAGTATTGCAGGGGAATGTAAGAAAAAGTGATATAAATCATAAGTGGCCTTTTCTTATGAGCACAAACAAAAAATAACTAAAGTAAAGACAGGCATTTGGGAAACTTCATTGAATTGTGAGTTTTTTCTAGATCTTAGATGTATGGAGAAATTGTGCAGGAAGCAAAACCTCTGTTAGCTTACTAAGAATAAGTTGAAAAGCACAGAGCAAATACATAGGGACAAACTCCTAAAAGTCTAGACACCAAATGAAGTGCAAATTACAAGATATGGCATTGATAGTGCAGCAAAGGTATATTTTTAAGAAAAGGAAAACTAAGAATATCATTGGTCAGCTTCTTCATGGAGAAGGAAAGGTGTTGGCAAATGATGCCTAGAAGGCCAAATATTTTAATGGCTTATGGATCTTCATAAGATATTAAAATTATAAGCCACCATTTGTTATTAGCAAAATTGATGCAAAAAAACCAAAAAAAGGAGTTTACAATCTAGAACAAAGGAATAAGAAATGGGAGTACTTAAATAAGACAGATGTTTTCAACTCATTCGGTTCTGATAATATTCAAATGGAATCACAAAAAGTAAACAGATATTTTCATGACTGAAAAATGTGAGAGTGATTAATTTATGAAAAA
>VZRO01004334.1:111114-221918 GCA_013397915.1 Daphoenositta chrysoptera
TATATATATATATACACATATATATATATATATATATATATATGTATTTGGATTTTTAATGAAAGAATGACAAATTTGTAGGTCAGGAATTTGTTGTGCTTTTTGAACTTTCTGAGTATTTTCTCTGGCCATTAAAAATAGATTATGATATAGACCTATATTGTTAATCCACCTTTTATTTTTTTTTGTAAGTATGGTGCTAAATGAATTACTCTTTTTTTCACATACATTTTTTTATGACATTTACCTAAAATCCATTTGAACTTTTAAATTTCCTTAACAGGAAGTTTTTCATTGCTTTGAAGAAAATAATAGTGTAGTTGATAGAATGATTGGTGCTTGAGAGACAGAGATTGAGAGTGATTGTGCAACTACTTTTCTTTGTTTTCATTTTAAAGACAAATGGGAATCAAATGCCAGCATGAGGTAGTTATAAACATAGTGAAATTGTTCTACTAATCTTGCAATATGCTGTCAAGATAATAATAGCTCTGAGCATTTCCATTGATTTCTGAAGGAATTACTGACTTATTATCTAAAGGAACTCCTTANGTAAGTATGGTGCTAAATGAATTACTCTTTTTTTCACATACATTTTTTTATGACATTTACCTAAAATCCATTTGAACTTTTAAATTTCCTTAACAGGAAGTTTTTCATTGCTTTGAAGAAAATAATAGTGTAGTTGATAGAATGATTGGTGCTTGAGAGACAGAGATTGAGAGTGATTGTGCAACTACTTTTCTTTGTTTTCATTTTAAAGACAAATGGGAATCAAATGCCAGCATGAGGTAGTTATAAACATAGTGAAATTGTTCTACTAATCTTGCAATATGCTGTCAAGATAATAATAGCTCTGAGCATTTCCATTGATTTCTGAAGGAATTACTGACTTATTATCTAAAGGAACTCCTTATGGCTGGTTAAAAATGAAATGCGGGTTTGAAATATACACTATTTCAATAAATGCTGTGAAAATTACCCTTTTATTCAAAAAGAAAGCAAGGAAAATGAGAAGTAGCATGTTATGGATGTGTCATCTTGAGTTACACAGATGTAAGGTGGATGGAAGGGTCCCCACATCCCTTTTCATGATTGCTTGGAATTGTCCATTCAGAGACTTCTATTTCACAGATCTATCTGAGGCTTCACAATTTATGTTTTGTCCACATTGGACCAAACTGTCACATGCCACCCCAACACAGAACTGTAATAAACAGTGCTCCTTGGAGCAAAACCAACAATATTTCTTGGATTCAATTTCTCTCCTACTTTCTCTACCATTAGAGTACTCTGGAAGACAGAAATCATCCCACTAAGAAAGTACTAAATCAAAAAAGCTCTAATTAAACAAAGTATTTTGAGAAAAGTACATTTAGCAAAAACTCTATCTTTCACTCTCTATAGTGAAAATTCAGTGAGTAAGGTAGGAATGAGAATAAAACCTTACATCTGGATTGTAAATGTGTGATTTCTTTGATGCATATTTTTAGGATGAGGAGATCTTTTGCTCTCGGAAGGAATACTTCTCTGGAGAGAATTTGCAGACAAATTTATTACTTTGAAATTGATGTTAGAACTCTTTTGTTATGTTTCATTTTATGTGGTAGTATAACCTTTCATTCAAAATCTCAGGATACTAATTTACTTACATAACGCAATACTTAAATAGTAGCTGCTTTAACAGGCAGTGTCACTTTTTTAATAAGAACGGTAATCTTATTACAATATTTGAATACTTAATACAATAATTTTCAGAAGACTTGCATATATTTTAGGTACCATGCTCGGTCCACATCAGTTTAAGTAGTTTACTGAAAAATATTATAATGTTTCCTATTAAAGGCATAATCTGACATATTATTTCCAGTATCATGCTTGCTGTGTTGCTGATGCTTTGTGGCCGAGCTTACATAGGATGTTTAGAGCACTTGGTAAATTTTCCTGCTTTCTGTTTTTACCCCAGTTCTGCTTCGGAACATTTCAATCCTTAACCTCGATAGGGAAATACTCTGTTCTGAGGATTGGGAATTTCAACCCTCTCAAACTATCACCAGCTGCTCATCCACCTATGTTCAGCAAGAAAATACAAATACAATTATCTGCACACAAGGAAAAATTTACATGCCTACGTCAAGCAGAGCCTTTGAATCATAAATCCCAGTTTCTGGAGGCACGCAGCTCAGGACCACGTGTAGTTGCCGAGCTGTGGGCAGTGAGCAGCATTCCTCTCACCATTGCTTGCAGATCACTTTGCTATGTGGCATCTATGAGACACACAGAGCACGCTGTGGGGAAAAGGGAGAGACGGCCGTGTGTGGAAAGGCCACACCACAGGCGTTACTGGTGATGCAGCGCCGTGTCTCTGCACTGCATGGGGCAGCAGTGGTGATTTTGGGGTGAATGCAGCAGCCGAGGGCACTCTGTGGAAGGCCTGCAGCACCAAACCCTGCTGCAGGAGCCCCAGGCTCACAGCAGCAGCTGGGTGCAGAACGGTGCCCACACGTGGGTGCACACAAGGCAGGTGTAGCAAGCAGGACCTTTGACCTCAGTACAGGGCGTGCATTAAGTCTGTACTTTTTATTACCTGTTTTTACCCCCTGCCTACTCCCCACGCAGCCTTCAAATCTGCAGTCTTAGGTGCCTGCCTTGCACTATTTCTCGTGGATGGAAAATAGGTTTCTACTTTGAGTACTGAATTTCATGGATTGGACACTGTACAGTAGGTGTCCTTTGCGTTCTTTGTCAAAAATGACTTTTGGCATGGTGATATTTTATTCCAGTCCTTGTATTGTACACAAGGGTATCTGGTTGTGCTTATACACTTTTAAATTTTACAGTGATTTGAAATACCTTGGATCTGAATACCTGAAGTAGATCAGGAAGTACTTGTTAAGGGCTTGAAAAGACTTAGTTTTCTGCTATCTGTCAATCAAAAAACAACCCTTATAAATTATTTCTGATGTATCTGAAGAGTATATCCTGTAAATGTTTGCCATGACATTTACTACACCATGAGAAAGGTAGCACCACATTGACCTTCATACTTGTTATAACGAATGCTCTATTTTGAGAATTAGCACAACAAAAATATTTGTATTTTATTTCATGATCATCTGTGTACTTCTGGAGACTTTAAAAAAACCCAAAAAACCACAGATGGCTAGCAAATTACAACAACTAGATCATGTTTTGTGTCAATATTGGTTTTTTTGTATTCTGCACTGTTGCATGTTACTGTCCTTTGTGTGTTATGGTTTCAGTCTTCAATTTTCACCAAAGATGTTCATTATTTAAATGAGACAAATAGGCTATTGTCAGGGACTGTGATCCTGGTGACATTATTATCCTGACCTAGTGTAAATATCATGACCTGTCTTGGACCTCTTGCAGTAAATGAAAGGGTTCAGACAGTCAAGGCGACAACGGACTTGGTCATAAATCAAACCTTCAGACATTAGAATAAGTTTTATTAAAAAACAAATGGATTTCTTGACATTATTACTTGTATACAAGAGTCAGTAAATATAAATGTAGCCATTTATTTAAAAAGATAAACTAGATTAAGTTGTGAGAATAATGGAAAATATTGCTGTACCTTTTATTTTCACTTTTTTATGTTGATTATGGAACTTCTAAAATACCAGAGGTGGATGATACACACAAAAGCCCACTTATTCTGAAAGACAGCAGGAATCTAAGTTGATGAACATAACCGCTGTTAAAGATCAGTGGCTTAATTAACTCAATATTCTAACCATTTTTATTTAACATAAGGCTACATGCCATTATTTCATGCTTCAGAAAGTTTCCATTATATCTGGATGTGTAAGCTAATATGAATTCTTAGGAAAGCTTTTAGGAAACTTACTCCTAGTGCTTTTTCTTTAAAGGATTTGATCTGAAATCAGATAGTTTAACAGTAGAAAAAATACATTGCAAGAACTAAGATGTCCTTTTACATATACTTGTAGCTTTTTCCATCCTCACTGTACAGGTTTAAATTTTGCACACCCATAAAATAAAGAATTCTAAACACACCATAAAATATTACATATCAGAAAACATTGCCCAAATAAATTTTTTTCAAAGTAGTTTGGTATTAAAATATAAGAGAAATTAAAAAGGTACAGTTTATGTACAAGATACTCTTCTGTTTAAAAAAAGAAAGAAATACCTCAAAAGTGCTGAGAGTCACATTTGCATAGTCAAGTATAATAGATTTATTTATGAATATTACAAGAAAAATATATGCATCTAGGAATTAAATCTGATCTAGAGAAATTAATTTCCTTGGTCAGTAAAAGAATTTTTTTCTAGTTTAATACAGAGGAAATATTAAGTGCAACCTGAGTCCACATAGTGTATTAAATACTGAAAAATCACTTTCTAAATTTTCACCTTTGCTGTAATGGTTATGTTTCCTGCCAGTAGGATACAGCACTAGCATTTTGATAAGTGTAGGTCAGTTCTCTTTTCTTATGTTTTACAGTGACTATCCTTTCTAGTTTGTTTGTGTAGTATTGATTTGATGATCAAAAATCAGTGTTTATATTGAAAGGGGTCTTTAAAGGAATAACTGCTCCAGCCTGAGTAAGGCAATAAGCTAAAATTAGAGATCAGGTGACAATTGGTGTAAGACAAAAAAATACCAAACTAAAGGTGAAAAAACACAGTAGTGTTTTTTTAAACACGTGAAAAAACACAGTAGTACCTGGCATAAAAAGCAATGTCCTCCATAATGTTATTCATCCCAACCTCTTTTTATCACAGCTCTTAAGTGAAAACTGACATTGATTTTGTGTGTTAAAATTTCAGTTGGTTACTGAATATTGCACAGCAAGAACCCTGTTGACACTGCCACAGTCAGCTTAAAATAATAATAATAAAATTCTAAATAACAGGAATTAATCCCAAACCCTGAATTCTAGAACCATTTATCCATACATGACAAAAAAAGCAAGTTGAACTTCATCCTGTCTCATTCTCCACTTTACATACTTGAACTTAGCAAGGTAAGGCATCTGGGAGTCACAAATATCAGGATTTTGATTTTTTCTTAATTTGAAAAGACCTTTTACTCATTTTCTCCTCATTTTTATTAAAGTCTGTACTCCAAAGTAGCTAAAAGCACTCAGATATTCTCCATTGCTCAGATCTATGAGACTGAAGTCACTCATTGCCTTGGTCCCACTCTGCTATCCCCAAAAAATCTGTGAGTTGTCCATGCTGACTGTGAGGGTGCTGCTCTCCCTGGCCCATCCTGGAATGGTACTTGGACTGTCTGTGAGAGACAGCTATCTGACCTGTGTCAAAACCACGGCAAGAAACATGCCAGGAATGGAACGCCTGGACGACGTCAGGGTATCCCTCAAGCCCTCACCTTTGCTCGGTTGGATTGTTAATGTGAATGTAGCTGTCAGTGTATAAATACATTACCCCTTTCTTCCTTTCAGTTTTATTAACTTCCAAAAAATCAAGATGATTTTTTCCCAAGTCTTATACTATTCAGCATTATTTCTTTACTTTTTATGTACCATTTGCCTCATAGTTGACCATCTCCCAACATGCAGCCACCAGCATACATTTCAGTGACTCTGTAGTACAGTTGTTTCAGGATTGAGCTGTATGGAACCAAAGGAAAATTACTTTTCTCCTTCTTCACTATTATGATAGCGTGTGGCAACCTGTCGCTCAAGCTGTCCTTACTCATACTTCAGTCTTTTCTGTCCAGAAGTGCTAAGTCAGAGCAATGCTGAACTGTTTTTCTTGGCTTTCTAACTTTTGCTAGCCAAAACAGTATGAAGACCTTCAATGACTTTCATGGGGAGTATACACCTGCATTGAAAATTGGTAAGGAAAAAATAGTGACCTTCACCACTCTAGTGTGATCCAAAGACATAGACTGTATTGTTGGAACACAAGAAAAAAAGCCCACTTCATTAAAATCTGTTTCTACATCTATGTACAAAGCTGTAATTTGCCTTATGAATTCAATCTAAATCTTGTTTATGTCAAGCATCTCCCACTTATGATCAATTAGAAGTGATATCACAGTACTGAAAATATGAAGAGTCTGTATTCTGACAAGAGCAATTTCTTATTATCATTATCTGTGCACTGTAAATCACCTGAGCAGAGTTCACAGCACTTGTCACTCCACGTTTAGTAACAAGAATTTTCCTTTCTATAAAAGGCAAGTGCTTCAGCCACACTGCCCAAGTCACAGAAGGCAAAGGTAAGGATTGGGAGAATGAGAACCACCCACTGCAGGACAAGATCAGGTTCGAGTCCATTAAGGAACCTGAAGGTGTACAAGTCATAGAATCATTGGATGGCTTGGGTTGGAAGGAACCTTAAAGATCATCTTGTTCCAGCCCCCCTGCCATGATTTTCACTAGATCTGTTTGATCAAAGCCTCATCCAACTTGGTCTTGAACACTTACAGTGACGGGGCATCCATAACTTCTCTGGATCTGATAAGATGTATCTATGGGTTCTGAGGCAAGAGGCTGATGAAGTGGCTAAGCCAGTATCCATCATATTTGAGATATCGTGGCAGTCCATTGAGGTTCCTACTGACTGGAAAGAGGGGGAAACGTAACATCCATTTTTAAAAATGGAAAAAAACCAAGACCTGGGGAACTATAGGCCAGTCAGTCACACTTCTGTGCTCAGCAAGATCATAGAGCAGGTGCTCCTGGAAACTATCCTAAGGCACACGGGAAATAAGGAGGTGATTTTTGAAGGCCAGCATGACTTCACTAAGGGCAAATTGTGTCTGAAAAATTTCTTGGCATTCTATGTCAGGGTTACAGAGTTGGTGGATAAGTGAAGAGCAACTGACATCATCTATCCGGACTTGTGCAAAGCACTTGCCACTGTCCCTCATGAAATCCTTGTCACTAAACTGGACAGACATGGATTTGACAGATGGACCACTCAGTGAATAAAGAATAGGCTGGGTGGTTGCACTCAAAGAGGTCTGGTCAATGGTTGGATGTCTGAGTGTAGACCGGTGACCAGTGGTTTCCTCAGGGTCAGTATTGGGACTGGCGTGTTTTAACATCTTTGTTGGTGACATGAACAGTGGCATTAGTGTACCCTCAGCAAGTTTGCCAGTGTCACCAAGCTGTGTGGTGCATTTGACATGGAAGAGATGCCAGGCAGAAGGATCTTGAGCAGCTGGAGAGCTGGACCTTATGCAGTTCTACAAGTCCAAGTGCAAAGTTCTGCACCTGGGTCAGGGCAATCCCAAATGCAAGCTGGGTGCGGAATGGATTGAAAGCAACCCTGAGGAGAATGATTTGGGGGTGTTGGTTCATGGGAAGATTGGCATGAGCCAGCAATGTGAGCTTGCAGCCTGGAAAGGCAAACATCCTGGGCCATCCCTGTCCTGGGCCGCATCAAAAGAAGTGTGGTCAGAAGGTAAAGGGAGGGGATTCTTCCCCTCTGCTCTGCTCTGGTGAGACCCCCCTGGAGTGCAGCATCCAGCCCTGGAGCTCTCAAAACAAGAAGAGCATGGACCTGTTGCAGCGAGTCCAAATGAGGCCACAAAGATGACCAAGGGAGAACCTCTCCTATGAAGACAGGTGGAGAGAATTGAGGTTGTTCTGCATGGAGAAGAGAAGGCTCCAGGGAGACTTTCCAGTACCTAAAAGGGGCCTATAAGGTAGCTGGAGAGGGACTTTTTTCAAGAGCACGTAGTAATAGGACAAGAAGGAATGGTTTTAAAATGAGAGTAGGTTTAGATTGGATACTAGGAGGAAATTGTTCATTGTAGGAGTGGTGAGACACTGGCACATGTTGCCCAGAGAAGTTGTGGATGTGCCGTCATTGGAAGTGTTCAAGACCATGTTGGATGGAGCGTTGAGCAGCTTGATCTAGTGGAAGGTGTCTGTGTTCATGGCAAGGTGGTTGGAACTAGAGGATCTTTAAGATCCCTCCCAACACAAACCGTTCTATGAGTCTATGAAACTATGTTACTTGGAGAAAAAGTTTGCAAAAATAGCAAGTTTCTGACATAGAAAAAAATTGAATACTTTTAAGAGGCGGAATAAAGTCAAACTGAATTTGCAATTAGGGGCTGATTTTAAAATCTTTGCTGATAAAAACTTATATTTTTGAATGGAACAGAATGAAAACCAAATGTATCCTGGGAAAATTAGAAAAGGAAAGGAAACATCTCAGAAAAATTAAGAAACTGAAACTGATAACGGAGAAAGGAAAAATTATATCTCATAAAGAGAAAAAGGCAGTGGCTTTTATTTAGGTTACCTCACTACAACTAGAATGCAAGGGGAAATGCCTGGCCTTCATTCTAGAAATTGTTTCTGAGATTGCAAGTGCTTTTTTAGAGCTGAAGCCAGTGTGATAAAGTGCTGTTCTTTCACCAGAAAGAATGTTTGCTTACTATTTCATCATCCCCTGGAGGCACAGAGAAAGAAAATAAGCACATCAGTTGTCATTATGACAGGATAAAAATGGAGCCATCATATTTCAATAACACAATGCAATGAGCAGCCCCATCGAGTGATGAATTATGGACTCTCTCTTTCACACTCAACTATAAGTTAATATTATCTCCCCAGGATAATTAGAGTGAAGTTCAATTACTGACCCTGAATTACCGTGTGGGCCACTCCATGGGTTCTGACACAGCGTTTTACACATTTATCTTTTCACCTAATGCGCTAAATCTGCATTGCTCAGGTGATTAATCATACTGGGTCCCATCTAGCTCACACTATTCTTCTTGTATGGATTGGCTGGTCCCTGGAGTCCCCTTGAGCACAATATAAGAAGGTCTATTATGTTGTGTTTTTCTTCCAATTTGTGTTCTTCCTTGTGTTTTGAGACTGTGGTCACTTCTGATGTTTGCCCAAAAAAGCTCGTTGTAAAAATGCAGCATTTTCAGATAGGGAATTATCCACCTCCTTGCCAACAAGGAGACAGATAACTCAGTCAGTGTAGGTAAAACATACCTATAAAACTCCAGTTGAAACAGATAGGTCCCTTTATTTCTGTGTGTAAAGATGAAAGAAGAGAAACTCACAATATGGGTCTGGAGGCATTGATCAATTTCCTGCAAGCTGTGTTATTTCTTTCCCTTGTGAAGAACAAATTCTACCCTTGATCTAGTTACTCAAAATAAATCCCCTGCTAATTTTTCATGTGTCTTTTTAGGGCTGTGTATGAGTAACCTCAAATATCCCTCATTAAAAAAAGAAAAAACCTCAAGTTTTTATTTATAACACAAATTGTATAAACAAACATCTAGATTCAGAACCCTTAGCACAGCTTATTACAATTATGTTTTCATCAGCCCAGTGTCTTGCTAAATATACATTGGTGATCTGAGAAAGCTAGATAATTCCACCTCACTTAAAGAAAATCCTGGTTTACTCCATGAGCAGTCTCAGTGAAATGAAGGAGAAGGGATTAAAAGAGAGTCAGAGGATCTGGATAATCAGCTATCTAAAGGATAGAGATTGAGGTCATATGCTGGGAGGAATAAAAGAGAATGAGATCCCCTTTTATGTCAGCAGCCATAATACTTAAATCTCAGGTTGCAGGGCATTAGAGTAAGTTGTAATTCCCTTACCCACAGGCCAGGGAACTGGGTAGCAAGTAGAAACAAGAGGCAGGGAACAATTTGGGCAAGTGGCTACACATAAATGCAGATCAACACAATATCATGTAGCAAATTTGGGCTACAGCAAAACGCTATGCATCAAAACAGAACCGAATCAGGAACAGAAGTAGACCACAGAAGGGTATCTAATTCCCACCTCTTCCCTGGACGTAACCTCCCTGCATTAGATATCAATAATATGATGCCAGTGAATAACTGTGTTTACTCTTAGCAAGTAATTTCATGCTAAGCTATAGCCAAATTTGTTACAGAAGACAAAACCTTGACTTAGAAGTGTTTTTAAACCCACCCAAATTTTCTTATTTAAATCAGGCTCAGATCACGTTTTATAGATGTTTATGTTTTCTGAACTGATCTTCTGAATTCTAATTTTGTCTCTCTGGGTCACAATTTCTACAAATATAATTTATGTTGAAAAAACAATAATTGCTACTAAACTGCTTCTACACACAAAGAAAAATAGGAAACCTAATTTCTGAGAAAAAAACAATTAAGAGAAGAGCAGAAAAAAACCAGGGAATGTCCAGTCTTCAGGAAAAGGATGGAAAGCAGCTAGAAGCAGAATAAAATTAAGGAGTGAATGAAACACTCGTTTAGCCTTTCTGCTGTGTGAATTGTACTGTTTCATTGCATGACCCATTTACATTTACTCATTAAATCCTTAAAATACTATCCATACAAAACAATCAGAAATCAAAACTAAGAGTGTAACTAGTCATAATTTTATTACTGAACTAGTACAGTTGTATACTGATAGGCTACACCTGCTGAACCTGGTGAGTTTTCCAAAGAGGTGTGATGGAACATGCTGGCATGCTCTGAGTTTCACATTGATTTATTTTGCATTTATTTGTCTTTCAAGGTTAAAGTGAAGTTATGGGCCCTGAGTCCATAAAACTGTAATCGAAGCAACCATAAAGGTGGTGTGGAGGAAGGAATATGGTTTTCATATGAGGATAATAATGGGCTGGTATTGTGGCAGGTTTTTCATAGGAGGGCAAATACCTTCAGTCCTCAGTATTAGTCATTTTTAATTACTGTTGCAGCACAACACAGTTGGAAACCTGACTCCTATAGCATGTTGGATATCTCTCATAAGATTTGCAGTACTTGTAATAAAGTTCAGCACTTTGCCTTTCCCAGGTTATATATATATTCATCAAAAGCCTTCCCATTCCTATTCTCCTTCTCCTTCCCCTTCCCCTTCCCCTTCCTGAGAGGAGTTGGTCTCATGATGCAGAGGAGGCTTTAATGGCCCTCAGGTGATCTCGGAGTCTCTGAGCGTTGAGTGGCTTAAAGCTGACATTCCCCCAGTCCCTGTTCTGTGCCAAGGGCAGGTCAGAAAGGCAAAAGAAACTCTATCTAACAAAATGCAAACATCAACCTCTTTCCACCTTCAGGCTGTAATACAAGACCCTGTCTTCCTAATCACCTGGAGAAGCATAACCAGAGTAACATAACTGTTTTAATTAGACTTTTTGGATGAGACTAATCCTTTTTTCAAGTAAGACAGGGAATGTTTTCCAACAGTCCCGTGAGGATCTGTACTTTTAATCTGTCTGCATATCTCTGCCTTTCCTAAACTGTGCACTTGAAAAGCCTGTGATTTTTATTTGTTTTTCCAACTATACGTAGCAGTCTAATCACAGATCAGTCTAGATGACATACTTTAGCACAGCTACAACTATAAATGAAATTTTTTCAATCATTTGATATGTCACGGAGATTTCAGCAGATGATCTTTTTGGACTTGACTATGCTTTGATGAGCTTCATTGTTGACTGTTTTTTTCTTTATTTAAATATCTATACTTGAGAATGTCAACCTTCTTTTATCTGATTCTCACTGATTTGTCAAATTTTTGTCCACTCATGCCAGCCCTCATTACTCTTTTAAACATACCACCACCTTAAAAAGCAGCCCAGGATTGGGCCTTACCTGTCAACAAGTTGAACTGTTCAAGAGCTACATCGTTAATTTCAACAGCCAGAAAAACATAGCAAAGAGCACCTTCCGACTGAGCCAAGCCTACAGAGCTCTGTGTTGGCTCACCTGACAACATTGTTACTATTTTAGTATTTACTATTTCAGACCATAGAGGTACTGGCTTGAGTCAGGCAACTGTGATGTGGAGTCACTCTGCAAACCCAGGCACAGGATGAGAGAGATTGCTAATTGGGTAAGTCTGGCCACCATCTGGCACTTGTAGTCTCTACCTAAACTCTCCAGATGCAGCCCTGAGCAGCTGTAAATAAAGACTTTCAGCAGTCAAAGGTAATTTATATTAGATATTTTATTCTGTTAGTTAAAGTCCAGAGGATTTTGTGTGTCTGACAGCCTTCTGTGAGCCAGAAGGAAGAATATGAGGAGGAGGCAGAGGATGGCAGTTAAAACTATGCTGCAGTTGTTTTCAAGACACTTGGGTCGCTGTGCCAGCAGTTCAGTCACATTTTCAACACACACTTGTGAGAGCAGCTGTTGAACTTTGTCCAGCACGTGTTAGCATCTGAAAAACATACACAGTTTTTGTGTTGTCCCCCATGAGGTTGATACCATCTATTAAGAAAGACTGAAAATTCAGGATGCAAGTTATGTCATAGTGCTACTGATAATCCTAAGAAATGTAGCAATGGATCAACCCCTTTCTAATGCTATAATTGAATCTTAATTTTCTTTTATTATTTTCTGTAACATATTCCCATATTTCTATATTATTCTTGCAATTTCATGGGTTTTTTACACTGTACAGTATTCTTACTCTCCATCTTTCTTTAATTATTCTCTCTGGAAATCCTCTCTCTGTGTTTTCTCTTTCTCTGTCCTTCCTTTATTTATCATTCTTTTCCTTTCTCTCTCTTTTCCTCTTACCAATTTAACCTGCTTAATTTTCTTCTGCTCAAGCCTGCATGCCTACAAAAACTCTCCAACATTCAAAAGACAGCAATTTTTCTACCACTTCATCTTTGATATCAGACAAGCACAATCTGAAACAGCCCTGGTATTCACTTAAAAGCACACTGCCCAGGAGTGAACCACAAACGAAAATGCACGCTGTTAAGTCAGTTCCCAAAGACTTTCTTACTCAGTTAGCCCTCAATTGACATATGCAATGTTTTTTCCTTCCTTTTTTTTCTTCTCTTTATTTTTTACCTGGTATAGGCCTATGTCCAGCCAAATCCATGTCTACCTTTCTGCTCGTTGTTTACTTCGGACTTCAGTCATGTCTGTCCAGCTTTTACATACATAGGGATTGTAGTCTTTCCTAAGTCTCTAAAGCACGTGTTACTGTGTTGATTGTACTAAAAAAAAAGCAAACTCCTTCCCTGTCAATAAGAAGAACAGCATGTGCTATAGCTCTTTAACTGAGCTCAAATTCTATCTCATAAATGGTCCCAAGGGTTTCTTTTAGTTCCATCCAAGGCCACTTGCTCAGCACATTTCCTCCCTGAATCAATAATGCAATACCTGGGCTGGATAACAAAAAGTGGAATGCCACCTTTTTCTTTTTCCTTTTTCTCCCGTCAGACTTTGAGTATAACCAGACACACTGATTAGATCTGTTTTATGAAACTCCATGTGACATCCAAATTAGATATTTGGAACAATACCTGTCTCAAAGAAATGAAGTGTGTAAGTATCAGGCTTGCAGTTGAATTTCCCTGTGAAGAGAAAATTTCTGCCTGAAAAAAAAAAACTGGTTTGTTTTAGAAAAATTTTGAAAGAAGTGAAAAGAAATTTTATATGCCCAGTTCCAACAAAAGTGATTGTGTGGTTATGGTATGTAACCCCACAAGATTTCCATATGGGAATATTTTGTGGGTGATAGCAGGAAGAGTTGTCTTTGTTATTCAACAAAATCTGTATTGAAATTGCTTTTACATAGATTTAATACTGTCTTGCTCTCACTTTTGCAAGTTGTCATTGAAAGACAACTTTTCTATAAATTGGAAAGCTTTTCTTCTTCCCGATCAGTTATCTCATAGCATTCTAAATAATACTATAAAGCATTTGTTGAAGCTTAATTCCAAAGACTGTTGCAACAGCCCTCATTTGGACCAGACTGACTGCACTGGCAGTAGACAGGAGAGATGTTCTCTCTCTCCATGAGGGATTAATCCCCAGGCACAAGGATCTTAGGATGATGCAGACTGCTCTACAGACTGTTCTGAAATCTGATGCAGAGGGAAAGGAATGCTCTGGCCTGTGTCCTTTAGATGGTAACAACATCTTTTGGGTAGAAAAAAGAATGTATTTTTCTCAACAGCAGCTACTGCAGCTCTCAGTAATCCTCTCTTAGATGCTACTGCTAAAGATGTTCTAGTCCCATTTAGTGAAATTGGTGTAATAATACCGTGTTGAAAGATGTGTCAAATTTTAAGTTTTCAGTTAAGTTTCTTTCTCTTACACACACACATATATTAAAAAAAGCCAAAACCCCACACCAAACCCTCTCAATTATTTGCTGTCTTTTTTCTATAACACAGCTTTGTGTGCCAGTACTTCCTACTGCAGAAGAGTTAAAAGGATATTTTTTTAACATTCCTATTTTCTCACATGTTAGCTTTATTACCAGAGGGGTATTTATATTCCTTCTTTTGATGATAGTCCCTGGCACATCTTCAGTGAAATGTAAATAGTGAAATGTCTGATTCTTTAGAATCTTCTAAAACATCCAGGACAACTTCAGAAAGTCATTGTAATAAACAACTAGTTAAGAACTAAGAATGCTCCTACACTATCCATTTTTTCCTCAAACAGTGGGTATAAGAGTTTGTCAGCTATTCAGATTTTTCTTTTTTTTCTTACAGTTCAGCTCTGAAGCTGTCTCAGGCTGGAGTCAATACTGCAGTTATTTCAGGCACACATTTTTTAAGGAACATTTATGTCATCATTGATTGTCTTGATTCTTTATAACCAAGAACAAGCCAAAACATATTTGCTTACAATACTGTGTATTTATTGGTATCTGTAGTACAGTATGTTTTATAGGGTTGGTTAATCCAGGAGGAAGGTTAGCCTAAGTTGGCAAGATGTAAAGAAGTAATGAAAAAGAGATCAGGTCCTACAGGATTTCTAAATATTTATTAATGATTGATTGATCCTATATAGAGTACTTTTAAATGGACTTAGATGAGTTAATTTATTCTTCAGTTTTCCTGAGGCTCTTCTTGGATGGTTCAAAACTGTTGCGGTACGTTACGGCCACTTCCAGGGCCAGCATACCCCCGTAAGTAGCCACTGCCATCTCACCCCNTCTGCGCCACCATGACGCCCGAATAAACCTTCTACCCTGAGAAGCCCCTCCGCCTCCCTCCTTCCTTCTCCCCTGCGTGCCCGCACCACCGGTGGGTCTGGTGAACCTGAACTGGGACTTTGCCGACCCCCCCGCACCCGCGAGCAGCCTCCGCCATCCTCTCCCGTCCGGGCGGGTGCCGGCACTGGCGAACACAGCCAGCCGGACAGCCAGTGTCGCGGCACAAAACCTCTGTTAGTTTACATTAAATCACATGTTGCAGAAATTCAGGGTCTGAACCACTTGCTTAGAATTTCCTTCATTTTCTTGCAGTTGTAAAGTCTGAACTGGGAATTGATAAGCATTGTGGGAAATGAGTTCTGTGTTTCCTTTGAAAAGAAATACCACAAAGCATACCATTTACCATCAATTATGATATAGCAAAGATTGTCCAAGAAATTAACCTAAACAATCAAGTCATCCTTTGATATTATTTCAGTAGCTGACTGGCATTGTCACATTTCAGAAAATTGAATTCAGCTTTATGAAACATATGTTTAAAAGTTGTACTCTTTCAATAATTATGCTATAACATCCCTATTTTATGCAAAGCTAACTAGATATTGTCATATTAAAATAGCAAATCCAATTCATTGCTTATGAAACACATGTTTAAAAAAATAAAAGGCACACTTTAATTATTTCAAGAGTGTTCAGACTGGCTCACCAGCCTACTGAATATTGCATTTGTTTAAAACTCAATCATGCAAAATGAAGACTCGATTTGAAAAATTTTAATAAAGATAACCAGACTATCATTATATCATTTGAATGCTAATCGGTGCTTTCATTCAGTGGAGGGAGCAGCGATAGTGTCAACTTTGCTGGAGGCTCTTTATTTCGCAATAAAAACATTTACATTCTAATGATTTTATTAAAGCATAGTAGCTGTCAGCATCCCCAGATGACTCCCTGGCAAACTGTATCAGTTATCAACTCATATTGCCTTTATCAAAACCACCCAGTGGTGAGTCTAGGCCTGCCACAATGAGATGTCTATTGCTCAGAGAGCTGGTATTTAATCATTTCTTCTTCAGTATTGTTCTGCTTACAGTGCATAAATAAGTGCTTCAAATAACCCCAGAGTGCTACTGACAATGAAACAAAGTATCAGTCCTATTTATCTTTCCCACATTCTTCAGAAACCTTCTTCTCCACTTCTTTTTTTTCCCCCTTTTTTATTATTTTGTTGTTGTTGCAGGCACTTTTTTATTCACTCTAACCTATCATCATTCAACAGCTCTGAATTTCTTCATGACGAGCAGTAGAACTCACAGATAGAGTCAAGGAAGGTGATATTTTTTGTGCTAGGAATTGATATAATGAATACTGGAAACAACTGGATTAGAAGTGATAGGTGGACCCTGCAGCAATGTTGACCTTAACAGAAAAACCTAAGGGGAAGGGAAAAAAGAAACCAAGCCCCAAGGTTGCCATTTTATACCTCAAAACAGAAAGGATGCTCCTTATGTAGAGAGGGAAGGGGAAAAAAATGGTGGGGGTGGTAAGCAAAGGCTGTAAACCTCCTGGGCAGACCTTGCCAACTTTATGTTAAGGGACACTAAATACAAACAGATGCGTGCTATACATTGTCAGATTTCTTTTCCTGACCAAGCAATGCTGATCTGAGGACAGCTCTCTTAATGGTGATAAAAGAGTGTCAGTTCCCAGCACACATGTACCTCTGCTTTTAAAAGAAATTCTTTCTCTAGCTTTCATTCATTTTGTTTTTTCAGTCAGAGAATCAGCAGAGACTATAGTGCTCTGAGGAGTCCTTTTTCAGCTGAGCCAACTAAAACCATCTCAATCTCATTGCTAAAATGACTCTTAATTTGGTGGTAGTGAAGATCTGTCCTTGGATTGTAGCTGGATAACTGCTTGGAATAATTTTTAAAACCTTCAGTAGAGATTAGCTGTAAGTGTTTGTTTTGTTTTGGTGTTAGCCCAACTCGCTCTGACAGATGGCAGAGTGACAGTGTACTAGGTGGGGGCTTTCAAGTTCAGTGTCCTAACGTTTGACTTTCTGCTTAAACTGCTGAACATCAGTTCCAACCCACTGGGATGTTTTTCTTGCAGAAATGTCATCACATCCTTTTGGTTTATGGCGGCTGTCCATCTACCCAGTCATATTATTATCCATTCTCCACTAAAGTGTTTAGTATCAACATCAAAATGCACCATGCAAATCAATAACATATTGTTGTAATTACATTTCTCAGGCTGGAAAAATCAAATACTGTTTTCAGTGTTTGGCTGAAATGGCATAAATATGTAAAGTCTATTGCTCAGCTGGTCTACTGGTAGCAGATCTATTTTAAATCTAGATCCAGATTTTGTTTCTGACTCTGCTTCTGATTTGCTCTGCAGCCTTTGGCAAATCACATTGCCTCCATCTGTAAAAGCAGATGATAACTGATCAAAGGCACTATCTCTGACTGGTGTGTGTAATCACAGCTTAAAATGAGGACAGATTTTGGAAAGACACTCAGACACAGCAAGACAAAGAGTCAGCAGTACTAATGCCTGAATGAGGGATGGATATGACATCTAGACTTGCTTATGAGTGTGTTTGGGGACACTATTCAGGCGGGTTATATTTTGTGCTTGAAGGAAGTGTGATTTTGGCCTCCACTACTGTTCCTTTCAACCTCACTCAATTTCCATCTTCTCTTAAGAGGTTTTAAGATCTGAAGGGGATTTTCAAACTTTGAAATGTTCTGCTTCTGCTCCAGATGTTTTCCTGTTTTAATACTGTTGAGAGGTACCTTATTTTCTTAATTTAAAAAGCACCATCCAGGTCAACAAGCATCCACCTGCATTCAGTGCAGCAAGAAAAACAATTGCCTCCTTTTAAATGTATTTCACATTTTTCCCATCTGATCTTGGTACAAGGCTCAGGGCTTCCATTTGACCCTGTCCTGCTCACTTTATACTGAAGCGCTGTTGACCTGACCTCTTTGATATATCAATGTTGACAAACATGCAGTCTGACAAACAAGGTCCTGATCAGAGTCTTTCAGACACAGCAGCAGTACTTCAAACACCCTTCAAGCTGCTGTTCAGATGACGATGCTGCCAGAACACATTTAATTTTTTTATAAGGTAGAGAGTGTACCCACAGTTTAGAAATAAATCCTCAAAAAATAGAATTGAGATTTTATCAAAATGCATTTATTATTGTTTTGCCAAGTGCAGCTTTGAAACGTTATTTCAGCTGTAGCTTTGCAAAGTATCACATTTATCGGTATTGAACATAAGTGGTTTTATAATGTTGGATGAAAGATATTGAGGAGTTGACTGAGGATGCACTACCAAGCTAAACAGCATTTTTATACAAATGCCATTCCTTTTATTAATTATCTTTTTGCATAAAAATTCCCATTTCTTATTTTCAGTGCATACATGTATTTCTTTTGACCAAAGCAAAAGACATATATAAACCAGCTATTTGTTAGTTTCATAGGCAGAAAAAACTGCTGATTTCAATTATTTAAAAGAAAGGGATTAAGGAAACTGTATTGCTCAAAGGTGATGTGCAAATTAATTTTCCAATGTAGATATTATTTGTTGAGGAATTTTTATTTTATGTATTTTAAAAAATGAGATTTGTGAGATTATATTTGAAAAAACATGCCTGGGATAAGCATTTCCTTCACCAGTTTAAGTGTGCATAAAATTATCTATATAGTAACCTTTGTTTTCTAAATATTTCATTTTAACAAAAGTTGCTACAGATTGTGCTTCAGCTAATTTCTGAATAGAGTACTTTCAAGGAAGATGTAAGATGCAGCAATCTGTTATTACTCAATAAAGCTCAGACAAACAAGAATTGATATAAATTTATGTTAATTATATAGAAAACAGGCCAAGAGAATTCTGAATTTGGCAGAGTGTGCAACTCTTCCAATAATAGCTTGGACCGTCCAACAGAATTGCATTCTTCTAAAATGGATCATGCTTCATCAGCAAGATATAGACTTCAAAAGATGTGATAGAATCTGAGCTCTTACTGTGAAACACAATAATTGTTTCTCATTTCTTTCTCTAACATGCATTTATGGAAGAGAAAAGCTATAACGGCTCTTTCACTATTTTTATATTACCGAAATTCCTCCTTTTGTGCAGTGGCTGGAAGGATGGAAGAAATTCCAGAGACTGTGTTTTCCTTTTAGGGGTAAATCCTGCAACTCCCAAGAAAACACAGTTTTGTTTGAAGAATAACAACCTGTGGCAGACAAGACTGATCTCTCCCCTCCCTTCTACCTTCATTAGTACATCACACTGTGATCAGAGAGATCCCTAGGATGAAGAAGAGGGCCTACAAAACAAAAACCCATTCCCACTCTATCTAGCACTAAATCTAAGTGAACCAGACAATTACAGGGAGTGGAATCAGGAGACAGGTGAGCAGTGGGCTGAGGTGAGCTCACTCAAGGGATGCCTTTTGAGAGAAGTACCAAGCAGGCTCCAGAACTTTATCTCCATGAAGCACAAAGTCTGCTGTATTTGACACTATCCACTTCCTTTGCCTGCGACAGCTTATTGCTTGCAACACTGAAAAGTTCCACAGCCGTACAAGCAACTGCTGGATGGGGAAAATGTGGAGGGACACCACCTGTCACGTGAACATCACAGATATCAGAGCCTTCCTGTGTGGTTTGAGAGAAGAATATATGAATGATAGCACTGTAATTGTACAATCTAAAAAACTGTCTCAGTATGCATTCTTTATGTCTTTCTTCCCTGATTTAAGAAGTGACCAGAATGACGTCACTGAAGAACATGAATAAGTGGTAGTAATCTTTTGTCTCTTTTCTATTACTTTCTCTTGTTTTGACATTTGCTGCTGCAGATAGTGTAACAACAACAACAACAACAAAAAACAAAAACGAAAAGCTAGAGGGTTTTTTATTATTTTTATTTTACTTAATAGAACAATAATATAATTCAAAGCAATGACTTTAGTGATGTTAACACCATCATATGATCTGCTGGGATCTTTTTCTCATTTTGACTACTTTTGAACTGTCAAAAGAACTTTTGATTTCCACTATAGATAGAAACGTTTCTGGATGTACACAAGAAAAACATGTGTGAACCTAGAGACTTTTGTTTACTTATGAAAAAAATGGGTTAGTCTTAAAATTGGTGTGATAATAAATAAATGGCATTCAACAAAAAGTAAATACATATGTATTCATCTCTGAGCATTTTTAAGACTGCTTGGCACCAGAGACACTGCAAAAAACCACACCACACTGAGATAGCTGTAGAAAAATCAGAAGTCTAAGATTTTCAAAATTTGTTTCTATACTTATACACATTATTCATATATTAGAAATGAATCGACAAAATGAAAAACCATGAGTAATTAATTTCTCTCTTTCTGTAGGCAGCAACCAAAGTTGTGTCGTGCTCAATAATGGTTCTTAGTAGTTTTTTCTGTACTTTAGATAAAGAGCTGTGAAAACTATGTGTAGTGTTGCTCAGCTGAAAAAGCATGAAATTAGCACACATTCTCTTGACTTCCCTGTGGAAGTTCTTCTCAGACTTTAATTGCTTTCAGAATGTCTCTCAACTTCTCTCATTTAAAAGAGAACCTCTCTTTTACAGAGTCTGTGAAAACCACGTCAACATAAAAACAGGTTATAGTCTCTCTGAGGGTAAGAAAGGGATGACTGGAGCCAGCACACTGTTTGAACAGGTTTTTAACAAAAGATGTAGATTTATTAAAGTGAAATATTTGATGGAAATATGTCAATTTCACAGCTTTTACATAGAAAATTTTAAAAAGTTATTTTTTTCTCTTGATGTTCAATGAGATAAAGTGACCACTTTTAAAGTTTTTGCTCTGTTTCATTGAACCACATAGATTATTACTTTTAATATTTTTAAATGTATGTATTGATATTTATCTCTGTATATTTTATATGTACATTTAGTCTGTATATTTAACATTCACATGAAACAGAAAACTTTATCAAAGGACATTTCAATATTGCCAATTACACTTTTGAGATAATTTTTGTTATGCAAAAATTTTTGGAATGTCACTTGTTTTTCCATTTGGAATGAAGCCCCTCAAAATGTTGCAAATCAATTAAGTTCTAAAATTGCATAAAATCTGGGAAAAAAAAGGGTTTTTACTTTTGTTCATCTAGGTAAATATCATTTCTTCTCAGGTAAAATCCTACCTCATTCTATTTAGGCATAGTGGTCTTGCTGAAGTGAAGTAGCTATGGAAGATGAATAAAGATTGTCCTGTCCCCAAACCCCTGCCTTTTGCTAGGTGGAATTATTTTCACTAGCTGTATAAAAATCTGTCTTTTAGATCATAAAACCATGCCTTACCCAGAGAGGACCGGAATGGTGGCTGTGATGGGGGAGGTATTCATTACCTCTGTCTTCATTTGGGACACACAGAACAAGTAATGGCCCAGTTAGAGGCTATATTTCCTTTCCTGAGATTCTTCCTGTGACAGCACAGGAATTTCCCTGATAAGCAAAGAAGAGGATATGCCACTGAGGACTAGTGCCATGACTAAGCACTTTCTGAAGCAAAATTTCCCCCTGTGAGGATGGATGCTGTTGAGCCTAGTGAGGATAACATGATGTAGATGGCACAAGGAGCAATACCATGCCCAAGTGGGGTAATTATGTTAAAAGCCGTAAGAAGCTTTCAGTAACATTCAGTAAATGAAGGGAAAAATAAAACTACTGACACTTAAAAATTTCTTTCTTTTCTTGCTGTCTGGGAATCCACATATGAAAAGGTGTGGGGCATTATATACAGGGATTTATCTCAAAAATGTTATTTCAAAACAATTATCAAAAGGTCTTGTTTCACTAAAGACCTAATAATAATTTTAACTTAGTTTCTCATTATAAAGGTAATGAGACTATACATATTATTTAGGTAACTGTTTGAACATTATACTGGGCCAGTTTTTCTAATGTTCTTCTTTTGTTCCTAGAGGAACAAAAAACCCTCCAGAAATTGGTTTAAAATATGTTTAATATTTTTATACAACAAAAATTTATGGTATTTTTTATGGCAATTCATTTCTAAAAACAATGTTCTGAAGAGTTATGAACAAATTTACAAATCTATCCAGAAAGCTAGTGGTTTGAATCACATCCATCTTTTTCTTCTCACCCTGCGTTTTCATGAGCCTTCTAACATGATCAGATATGCCTTAGAAAGCCATAGCATGACACTCTAAACACATATAATCTAAATGCTGCTCTTCCACTTGAACTAATGATGTACACGACTCTAGCAAACAAAGAATATTCATTTGCAATAAATCAAAAAGCACCGCACTTTATATAATTGAGCATAAAATATATTAAGAGAAGCTATTAAGGTTGCAAAGTCAAGCATTCAAAAATTTGAAAAACCCAGAATTAAAATTGCTCATGCAACCTTAATTTACTCTGTCAGTGTATGCATTATTATAAAGATGTTAATAATATGATCACATTCCTTTTTCTCCTTTTTTTTTTATTTCTACAGGACCTTTGCCTCATAAAATGGATAATGTTTTCTTACAAATAGCTATTCCCTATACTCTTTTCCCATCATCATTCAGTGTGGGGTCTCTGGGACATATATATTTATTCAAGGTTCTTCTGCAGATGCAATGATGAACACCCTTCATGGCTTATCTATAGTGCTGATCATTCTCTTATACTCAACAAACAAGGGAATTTTTGCCCCTGAGAAAAACAACTGGGTTGGAATGAGATTCATGTCAATAGTACTTCCAAAATAGATGCTGGATTTGAGAGGCCTGTTGTCTGAATTATATTTTTTTCAAAAGAAACTTTAATTAGATAGTGTTCTGTGGGTGGAAAGATTATTTTTATTGGCTGCACTTGTAGCTGTGAATTCTCATTTTTTATGCCAAACAAGTTCTTGGGCCTCTAATCATCCAATCAAGAACCTGAA
Source organism: Daphoenositta chrysoptera (assembly GCA_013397915.1). Lineage (NCBI taxonomy): Eukaryota > Metazoa > Chordata > Aves > Passeriformes > Daphoenositta > Daphoenositta chrysoptera. Next base: position 134,014 of record VZRO01004334.1, read on the forward strand.
GAACACACAGATAGTGATCTTATGAAAAAATCTTTTCTTGCCCAGGAACACAAAGAACCTCTACAGCATAGTCACAGTCTCTGAGGTCAGCATTTGAATCCTGACAGTGTCAGCCTGTGTGATTCAATGAAGTTTTAAGTTAATCAGTTCACCCTGAAGGCAATATCCATATATGCTCATTTGCATAGCCCTTCAGTATATGGTATTTAGGTGGGTGCAAGGGGAGCTGCAGCACCTCGTTCACATGTAGACACCTACATTTATCTGTCTTAATCTGCAAATTGAAATGCACTCCAGTTTTCTTGCATAGTCCTAACTATGAGACTGTTCTGATTCTTTCTTCCCTTAACTTCCCTTCCTTCACTTTTGCTACATACCTTTCAACTTCTACAATAAAAGATGCTTTTCTATCCCTAAGGTAGATTTCTGAACATGATATTATATTAATTAACAATGCTTAGGTCATTAGAAAACAACATAATGACTGTTAATGTAGCTCACTTTTCCCTGGAAATGCCTGGAAATCTTTTGATAGGTGCTGGCAGCAATTTCCATTTAACCTCTTTATCCTTAGCTAAATGTAGTCTTCTTTAAAGGCTTAGACACATTTTGCCTGTCTTTCTGAGATTTTCTGTGAATGCCTTCCAGTTTTCCATTGGGATCCTTCTCCAACCTTCTTTTGACTCATTTATGCTTCTCTTTTATTCCTAATAATTTTCAGTTCATAACATCTCCCTATTCTTTTGACTAAGAGGACTCCTCCACCCACTTGAACCAATTGGTTGTCCCCTTCTTCCTGTCACCCTGTCAGTCCTTATGTTCTAACCGTCCACCACTGCTTTGGGTCAGAAGACAGTCCAAACACAGACATAGTCAAAACTGTTCCAGATTATATTCCTCTTGCAGTGACAATTAGAAACAAAAGCTTTCTGGGTTTTGTGTCTTCTCGGGATTCAAGGATGAGCCAATGGGGAAACTGGCAGCAATAATTGTCACCTATGTGTGGGCTGAGACCAATACTAAACTCTATGCTACAAGGCTTTGCAGATGGCAAACCTGACAGTCTGCAGCAGCCTAAAGTTACAGTTTCAGGGAAAGTCCTACTCATCCATTGGCATAGTTGAGCATGCCCAGATTACCATGGAGAAACATGTTTTTCACGAGGTTAAAAATAAATCTGGGAAGATTTTCTAAGGGAAAAAAATGCCATGTACTATTTTCCTCCCATTGTCCTTCCTCCAAGTCTAATACAATATACATTTTCTTGTCTAAAACAAGTTCAAATTTTAGTATGTTTCTGGAATAGCATAATGGTTATGGCTGAAATTTTGCAAAGAAATTCAACTTTACTTATCCCATTAGGGAAAGATATTTCATCCCTGATAACTCAATAATGTTATTTACATGTGATGTTTTTTATTGGTGTCCAGTTATTTTTCATTACATGCAGTACTATCCACTCCATTCATAATTACTGAACTTCTGTATATATTCTTGGCTTACAGGTAAATGAAAGCTAATTAAAATTGCCATCACTGTTACATTCCCTGCTAAACCTCTGATCCTATATCTTCTAAAATCATTTACTCTGAGGGCTTTAGCACATGGTCTTACATGTTCAAATATCTTCCATCCAGAGGACAATGAAAACAGGGATGTGTGCTGAACTCTGATCTCCCTCTCTGATTTAAAGCCGTAAACCCAGAGGCATTAAAAGTAAGTTAATACTTGTTGAAAAAAAATTGCAAATGTGTTTAAAAGGTAATTAGTGAATAATTCCTTTAGTTACTTTTCTCTCTTCCTTTCTCATTGAACTTGACCCTGTTGTCTATAGGAAGCATTATAAATTTTGAAAGTCTCTCATGAATTGGACATTTTAATGAACTACTCACAGCAGTCACCTGTCAGTGGCCAGTTTATTGGAGAGAGTGAGTGAAAATTTATCTCTCTGCACAATATGTAACACTACTTTTCACAGGGACCTGGGCTAATTTAACTCTGCTGTTTTCTGAATTAACAAGGCTTGTCTTCAAACCTTTCGACATAGGAGCATTCTGTTCTGTTATTATTTTAGTGCTCGCCTTCCCACCCTCCCTCAGGACGTGCATTATTTAATCCATCTGGAGCCTTAGTAACCAAGTTCCCCTGCTCTCACTGACCCCAGTGATTTATGTTTCATATTTCATGCTGTGGTTGGTCTTTTACCACTTATATTCCCCCTCCTTATCCTGGTCAATCTTTTTTTTTATTTGCCCTCTCCCTCTGCCCCCCCTCCACCCCTTTTTTTTTTTTTTTTGGAGGAAGGATAAATATTTGACAAGTGGACTGTTTGTCATGCAAGCCCTAACACAGATACAGTTAGGGAGGGGAATAATTCAATCTGCCAAGAGTTAAATGCTGATAGATCATTGGATGTTGCCAGGCCAGGGGTTGTGCCACTCATAATTTTTCCCACTGATACAACTATTTTATGGAATATGACATACATCTTTAGGTGTTAAATCATCCCTAGAATAATTTGTCTGTCAGGAATCAAAGTGAAAGGAAATAAAATCACCAGAGCACAGAGTTGTATTGCTAAATCTCATATTCCACAGAGGCTCACGCTTGCACTTTAGTGTGTGGTTATATCTGTGTCTTTAAAGAAAAACAACACACACAGAGGGAAGAAAATCACGGAAGAAGCTGGGGTGGGGAGGCATTTGCATTGTGAATGTTGGATTCACAATCAGTCTTCCTTCGCTCTGTACCTTCCTTACTCCCCGTTCCTCATATCCTTCTTATCAGATTTCATGTTTAATGCCCAGCCTGAACTCCCCGTCCTACACCCACAAATCTGACTGAACACAATAGCACTGATAAAACGGAAGCAAATTTCTTCTATTAGTGACTGACAGCAATTTGAACAAAATGAAGTTGTACCATGATATCGTTATATATACAAGGTGCAAATAACCTAGTTTGAATAATCACAGCCTCTGTCCTTTTAAATGATTTTTCTCCCCCATTTAAAGGGAGGCCTTTGATGTGATAATATTAATTCCCTCTGTGCTTGGAGGAAGGAAAAAAAAAAACCTCGGAGAAGCGGAAATTAAATGAGTAATGCAATGTCAGTCAATCTTTTAAACCAGGGCCTTATTAACAGCTAATCATTTTGTCATTTTGTCGCTCAAAGTAATGAATTTGATAGGAGGAGAAGGGAATGTTTTATGTTTATTTTTATTAGTTTTAAACAGAAACAGTTGTGGAAATATTATATTATCAAGACTCGCAGCATTTAAGTGGTTTCTGTTCAGCATATCGCTATTTTTCTTCTCTGCCAGTATCTGATTGCCATAATTTTGAATAATCTGCTTGTCTTTCAAAAAAAAAAAATTGAAAAGGATATTCATCTCAGGCATAGCACAGGGTTCCATCATTGGAGATGCATTAGGCTTTTGTTAGGTATTTCTTTACATCCTATTTATTCAGAAGTATCTAAGTAATTAATCGCTAGAAGGATAGTTATGCAGCTGAAAGGAAGGGTATATGTTTCTCAGCTGCCAGCATCTGAAGACCAGAAAAATTACAGGGAAAAGACCATGAATAACTTTCTCTTTCTAAAAGTGTAACATATGGTTTTTTTGTATTTTAAAATTCTGTAGGCTACAGCTGCACATTAAACACGTACTAGTAGAATGCATTAAATATTTGTTGCTGAGAATGGATTCTCTATCGATGTCCCTGTAGCATTCTCCTTTGAAATGATAGGGGTGACCTCTGAATTGGGACTCCAGAGGACTCTCAAATTAAGTACTTTGAATATGGTGCCATTATAAGGCTTGATCTAATGTTGATGGTAGTTTTCCATCAGCAAAAACTGCAGTACTGGGCACACAGAGAGTACAAGTATCCACAGCCTCCTATGGGGTTACAAATTTTGGGTTGCCTCAATGTTGCCCTTCATATGCTTCCATTACGTTTATGTATTTACTTATTTTATATTTTCTTAATATTTACTAGCTTATTTCACACTTATATTTCAATGGCTGACGAATGGACCATGACTCTAGAGAAGTACAGAAAAAAATAGTCCCTGATCTCCAGCTCAAGGCCAGCCTTCATTTACTGTGAGTTAAGTTAGCAAGCAAATCAATACCTGGTAGCCTAGTGATACATCTGGTGATTTACTTACTCATTGACAGAAAAGTAATTGACTGGGTTAGACTACATGTGAAAATACCTCTGTAATATCAGCATAGGTTCCATTTGATGTTTTTTTTTCAAACATGACTGTACAGAAATTCTCTCCACCAGGATGGAAGCGTTTACTGTGTAGGGAGACACACATGACCATGGATAAAGACAACACTCCTTAAAGCCTAAACAGGAAATGCTGCTCTACTCAAATAATAAAAAGGTAGCTATAAACAAACCCAACTTCCAGACAGTTCACAAAGTGAGGGAATGCACCATCTGTTGAAATTCTCCAATGGCAGGATAAAAAGGTATTAGACTAGCCACAATTTCAAGTTACAGAAATAAAGTAAGAACAAAGTGATTTTTGCAAAAGACTGAACCCAAGGCTATGGCTGGCTCCTGCTTGAGTCCTAGACTCATCTTTTGTTCTCTGCCCTAAGAGTTCAGACATATCTGTGAGTTTAATAAGCATGTAATAACTGTGACCACAGTAATTGTCATCATACCCAACCAACCTGTGTCAATTATGAGATGAAACCTATTAGCTAAAAAATTATTGAAGGAAACCCACACGAAATTGTTAGATCTCACATTTTTGGTGGTCTAGGATTACCACACAGGGCTCCCAAAGGTCAGCTGTCATTCACAAGTTTGGCTAAGCTGTGTTCATGAACCTTTGCTTTGGAGTCCTAAGCTTGGCATAGTATTTGAGCAACTACACTCCCAGCTCTCTGGGTCAGCTGATATTCTTGTCTTGTTTCAGAAATGTAGAAAACAGGAAGAGGAATAGGAAATACTCCTATCAGTGTAGGAATTTTAAATATATTTAGTGAGTGTAAACCATTATCTTATGGCAATGACTGCTGTTTTTCAGTGAAAGCATTACTCAGGAGTCTGTGCTAAATGATGATTCCTCCTTTTCATTAGCTTTACATATCTAAGTATGCTTTGTGCTATGGAAGAAATGCCCTTGTGGGAACTGATTTGCTGCCATTAGTCTGTTGATTCAGTTGATTGCTGCTTTAGGCTGTTCATTTAGTCTCTGCTCTCCTCAGAGAAGCTTGTCCAGAGAGTCTCATAAAGCAGTTTCTCTTCAGAAGAGAAAAAACCTTCAAAGCATTACCAGAGATATTATTTCCTTTCTGCGAGTATGGAGCAAAGACATCAAAGAAGTAGCTGGATCCATAATCTACAGTGTATTCAGAAAATACATAAATTTTGCAAATTTCTCTGTAATTAGTTGGAAATGAAATTTTGGTATGAAGATAGAAAGAGTAGTTGCAGAATCACAGAATAATTTAGATAGCAAAGGATCTCTGGAGGTTGCCTAAGGGTCAATGTGGATCAGGTGGCTCAGGGCTGTGTCCATCCAAATTCTGTGGACAGAGGCTCCACAGTCTCATCAGTCACTCACCAGTCCAACCCTCGAGACTGAATCCAAATTTTCAGCAGCTGAAACCAAACAATACATTGATAATGAATTTTTTTCATTAATTAAGTTTTTCTAGAGAAAATTTTATTTTTTAATCAAAAATTATTTTCAGATCCAAGTGTTTCTGATAGTCTTGGTCTACATTTTGAAGATTAATACTTCAATTTTATGGAATAATCTGAAGAGCTCACTTTTTCACTGATTTTAAATACTTCTGGTGAAAAGAAACGTCAGCTATCCTTCTGTTGTAAGAGAATTGCAAAGTTACCACCTGACTCTGAAAAGACATATATGAAATATCATTGTCCAAATTCAGTTTGAATTTGGGATACAGATACCTGAAGTATGAAATGTTTCTCAGCTAAGGGAGTCCACATTCTTATCTTGAATATCCTCTTATCATATACACATTCTTCATTTGCTATTAGAACACCACACATCTTGATACACATTAAAAAATATGTATTTGCTGCAAATATTCAGTGCATTCTTATGAACAGAGCCAGTTTACTGCACATGCAAACTCTGTCTCTCTGCAAATAAGGTGTTATCATTAGAAATGCTATTACAAATAAAATATGAAATGTGATGGGTCATGAAGTATGAAATTCTGCACTAATTTACACATTTCTCTATTCTTCACAATAAAGCCTTTTCTTTTTTCCAAAATATTGTGTCTCAGAACTACAAGGTTCTTATTCTTGCCCTAATCACTTCTTCACGTTTAAAGATGGCTGAACTTATCACTACATAGAAATTTGGCTTGAAAATTTTCTAGTCAGGAGGCAAAGATTTAAAAAGCTGAGGACAGAGACTGGAACATATTTATTTGTATATTTATAATTGCAGATTTCTATAATTAATAATAAAAGCCATGCTGCAGAAAGGAACCTGGGGGCCTGGTTGACCGAAAGTTGAATATGAGTCAGCAGTGTATTCTAGGGTGTGTCAGGCACAGCATCACCAGCTAGTCAAGGGAGGGGATTGTCCTGCTCAGTTTTGCACTAGTGCAGCCTCTTGTCGAGTGCTGTGTGCAGTTTTGGGCACCACAATATAAGAAAGATGTTAAACTATTAGAGAGTGTCCAAATGAGGGCAACAAAGATGGTGAAGGGCCTTGAGGAGAAGCTGTGTGAGGAGAGGCTGAGGTCGTTTGTTCTGCTCAGCCTGGAGGAGACTGAGGGGAGACCTCATTGCAGTCTAAAACTTTCTTATGAGGGGAGGAGGAGGAACAGACACTGATCTCTTCTCTGTGGTGACCAATGACAGGACCTGAGGGAATGGCCTGGAGCTGTGTCAGGGGAGGTTTAGGTTGGATATTAGAATAATGTTCTTCACCCAGAGGGTGTTTGGACACTGGAAGAGGCTCCCCAGGGGAGTGGTCACAGCACCAGCCTGAGAGAGCTCAAGTGTTTGGACGCTGCTCTCAGGCATGTGGTGTGACTCTTGGGGTGTCCTGTGCAGGGCCAGGAGTTGGACTCAATAATCTTTCTGGGTCCCTTCCAACTCAGCTGATTCTGTCATTCTGTGATTTGTCCAAACATGCACACACTTTCACTACAGTTCCTGTACTTCTACGTTTTTCAAAGCTATTTCTGATCTATACTTGTATATCATTTTACATCTTCCTGATTCCTTATGATCTTCCATCTGAAAGACAGGAAGGAGCACCTTTTACAGAATATAATGTTGTTTACTAATAATACATATTTTCCATAAAATTCTTATCATTTTCTCTGTGTGTATCAATACCAATATAGCTTTCAATATTAATATTCATTTAAATGTAATGAGAGAGGTGTATGTGTAAAGAAAATAATCTGTGAGCAATGATATGAGAATACTAGAGGAGCAAAACTCTTGAGAACATATGCAGGGATAAAAGCTGATATAGTTGAAGGGATAGTATTGAATTTTTTTTTTAATATGGAAAAAAACCATAACTTTTACTAATTTATTACAGACTTATGATCTGAATAACTTGTACTAAACACAAGTAGATATATTTGGCAGACACGATTGAAAAACACCATTGTAGAGAACTAGGGATATAATGTATGGATATAGTATTCATCTCACCTCCTGAACCATTGTGTCAATAATGTGTGAAACAAAACATCTCCAAAACTTGTAGGCCAAGGATTTTTAAAATAGGATCCTAAATTTAATTCCCTGAAGTCTACCCCTAGATACACAAATAAATGATCTGTTTTATTAAAAAAAAAATTTGAGCTCACAAAACCTTAAATCTCAACAAGAGTTTTTGGGTACTCTATAGTCCTGAAAATCAGCCTATTTCTTTCTATGACTGAATATTGGTTTCAGGAACTTAAATTCAGGTTTTGAAAATCTTAGTCATTGATCTAAGTTTGTGTCTCATAGAAATCACTATGAGTTTTGTCTCTGTTTTAAATGTGAGTAGGAGTATATACTTCACTAAAGTATAAATCTATTCACAGCAGCATAATGCATAGACACCTTGTGCAAATTTGAAGTCAGGCTATTGTCTTGTGGGCATGTGACTGAAATACAGAGGCTGATAAATCATAAAACCAATTGGGCTTTCTCCCAATAACTGGACACACTTTGAATGCCCAAAAGATAAAATATAGACTATCTTGAAATTTTTTTTCCAATACTCTGAATAAATAATATTACATGGAAAGTCATAGAATGCCCCCAATATAATAAAGAATAAGATTTCAAAATCCATATTCCCTGAACATACTTTGTTTAGACATTCAAATCATCATTATGGATGACTTTCTGTACAGAGTTATGAGATGGAGAATATTTTTTCCCATACTTCAAAAAATACTAACATTTTCAAGGCATGGAGTTTAATAAAGTTTGTCATGCAAAACGTCGCCAGATTTTTCCCAATGAAGTCAGACCCTAAAGATGCTAATTTAGGAAAGAAAAGATCTGAAGAATCATACTGGCTGTACATATAAGTTGTTTAAAAGCAACTCCACTATTTTGAGAAATGTTTTTACTCTATAGAATAGTATATAATATTGTTTTTTCTTTATACTGTAAAAAAATATCAGTGTGAAATGAGGAGTGAGAAGTAACAACAATCTAGTTATTTTATGTATCTCCAGATAGACCTTCTGCATGGCAAACAGGAGGGAGAGACTCACAGCTATCTTAATTAAATGCTTCTAAGACGATCTGAGTTGCAGTATGACTTTTTCCTTGAGAATTATTATTGGAAACACAGGTGCTTAAAATTCTCCTTTGCAACTTTGTCATGTTCAAGAGACTCAGTTTTTTAGTTTGAGCAGTTTCAGTAAGAACCATATTTTGTGTGCATTGAAAGGCTGATATGCTGATAGGCTATTTGGAGCTGATTATTTCTTCTTTCATAAAAACTGTTGCATCCTTCAAAACCAAAGCAAAATCCAGTGGCCTGATATACTGATTTTAACAGTATTCATACTTTTTTTTTTCCCTGTGAACACATGCAATTAATTTCTGCAAATAAAATTATGTTATATTCCAAGAATGAAAAGACACATAGTCTTCCAGTAATGTGATATGGTGTGGTACCTCTAAAACGTTTCAACTGCCGTCTGAAAACAACACATATGATTATATATATATTCAATTGCAGAAATGTGAACTTAAGTTTATGAAATTCAGAATATTTAAATGGGTTCAGGGAAAAAAATTGTAACTTCTGTGGTTCAGAATTTTAAATAAAATACCTACCGGTCTCCTATCAGCATTGTTTTATTGCTGTATGATTTTGGTTTGGGTGTATCTAAATAGAAGTTATCTTTTACTGTTGTTAATCTATTTCACTAGAGCATGTAATTGAGTAGCATTTCACCTTAGATCACTGTTCTAAAGAAAAAATAATGCAGCCTCTTATACATGTAATTAAACAAGCAATAGCCACATACATCTTTATGTTCTACATTTCATTGACAAATAGGATTATGTTCCATAGACCATTTTCTGGAGCATCCCTGACATAAAAATAGGGCATCCTCTAACAAGTTCATCAAGACCACAAAAAAGATCCTAACTCTCATTTGAAACAAATTTAGGATTTGTCCTTTTCTTCAGCCTATGCTAGACCAGAAGAGAAGTGATTTTACAGTGAGGATTGCAGACACAAACAGGCAAGCACACAAGGCTTACTTGCTGATGACTAGGCAGCTTCTCAAACAGTCACTTCCTCACTGGCAGTGAAGGAATTCTGAAACAGCCACTTGCCAGTGAGAAAAATGAAGAGGAGTCCGACTACCCATCTTAGAAGTGGATGGTATTTTGTTTTCATTTCTATATTTAGTACTGTCCCAAAGGGCTGTATCTGTGCTTGTAAATAAGATGATTGGGTGTCTGCCCTCTGATCCCCAGGGGCATGTGACACAGCGCAGTTCATGTCCATATGGTTGAAGTCTTATAATCTCAAAAAAACAAAGTAGCATCATCCATACTGAATCTTGGTAACATTTTCTGAATTATTCAGTCCTCTGAAGTGTGCCTAAGTGCTGTCTGGAAAGGATTCAAGCCCAACCAAGGCTTAATGGTTTAATAGCACAATAGCATCTAATCTGAATTTATTGAATTCGTCAATGCACATAGCTCACAACTTGCAAACAGATTCAGACAGGAAAAGCCTTACAACATTGTAAATAAGTTCAGAAACTTTCTGAGGACTATACTGTATATGCTATGTATGGGAAACTGAATATAGGTGTGAACGACAATCTGCATGTCCCTCTTTTCTGTGCAGTGCCTGGGCATGCAGTGAAAAAAAAAGGTGAATATCGTTCTGTTTGTTGAGCAGTTGTAATGTATGGTTTCAAACTTGCTGAACTCAGTCTTGCTCCACAGTGCTATGTTTTATATTAGTTATATATTAGTAGCTAACTGCTTTACAACCACCAGCTAATACTTGCAGATATAGGTTAGATTCCAAGAATTAAACTGTTTTAAAAATTTCAAAAATCCATTAGATTGATTAGATGGCAGCCTGATTATTTAGAAAGGTAGTCCTGTGATTTTTTAATTTTATATGATTATTTTTTTATTTAAAACATTAGTACACTGAGAAAAATTGCATTGTAATGTTGAATTCAAGGAGGCTTGTAGAAAACTTTCCTGGAAATATACTTGCCATATAAAAGAGACTGTGACACACAGAAGTGACATAGTTGCTTATGGTACTCTCTGTGACATAATGAATGAGGCAAGAAGCCAAGTTTTTCCAGCAAATTTGGATGTACTATTAGCCTAGCAAAAGACCTCTCATTATTTTCCTTGATATGATAGCTAAGTCATAATATGGTCCATTTAAAGTGTGATCTTACAGAAACTGCTTTAATTCTGTGCATCTTTACATCCTGAACTTTGAATGAAACTTGCTTTCTGTCATGGCAAGTTGCTTGTGCCACCTTCTCCTTGGAGACATTTAATCCAGCAATTCTTATTAGGCATCTTGAAGGGCCAGGAAGCTTGTGTTTGCATAGAGAGCAAATTCTTTCTTTATCAATCACTCCTCCAAGCTTTTTGGGATTACTTTGGCTAGCAGATGACCCAAATGAAAGCGCTTGAAGATTCTACTAGCCCTTTTTTGGCTGACTACGGGGAAGATTTATAATCTGCTTTGCAAAGAAGTAGGAGCTCCAAATACTTACCAACATGTATTAGAACTACAAAGGCTAAGTCCTTTAAAAACATCAAGCCTCCAACTTAGTCTCAATGAACCCACCAATGCTTTTGATGGACTTTTAGTGCAGTTTGCCAGAGTAAAGAGATACTTCTTCACTATGGTGAAACAAAAAATTTAAAAAAACATGCTGTATAAGCCAATGTGAATAAAAGATAAGATGTTATCTGAAAAATCATCTACTCTGGGAGTGCTCTTCAGCCTCACTTGTAAAATGGCAATTTGTACAGCACTGTATACCACTGATCAGCTGTTCTCATCTCACTTTATTGTTACCAATATGTTCTCATACACTGCTAATGCCTGCTCCTCATGAGCTCACTTAAATTGTGAGGGACAGGGAAAAGCCCGCTCCACTTTGCTCTTTTTCAAGCAATTTGAGAGACATTTGGGTGTGTATTGAAGACACTTTTTACCTTCAGCATTCTTCAGAATGATATTTACATTAAACATGACTGATTTCCAGCGGTTTTTTACTGTAGTTGTCTTCAAAACTTTCACAGAATTGTAGAATGTCCAGAGTTGGAAGGTGGCCACTAGGATCATCAAAGTCCAATTACCCTGAGCAGTTACCCTGGGAATAATGTATTATTTGAGTAAAACTGTCCAAATACCTAAATAAATAACCAGCACTTGAAAAAATTCCCTACCCCTAAAATGAACTTTTGTGTGGCTGTAGATTTCATGCTGGATATTTCAACCATATTTTCCTTTGGAGATTTTACATGACCTTTGGGTTTAATAAACACACTTGGAATTTTGTGAAGAGACACCTGAAAGTTAAATGCTGAGATACTGATGACCCGCTGCCTCCTTCTGTCAGCCCTCACTTATGTCTCTGCCAATTAAGTCTACAGTATTCAGGCTAAAATCTATTTTACAATTTGAATAGTGTTCATCTTCACTTATTGTGGCACTCCCCAAGTGAAATTACCTCGTGAATTCCTAGTGGACTTCACAGGCGCTTTTAAGCTCAAATACACTTGTCTTCTTATCTCTTTTTACCTATTCTCATATGTTTTTGTTACAAAAACAAAACGAAACTATTTTTTTTTTTTAATTTCAATGCTTTATGTCTTCCTTGACTTCTCTGTAGTAGTGTTGTCAAATAAAACTGGACTACTCGATTTTGTAAAATTATTCTAAGAGTTCAGAGGAACAACTGCAACCCTGCTGGAGATGCCAATATGCAGTTAAGGACCTAGGAATACTTGAGATACAATGCCATGAGCCATTGGCTTTGGCAGCATAATTGAGTGAAGAAATTCTGTCTCTCTCTGTCCCCATGTAGAGATAACATATTGAGATGGGAAAGGGGAGAGAATGAATCATTAGCAAAAAGGTAAAAGCAAAATAATTTACAAATCTACAAAATTTGACATTATTTCTGTACACATGATGCACTAAGTGCTCCAAAAGATGGGATTTAAAGCATAATAAGTATTTCTAGTTAATTATGTTACAGGGTCCTGTTATTCCCTCTGTGTGCAGATTGATCTAGGCTAGAGATGGGGATGATGAGAGAAACACACTGGAATGAAATTTGAATGAATGACCTGGTCGCTTGATTGGCCAGAGATATCTGCTTCTTCTCTTTATTTTTTCTTTTTTATTATTTTCTGGTGGTAGGGGTCAGAATATCATGTTTCTTTGCTTTAATAGAAGTGGGGTATATGACATCTCTGGCTTGCTGATTTGCCTTAATGATCATCCTTGTGAGAGTGTGTGCACACGCATGCATCCTCTGCATGTCACAGCACTTCATTAACTTCTGACTTCATTTGAGGCTGGGTTAAAAAGTATGACGTGCTACAAATGGAGTACCTTTATTCAAATGTGTGACCTTCATGCTTTCTGATTTATTAGTGCAATATGGCATAGGGCAATACCACCTAAACATAGCGTATTTATCAAACACGTCTTTCCAGTAACTTCGTGTGAGCATAAAAAGGAGAATGCGCATCTTTCATATAAAGCCTCTGATACCAAGGTACAAGATTTTAAACACCATTGGGAAAAGTACAGTGGATTTTGCTATGCCAGACCAATTTTTTCTCCCCAAATATCATTGCCTATTAACTATTCTGCCCTCACACCTTCTTAACAGTAAATTTCTACTTGAAGTATTTTGAATCTTAAATTCTGCCTTGGATATTTTTTAATTGTTCTCCTGGTGATGAATATAATGAATAGTTTCCACTCCTCTGTGATAATGTAAAAATACAATGTTGTATCATATAGCATTTTTCCTAATGCTAATTAACTAAAAGTCCTCATAAGACTAGTATAGCTTTTCATTAATGGAGAAAGTTCACATCTTTTATATACACCATTTACAACACTTTGGCACAATTAAAACTCTTGATTATAAAAACTGAGAAAAGCAGTATATTAAGGTCAATCAAACAAAGTATACAGAAAAATGTAAAGTAACTTCCTAATAAATTTGAGTCAACTTAAGACTAGTAATGACTTCAGTACTTCTTTTTACCTTAAGACACTGTTATAATAATTTTATTTTTTTTTAATTATAGGATTTCTGATACATTTCATGCTTAGTGTTTGACATTTCAGAGTTGTATTTCATGAAAATTGCCAACATTCTAACAAAATATTTTCTGCTCTTCAGATGACAGTTTCCACCTTACAGCGGACGTATCTTAATTACTAATTGCTGTTGAAACCTTTACATGCTAAGCCAAAGACCTATCAGACTTCACCCTGGCTTTTGCTATATTTATAAATAATGTTTGGCATATTTCTGACATCAGTTTCTCATTTGCAGCGTAAACTAATAACGTAAGATGGAATGGAAAGACACAGAGATAATCCTCACTGACCCTTGGGGTCACCCTCTGCTTTGCTATAAAGATGAAAAGAAATGAGCTGCAGCTCAGCCTTTTAAATTAACAGCAAAAGATATCAAATCCTTAAACCATTTAACAACTTAATTTGACTTGGTTTTGTTTTTCTTTTATTTTGTGTGGGAGAAGGAAATGGGAAAGCCTGATTAGAGAGGAGTTCCAATTCTACCAGTCTTTGAACTAACGTTTAGAAGAGTGAGCTCACTTAATATTTAAATCATTTTACTATATATTCAGCCAGTTTACATATACTGCATTGTGTCAATAGAACCATTCTCTAATAAATGTGATGCATGCTATGGTTTAGCTCCAGATAGGATGTTATTTTAGAACAGTGATAATATTAGTATTTCTAATGACTTCAATCTTTTAGATTCCTCTGCTTTTCCTGTGGCTTCTTAAATGCAACTAATGAAACACCCAGCAATTCAACCACAGGAAATTGGTATTTTATTGAAAGATACTTTTCAATCTTTTCATTTTTTCAGCCTTTTCACTGAGTCTTGGTTATGATTTAAGTAGCTAAAAATGTATTTCTTTCTTCTCCTATCAGATATTTTTATTATTGTTGCCCTGGGATACTACTATGATGATGATAATTGAAATTGCACTATTTCTTCAATTTTATTATGCAGTGAAAACATATTTTTGGATCCAGCATAATCATTACTACACAGCATTAGATTATTATGTCACCAGTTTAGGATTGCTTTTGACTTCATTATAAAACCTGACAGGAAAATAAGATGGATTACATGGCTACCAGCTGAGCAAAAGTTTAAATTACTTTTTTGCATCCTAGGGAATAAAGCTTCCTCCCCTCCCAAATTAAAACAAAACAAAACAACAACAACAACAACACCAAAACCAAAAAACCAAAACAAACAAACAAAAAAAAAACCCCAAAAAACCAAACAAACACACCAGCATCTGATGCAACAAAAATATGAATAGCAGTGATAAAATTAGTTAAAATAAATTCTACTTTGCATCTAGCAGGAGATGTCACAGTGGTGTGAGTTTCTAGCACAAAAAAAGTCAGGTTTGAATATTGATCTTTTGAAGCTCCATTAGCTATATTTTGAGCATTGCTGACATCACAGATTGATGTCTCTTTAAACTGTGTCTCAGATTTAATCACTTGGGGAAACCAGCTATTGACTTTGGATGTTTGTGCTGTTCAGCCACCGGAGAATGCTCTCTTACTATCTCTCTCTCCCTTTGTCTGTTTGTCTGTGTCTCTTCTGAATGCGTGCACATACACACAGACAGATGCTTCTCCCTTTGTGGTAGGGAATATTGTCATTATTTTCTGTGTAACTGTAGCTTGCCAAAGTCACCCTTACGCTTCCTTATTACAGCTGTACATTACAACGTGTAGGTCATGATGTTCACAGTGAGCTAAAGCACTTCTTACTGATTTAGGGTATTGAGATAGTATCCAGGAAGGTCTAAAGGGATGAGCATCATCTAGTCTGTGGAGACCTTCATTTCACCTTGTAAAGTGAAGCAACCACAATAGCCTCCAGAAAAGTGCTGTAGGAATCAATAAAGACAAAGAAACCAAAGCCCTTCTGAGGTGCTCGTGGTAGTGATGTGTGTCTGCATGTGTGCGTGCCTGTATGCCTAAGGATGAAGAGAGATGGGTTCTGATGAAAAGAAATGCAAATGTTCAAGGCATTGATCAGCACTCATCTCCGTTCAACCTCATGCCCTCTGCTACATCAATACATTGGAAACATAATTTGTATCAGCAGTTGTTTCTTTAATTAAGATCTCTCCCAAATCTTTTTCATTGATTCATGCCATTAACTTATTGATCAGCTTGCTTATGCTGAGGTGGTAGTTTTGCTGAGAGAGGGTGTCTCTCTCAGTTCATGATGCTGGTTCACTACAAATATCTTGGCAATGAGAGGGTAAATTGGAGCTCACACAGCTTTGGTACTGCTTTAGCAGTACACAGAGGCTTTCCTGGGGCAAGAAAAAACCCAAAAAAACCCCACTAAAATAATGACTTGCCATCTCAGGACTTTGAAAACCTCCCAAAAAAACAAAAACAAAAAAAAAGTAATGGAAAGTTTTATATGTTTTAAAACCTCACTGAAGAACTAACCACTCTAAAGACAACATGCAGAAAATATTATAGCCATGGAGGCATATGGCATATCCAGTCTCTGTATGTTAATGGCTAATAACCAGGAACTAAATGATAGAATTTGAGCTGAAATGTAACATATATTTAGAAATTAATGACAAGTAACTGATTCCTCATTTAATCAAATAGTTGGTAAAAAATGTGATAATCAAGGAAGGGTGAGGTTAAGGCTAGGTGAAATCAAAAAAATTAAAGGTAAACAAGTATTTTGTTGTAATTCTGCATATTTCATCTCTTCACATGATCTCTTGATGTCATTTTGTCATAAATACTGTATCAAACAGGAGTACTGTTCAGTATGCTGATAGATACAGACTTTCATAGGGATTCTCATTATCCAAAATTGAGTATTTATATAAGAACTTGACTCAGGCAGAAAGAAAGGCAAACAGTAACACCTCTGTATTCTTAGATAGTCAAGCAGTCGAAGTAGCACAAATGTCATGTACTTATGAATGGCTTACGCAAAACTTCACAGATGAAGATTTATTCAAAGAAATTATTTAGATCTAAGGTTCTCCCCCGTCTCATACGGACTTCATGATGTCTTTCCAAAACTGCAGGGAAGTGCCATGACTTTTAGAAATATTGTGCTGGGAGGTTCAACAGGCTCCAGAAAAGCAAGAAGGAACAGAGCATCAGTGAACTCGTTCCTCTAACCCTAATTTCTAGATGGAACAACCCAGGGACAGATAATCTGCACACGGCACTCATTACAGAGCTGTGCCTAATATCTAACCTTTGGGGAATGCTTTAACCTCATCAAAATACTTTTGAATATTCAAGGTGACCAGTCAAAAAATGTCTGAACTGACTAGTTTGTTGGGTTAAAGAAGCACAGTGTAGCACACTAGTAGTGGTGGCTGAACTACTGGGACAGATGTGTGAGAATTTGGGACATATGATGTGAGTAGCAGCGAGTAAAGAGAGTACTGGCAGAAACCACTATCAAAGAAAAGAAAAGGGGCTGATGATTTTCCTCATTAAAAAAATGTATTAAAATTAATACAAACACAATTAATAAAACAATTCCATGTGTTTCGTAGGCAACTAGCATTTGAACTGAATTTACTCTGTGAAAAAATGTGTCTTGGGAGTCCAGACACTACTTTCAAAAGTAGTACTTCTCAAGGATGCAGGTGAGTTATATACTCTAAACTCACACAAGGCACAATTCATTGCTGACAGGCCCTCGTAGCCTGGACACTCTCTTTCAAATCTGCTTCAGCAAGATAAATTGTAAGACACTGAAGAACAGTTTAGCAATTACAGTGTGTATCTCTTTAGAGTCTGATAGAAATACAGTAGGAAATGAGTGCTCTTTTGAATTAAGATCCCTGAAATACCTATTTTTTTTTTGTTTACTGAGCACCAACCTTTAAATTATTACTATTTGTCCTCAGAAAATGTAGTCAATTGTACCATGTAATTTTCAGAAAATAACATTATGACAATTCCCAGAAATGACATTCATTTCAGGTGATACAAAGAACCATCCACCCTACCAAAGGGATAAAGAACATGTAAGATGAGGGAGATATAACACCTATAAGGAAGTAAAAATGTGACTAAGTGAAAAAATCAGGCATGTAGGCTAAAACTGACCTTCTGTGGCTTTCAATAATACAACCTGCATTTCTACAGAATATGGCTTTCACAAATAATATGTTCTTCCTTGAAAGCTTTCACAATAGCTATATCTAACCACATGAATATTCATATGGCTATATCAGTAAAATGGGGGAAAATATGGCCTGTGTTTCTCAGAACTCTGATTTCCTTTTAAAATACGTATTTATTTGAAGATCCCTATCCTGGCCATGATAGACTGATGTCTGCAACCGTCTCTAGAAGTCCAGGAACAGCAATACCCAAACCCAGGCCTGAGTGCCTGAGGCTGAGAAGTTATAAGGTTACTGGAAGTTGCATTGATTTTGCCTGTGCAGCTTCCATGGGGATGAAAAACCATAGGGCTTTTGCTGCACATTTAACCCTGTTCCCTGTTCCTAGCTGCACCTTCCCACACAGTGTGGAGCTAGCAAGGAAGGAGTAAGGAGTAAGCAATAAGGAGTAAGCTGGGAAAGTCACAGACCACAAGACAGGGGCAGCTGTCTTCTTTTTGGTCACTAAATGGAAGAATGGGTGAGAGCACACTCAAATTGAAACAGTTTTGAGAATAAGTGGTCCATGAATATATATCCAGTGTGGGACAGACAGAATTCATGGGGCACTTCTCTGTACAGAAAAAAAATATCCAAAACCAACTTGTAACTTTCTCTGCCCTTAGAAAAATATACCTGAGGAACAAAAATGATAAATAAGCAGCCAGAGATGGACTGAACATACTGTGTTCAGTGTAGTATGTTGCACCATAATTCCATTTAGTTTCAGAGATTATCAGTAGGGGGCCTGTTTTCTTGTTTTCTTTTGGATAGCTTGCCTTCCAAAAAACCAAAAGGAGTGGTTTAGAATTGTGAGATATGAAATTAAAATGAATATTGTGGTCAAAATGATCAGGAGTGAAATTCTTGGGTTTTTTGCCTTGCCTAGGATGAGAGCTAAATCTGACCTAAATTCAGTAATTTCTCCTACTTGAGTTAAATCTTTACAGTAAATTTCAGAATAGGTGAATGAGGCATTGAGATGTCCTTGCCAGAGCTTTCAGGTGAAGTTTTGGAAAGTTATTTCAATGCACACAGTATTTGACTATTATTTTAGTTAGCCTGCAAAGATTGGATAAAATTATGCTAATTCACATTGTCAAGATTGTTTTCAGAATGGGTGAAATCCTGGAAGAGAATCCATCAAAATTAATTTAGCTAATTGGTGGATTCTCCTCTGCAATCTGAAGTAAAAGTGAACATGGATGACAGTTTTCATTAGGCTGCTTTCTAGTCCATTTAGATAATTTGGTATCTGAACACTGTGTGGTCAAGACCTTACATTCTGACACAAAGTTCAGCTAAAAAGGAGAAAACATGAGAAACTGCTTACTTAGAGACTTGTGTGTGGGGACCTGTGTGGTGGCCTATAAGGCCAAAGAGCAAAACCCTCCATCTCCTCCTGAAAGGCAGCAGCCAGGAGATCTCTCTGGTTAGGGTGAGCGTATTGGCTCTTCCCAAGATCCTTTGTTCCCTCATCATTATGTATGCACCTTTCATTACTGCTATGGGTTCTGTATCTCTCCTCCCCTTATCTACCCTGTATGTCTCCCCTTCCAGATTGTTCTCCCTTCCCCGTTCTCCCATTGCTCCCCGTTCCTGGCCACTCCTTCTGGTTTTCCCTGTTGGCCCCTGTACCCCAACCCCGCCCATGCACCGCCCCTGTGCCCTGGGACCATTGGCCCTCCTGCTCTCTCCTCCCTCCTCGTCCCCATACAAAACCCCACGACCCTGCTGTGTCTTGGTCTTCACCTCTGGGAATCTCCATGCTGTGTAAATAAAGTTCTTCTGTGGAACCCCATGGGGAGAGCCTCCCTCGCCTCCTTTATCGCCGCCGGGCTGCGGGGCCGTGCTCTCTGGGAAGGTTGCGGATTGCTACACCATGCCACACTTAAAAAAGGCACTGCAACAGTTGTGGAATATAGTAAAGAAAAAAACTGACTGAAAAAAAACTTTCAGGAAATGGTTAAAGTGTTCACTATCTGTCTGATTTTAGTATTGTGGACATACAGGAAATTTTATACTTTTTGCAGGGTACCCTAATCTACAGGCTCTGCAGGATAGTTCTCTTAGGTGGTGAGGTACTAATTCTGACGGGCAGAACGCCCAAGTAAGAGGGTGTTTGCTTGGTTCAGTTTACTGCATGTGGTCTGATTTTTAAAAATTTTCACAGAAACAAGTTCATATGAGAGAAATGAGAGTGAAATTTTTCCAAAGTGAGAGCATTCATTCCAAAAGACACAATGACATTTCAGGGGAAAAGTGAGACTTCATTGCAAGAACTTGCATTTATAAAGTCCCTGTGGGCAACCCATTGTCTTGTTGTTCCTTCTACAGGAAATATTTTTTGTCTGTGATTTAAGTGTGCTGTGTCTTAGTTTCTAAACTGTAACTATTATTTTTGTTTCTATAGCTTCTCGTTTATGACCAGTCACTTGAACACCTCTAACCTTTATTAATTTTTATTATTTACTGTTTTTCTCGTTAGTGTACTTATATTAAAAGTACATGTTAAAAGGAACAGAAACCTGAAAGGTCAGCTTGTAAAACTGACATATCCACAGTAATACTATGATGCTTAAAATTTATCATATATATAAACTACTCAGAGACGTCTTTTGCTGAAAAATTAAAACCCCACATTGTACTCAATAGGCTGAGGGAAAAAACATGGACACTGGCGCTAATCCTCTTGTCCTCATGGTAAAAAGAACCAGAGTGACCTGATTTGGAGCAGAGCAATGGATGGTGTTTTGCTCAAAGGGTTAGCCAGGACTTTGTGCTTGCAGGCAAGTCTCTCTGAAGGACTTGAGGAATAAAAAGGGGTGATAAAGAAATTAAAAATATGGCCTATGTATTTTTTCAGAAATATTTTCAACTAACATTGTCTTCATTATTTTTTTCACAGACGCACGGAATCATGGAACAGTTTGGGTTGGAAGGCATCTTAAAAGTCACCTACTTCAAGCCATAGGCAGGGACACCTTTCACTAGACCAGGTTACTCAGAGCCCCATCCAGCCTGGTCTTGAACACCTCCAGGAATGAGGAGTCCACAACCTTTCTGGGAAACCTGTTCTAGTCCCTCTCCACCCTCATCATGAAGAATTTATTATGAATATCTTATCTAAAATATCTGCTTTCAGTTTACAGGAATTGCTCCTTGCTCTGTCACTACACATCCTTGTGCCTCTCTGTGAGCTCTCCTTGTAAGCATGGGAAGGTGCTGTAAATTCTTTCTGGAGCCTTCTCTTCCCCAGGCTGAACAGCCCCAGCTGTCTCAGCCTGTCTTCATAGGAGATGTGCTCCAGCTCTTTGATCAAATTAGTGGCTCTACTCTTGACTTATTCCAATAAGTTTCTACTTTTTCATATTGTGCAGTATCCTTCCTGAACTTTTGGGACTATTGCTGTAGCCTCCTGATTACCTATTTTTCTTAATTTTGCTTTTTTTCTCTTTTTGCCCCTTTATTCTTAGTCTTAGAAGAGATACACTTATAAAATCAAACTTACCGATAATATTATCAACCCCGTGTTTGTATTGGAAATCCAGCAATGCTAGGAACATGTTATTAGAGCTCCTGGTGTGTAAACTAACGTTAAGTATTGTATGGTTGTGATCATTTGAACTGAATACAGAAAAAAATTGGCTATTGTTTTTTATATAAAGAAATAAAAATGTTGGAGAAATTACTGAACATTTGAGGTGTATGATGTGACCATTTGGCCAGGGTTTTCTTGTAGGAAGATTTTATTTTGAGAACATAGATACCATCCTTTCATGTACTGACAATAATTTCAGAGAAGAGGGACTTTTTGAAGATGTTTTTGAATCAATGGAATTTATAAAGATATGATTCCCTTTGAAATTCCATATTGACTTTTCTGGAAGTTTAGTCTGTATTTTATTGGGAACTGGGAGCAGTTGAGAAGATCGATTAATTTTGGTGTATCTGACACTGCCCCAGAAGAACTGTAACCAGCAGAAAGGTTGGCATTCATCTCAGCTAACTTAGATGTTCACAGCATAGACCTTTATTCTGAGTTGTCTAGACTTCCTTTTAGTCAGTTCTTTACAGTGACTCTTTATAAACCATAAAGAGAATTTAAACTGATACTTTCAATATAGAGTTTAAAGGTAGTGCCCTCTGAGAATATACTACATGTTGCGGGTGCTGGAAGTTTAGTGGAATGCAAGGGGGCACTGGAAAAATTGATAAACTAGAAATCCTTTGAGGATTAGTAAAAACATGGACACCACTTTTGGTTCAGGAAATCTCTAAAATGCAAGCTTTTGAGAGCTGAGAGAGTACTTGTCAATACATCTTTAAAAACTTGCTTTCATGCTCCTCCTTAGCCAACCACTTACTGACATTGGCAGGGACAAGATAGTGTGTGCTGAGATGAACCTTTGCTTTCACTCTGCACACAGACTCATGACATTGCCTTAGTAATAGACAGTAGTAAGGGTTTTTTACTGTCAAATTATCTTTCTGCGGGCTACAAGACCTTTCTCTCTGAAAATATCTATCAAAACTATATTGAAAAAAGTGTGATGGATCCTGAAAGAAGAATGTCAGTATATTTAAAAAGCAGTGGACCAGCTCATTAGCTACAGGCTCTTTTATTCCATCTGTAAGTTTCCAGCAGCTTTGCTTTATCAAAGGTAAAGCTCTAGAAACTGAAGGAGGCAGATCAGCTGAAAAATGCTCTGAGAAAATTTGTAGTGAGGATAAGACACTTGAAAGCACCTTAACAGCTACTGACAAGTGGCCAATACACATGTTGGTATGGCATGAGCCAAAAAGGAATATAAAGGAATATTTCATCTATTGTTTAAAGGCTGGCTTACTCTAAGAAAGTTTTTCTCCTCACCTGAAAAAAATACCTGAAAAAAATATGACAATGTTATATTGTCATCTTGTCACTGATGTTATTCGCAGGAAAGGACTGACAAACCTTGTGAGGTGAACTCTGACTGATATATCTTGTCTGAAATCCAGGACATAGCCTAGAAAGTAGGAATTATATGCTCCTATCTAGAAAAAGAGGAAACAACTAAACTGGTCCTGGAAGGACTGTACTCAGAGAGGTCCAAGAAATCCAATGTGAAATTAACTTATTGACTGTGAGTGACTGGGATATGCTTCAGGTAATGACTTCTCCAGTCATTCCATTACACTGAAAAATATGTGAGATGCTTCTCACTTCTCTTGTTAGAGAAATTATTTCTATAAATAATTCACGCTACTCTCTATAAGTAATTAAACATTATTTACTTATTCAAGAGAAAGTGAACCTTAGAGAGGTTGAGTCAGTATCTCTGTGGTCAGGGTATTCTTATTTTTTCAGATGTGGGAGATGGTACTACAAGTCTGACTAGCTCTATGACCTGTAAGTAATTCCAGTCCACTCCCTAATGAGAGGGAAGATACATATGATATAATAATAACACTCTTCACTCTTGGAGTAATGCAAAAGAAACCAAAACAACTTTACCCATTCTGAATTTTATGTCACAGAATTCTTTTTATATGCTTAAGATGGCTTGAGATCGGCTCAATTTCACTATGCTTCTTTTTAGTAAAAATAGCTGTGGATATTTCCTATGACTTCTTTTTAAAAGATGTTATGTGACAACTTTTTAATATGTATTTTAATTCATATTTTTTCAGTATATTGTGAAAATATTAAGCTTCTGTAGTTTGGATGAAAAATTGGATAGAGTTAAAAATTGTTTCATCCATTTTTTTCCCTGACAAATAAATTTGCTCTTTTGATTGAAAACATCTTGGTATAAACTATATGCACTTAACCATATTAGAATAAGAGTACCTTGTACATGCATTTCCTTGTTTTGCATATCTATTGATCAGAGTGAAAGACACTATGAGGTCAAAGTTTCTTATTATATTTAGCCTCATCTTATTCTGGGTAAAAGGAGGTGGGTAGATTAATTACAAAGGCAGTATCTTAGTATCTTATTTTCTCTGAGCAGTCAGTGGATTGGATTTTAAGGTCTTATAGATTAAAATATGGGACTGTGTGGTGTTCAGACCTTAGGATTTTAAATTCTGCTGTGCTGACCCTTCATCATCAGGTTTTAAAGGTTTCTTCTTTATATTTCATACACCCTTTTGGGCAACTATATATTCTTTATTATATTCATCAGATAAGGAAAAAGAAAGTTGCAGAAATCAAGCAACTGTTCCTTACATTATTTCAGACTAGCATAACCAATAAAACTATTAATCAAATTTTGGTTTTAGTATAGAATTAAACCTGAAAAATCCTTGGATTTTTAAACTGATAGCTTTACAGGAAAGGCTGAAAAAAGTTTTTTTTTCTTTTGTCCTTCTCCAAAAGTTTGATTATTCTTGTTAAAATCCGAGTTCTCAGTTCCTTTTTTTTTTTTTTTTTTTTTTTTTTTTTTTTTTTTTTAATGTAGTAGAGGCAATTGCAAACAAGAAAGATCCTTCCTGGGAAAAATAAAAATTAACAGCTGTGTAAAATACACAGTTTTAAGATGCATGAGAACTTTTTTGTATAATCACAAATTTCAGAGAATCCTGCTGGCAAGATAAGGATTTAAAACATGAAAATGTGGCCAGATTTGAAAATGTATACAGCTCTCAGTTTTCATTGAGATGCAACCACCTATAAATATAGTTCCTTAGGTCATGGAGGACTTTGCCGTAACGCATTACTTAGTTTTCAAATGGACTTTGGAAGAAGTTTTCACGAACATAATTTACATCTAGGTGTAAGGTTTGCTTCCATAAAGGTTTCAGGGTAGTTTTTAAAAATATCTAAATTAAAAATAAACAAACAAAACAGAACTAAACAACCCCAAACCCCAAGTCGTTCAGATACTGTGCTGACACTTTTTCTAGGCTAAAAAATATACTAGAATTAGACAATAATCTGTGAAGAAAACAAACTTTTAATCTCAGTAAATATGATGAGTAATGTTCCAGAAAAGTTTCTGAGTAATTGGATCTAACCATTTTCTCAAACCATCTTGCAGTGTAACATCTCATGGATATTACTTGGTCTCAAAAAAACCTCCCAAAACAAAATATTTTACATTTACAAGTAATTATATCAGCTGTTACAGAAATGCAAAACAGTGAGTGTGAAGTGGCTTTCCTCAATAGCACCTATCTATTCAAAAGAACTTCAGCCGGGATATTTAGCATTATGATATCTACAAAAGTTTTTATCCTACCTAATTGTCATTGGGTAAATGAAGGCTAATCAAAGCACAGTATCTGGAGGTTTTGGCTGTATTCTCAAGGATGGATCATGGCAAAGACAATGACTTTGGCTGAGGTCTTATTAGCACATCAAGGTGTCCTCTTGAAAAATAAAAACATTGTATTGTCTTGAATGAATGAATAAATGGTTTTGCATGGATCAATACAGATAGCAAGGGTGCCATAGGTTATGCACATAAAGTTCTTTGGTGTTTGGAGTGCTAGGTGAAAGAATATTTGGTAAAAGAGAGGTAGCAAATGAGGGATCTATTTCTATCATAGCTTCAAAGAACAAAACTCTTGAAATGCCTTTGCAATAAATCCATATGTATATAAAAGAATATCTCGTGAAGTTTACAGAACCACTGTAACTTGAGAACTCATGCTGAAAGGACCTTAAATTGGAACCACAAATTCTACCATGGAAGTACATTTTTAAGGGAGAGTGAAATACAGGTTTCAGAGTTACAAGTGCTCAAATATTCTAAATTTAAAACATAGTGCAGTTATCACTCAAGTATAATATTATCCTGGCCCTGCAGTTCTTTTATGTGTCTAACTATCACTCTAGTGAATGCAGCATTTCATCAAGGTAATTGCAGAGCTGGACTTCAATATGTCTTTGTTTCTTTGTGGTGATTTATTTGGAAAATATTGTATTTGGCACTAGTAAGAATAGAAACATGCTTTGCATCTTAAACTGAAAACTAAAACCCCAACTGTGCAAACATTAGGCAGGTGTTCATTTTTGTGCATTATGAATATCTCTTTGCAGAATTCAAGACTTCAATGCTCTATTTGCTTTTTGTTGTTGTTGTTTTTGTACACAAAACTTTGCACTTAGCTCTATGGCCGAGCTGCTTTTGTACAAGTTTTCATACCTTTTAAGAAAGTACATCCTCTCTCAGATTTCCTTAAACTCTTCTTTGTATGTCATATTTCCTCTGTTACAGTGGATGCTCTAGAATATTCTAGTTGGTTTACTTTCCAACTTGACTGGATATATAAAGTTGACTGTGTACTACATTTATTACACATCACGAACAAAAGGACTGCTTTTTTGAGCAATACAGCATTCAATTGGTTTTCATAAACTCTTAATTGCCGCACATCATCAAACTAAATTTTTACCCAAGTCAGTGAGATTTGTACCTACTATCACCAGGACTGGATCAGGCCCGTCATGACTGGGCTACGCTCACTGTGTTCCTCCCACTGTATGGCTGTGGGTGGTGTGTAATCTACATTAAGGATCATGCAGGCAGCACAAGTGGACACATTATAGCAGACCTCTGTAAAGTGCCATTGCAGAAGCCTTGTGAAATGGAGAAAATCTCACTAAATAGAAAAGGAATGCTGCTTTTCAGTCTTATTTGGGGATTTTTTTGTGTGGTATTTTTGATGGATCCTCTTACTCAAAATCCATCAACTCATCTGATACCACTGGAACCTGTGAAGTGTTAACTCTTAACCTCATCCTTTTGGAAGATAACTTAAAATAGGTAAAAGGATGTGTGTTTTGTGGAGAAGGGGGATATATATTAAAAAAAATAAATAATTGTGTGATAGGGATAAGGGGCAAGGGGGGGAGCTGATGGTTTAAATCTCCATGGGCCTCGGAATCGAGCCTGTTTCAGTCAGATTGTGGCCCTGCTAACAAATCCAATAGCAGCTAATCTGATCATCTGCTCTCCAGTTTTCATGCTGTGTTTTCTTCAGAGTTCCTTCTCCTAGTTCCAGTCTGTGACAGTGTGATAAGACACAAGAAATTTAGTCATCATTGCTGCTGTAAAGGAGCTCAGAGAAGGGATTATGATATTCCATAACCCTTACATTAGACACGGACAGGGGCAGCCACTGCTGTGATTACAGGCCTGAGCACTGCTGTTATTTTTCCCACTTCCCTCCCACTAGTCATTTAATTATTTATTTATTTTTATTTTATTTTTTTATTTCTACTTTTTTTTTTCAAGAAAGCTTTAAAGATTAGCCGAGAAATAGTCACCATCACAATCATCATCCTAAATCTTGTGTAGAACTCAGAAGTTGGGCAGCTCAGAAGGTTGTTACACTTCTAACCAGCAAGATAGCTCTCAACCAAGTTATCAAAAACACTCATCCACTATTCAGTCATTATTAGGAAATTCAAACAGTGTAAGCTGAACAAATCAACATGGAATACAGAGAGGATGCCACAGGGAGCACTGATTTGGGAAAAAATATAGTATGCTGCTGAGGCAAGTCAGAGATTAGGTTGCCTTTCCTCTGTTCTGAACATGGCAATATTTATGATGAATATATTATTTGCAGTACCTCTTGCTTCTGGGTATCAAGTAGATTTGCAGTGAAGTCTCTGAACTAATAAGTATACTTGTGTTAATTGACATTCCTGCACCAAATCTCTTTATGCCATCTGTGGCTCTTATCCCCATCAAGAAGGGTCTTCCTGAAAAACAGCAAAGTTACAAATTAAAATAGCAGGTGATGATGGAAGCTGGATTGCTCAGTCTATAAAAGTAATAAAATGGTCGGGAAAGAATTTGTTCTGTTATTTGTTTCCTTTAAAGGGAATAAGTGAGAGACATTTTAAATTGTTTTATGCTGTTGGTTAAAGATTGCTTCTTGCATTCCAAAGGAACCCCCATCACTAGCATTGTGACTTGTTTTGCAGCATTATTACAAGGAAAGGCACTGCATGGAAATGTGCCCCACATGCCTGGGCCCAAAGAAAAAGAGTGTGTGAAGCGCTGGGCAGGGACACAGCACTCAGCTGGGATGTTCTGTGTCTTTACACACACGTGGTGTGCAGTGCTGCCCTGCCCTGCCCTGCTCTGCGGGCCAGGGCAGACCCAGAAACAGCTCTGGGGTAGTTCCTGGACTGGCTCAGTAGCTGCTTCTGAGATCGTAAAAGAAGATTTCATTGCAGATGAACCATCTGACAGGACCTGCCTGGTTGCTACTCAGCTCTGAGGAAGGAGGAAAGGTTTTAATTACAGCAGTGAAGGGCAGATCTGTAGATCTCTGTGGCTCCACTTGGAGCCAAAAAAGATGCCTGTTGTGAGCACTGGGCTTCCCTTATGTACCATAGAAATCTGGTTATGTTTGGCTTTAGCCTGCAAGAGAAGGGCAAACTTGAGAGCTCTGAGAGCAGTGGAGACTGCTGCCCTGCTGTTTGGTGAGAGATTTTTGAGCTTTTCATAGGGGATTTTGACTCAATTTCTAAAGCAATAGTGATCTACCATACACAAAGCCTAAGACTTCAACTCCTGGACAAGATCAGAGGAGAATGTGTTTAAGTGTGATGTACTAAAAATATGGCAATGTAAATATCATGTTAATACTTTATATTTGAATATATGCAATCACGATGAAGAGAGGAACTTTGAGGGACATATTATCATCAGTAATTCCTACCAACAGATTTAGTTTAAAATTTAATCAAAGTATTCCAAATATGGTTCGCTATATTTGATGCTATTTATAATAGTTTCTGTGTGCATTAATTTTCTTTTTAATTGGAAGACTTATGTGGTGCTATCTCTTTGAAAGTTGACTGGAAACTATTAATTCTGACTTATCAAAGTTTTGTATTCAGTTAATGTAAGGTTTAACTCAGCAATGTTTTCTGGAAACAGCTATTGGTTTCTTTAAGAAAAATTTCTGTGTATCCTTTCACAGAATATTTTTTCTAAGACATAGAAAGAGCAAAGGTAGCTCAAATGCATACATAGCATTGCTTTAACACTAGCTTACTCCTTGACAAATACAGCTAGATTTCTTTGGCCTTTTTACAGAGAACATTGAAAAGATTAAATATTACCACAGAATAAAAATTCCCTAGTAAAAGTAACCTGTGAGAGAAAAACTATGCAACCTCTTATAAAAAATTCATAAAAACTGACAGATGTGTAAGACTGATGGCAAAATTCCCTATTAATTTATGGTATTTTGTATTAGAAGATTCAGCAGGCCTTGTGTGCAGAGATGACAAGATAAACAACGATAGTTTTTGCTAAGTAGGTATACAATCATTCTTAGAAAAAGGAAAATAATAAACAACAGAAAATCCACCCTCCAGCATGTTCCTCTTCTGTATTTTGAACTTCTGTGTTGAAGCTGATTGCCTTGAGTATGCCTTAGACATTTTAATTTGATCAAAACCTTTTGACATTTCTTTAAGATATTTTCCTGTATTACCCCTGCCATCTCAGGTATTGCTGACACCCACAATCAAAGTGATCCAGCACAATGGATTAGCACTCAGCCAGCTACCCTAGCCCATTAAGATGAAGACTAACTGATATTTTTTGTTTGCTTGCTTTTGATATTTTGCTTTCCTCTAGTTAAGTGAAAATTTATTACACAGCAATATATCCAGAATAGAGTTTGATATGAAGAGGCCATATTTGTCCTTGAGCTAATCAAATTGGGAACTCAGACTGACAAAGGTCAAGGTTGCCAACTACTTCCTGTTTCCTTTAAAACTAAAAGAAACATTAAAAGATCCCAAACTTTTAAGCCATCACCGTGGGGATTTTAGAAGATGATTGAGGCTGGAACAAAGCATAGCCTTTTGCTTCTGGGTATCAGGAAGGACTTTAATGGTATCACGACATTGATCATTGAATTCAAGGTCATAGTCATGTCAGTGTTAATGAATTCCAAGTATGATTTCAGAAGATATTAGTATACAGCACACAGGAAGCAGAGCATATTATAAATGCTTTTAGGCATTATTTATAACAATCCATAATAAATCTTTATGTTGTCCACCTATGACAAATTTAGACAATTTTTTCTTTTGTGTCATGTGAATCAACATGAACAAACAGCATCCTTAATTTCTACACAGATTTTCTTTATTCATGGCTGCTTTAAGGAAATTGTATAAATTTCTTGAAATTAGGGTTGCAAATTTCTGAAGAAGTTATCTAATCCTGACTAAGTAAAATATTGATAACACTGTGTTCTGAAATGATTTTCTGTCTTTGCTGATTTTCTCAGTCTGTAGTCAGTTCGCATTTTCTTGTGATTTGCACATATTCAAAGTCAGATGAAATTAGGACAGAGCTATCTCAGTGAAGCCCACAGTGACAGAGATCTCCCCAGCTGCAGGAATTTGCAGTTGTGACTGCCTCTTTTCTCTGTCCACTATAAATATTTCAGTAGGTCATGAAAGAAGCCAGCTACACAGATCACAATTACAATGTATTGAAGTTAGCTTGCTTTCCATTGGCCTAGCATTAGCCAATACTTTAAAATTCATTGTTATGATGTATTACATGCATTTTAGCTATTTAGAGAACATATTTTTCAAAAGGCCATATAAAAGGGATTTAAAAAATCTTTTTTAGTTATAAATGAACTAGCATTAAAAATTGGAAATGCTGCAAACTTTCGTGAGATTGGTATTCCCACTTAGAATCTATTAATATTTCTGGAATCTGTCTCTCTACCTGTATTAAAACCAAAAATTTCTCATTTATTGCAGCACAAGTGAGCTATACTCTTCAAGATCTAAGGATCAGACTATTATTGGTCATTTAAGAGACATTCTGTATCAAAAATGGAAGAACTAATGGCTCTGATGCAAGACTGAATTCTGGTTTTTGAAACTACAGCAAGCAGGGACCAAGCCAAGGTGATACCAGACAATTCCCTGTGCTTCTGGAGATCATTGCAAAATTTCAGATTTTCTGACAGTGCCTGTGCAGTCCTAATAAATTATAACAATCTAGAAAGGGTAGAGAGAAACAAAACATGTTAAATGTCTCATCTAAACCCAAGAAAGGTATTTTCCACTGGATTCTATCAAATACAGTTTGAGTGATGAAACTTTCCCAGCAACAGCACTCAGATCAATGCTAACCGAAGCTAAGTGATGACATTGTATTTGCTATCAAATTTAGGTTAGGGTAGGCCAAAAATTAGACATATCATGGTGTTAAAATACTTCAATTGAAAAGTAACAATAAACTCTTAATTATTCCATGCAACTCTTAGACCCTTTCAACAATTTTCTACTATTTTCTACTGTACTGTGGCAAATTCTTATCAGAAAGTATTTTTTTCTACTAACCTGACACAGCCAGTCTCTGTCTGATTACTAGACTGGCCCCTTAGAGCTCTGAAACCTCCTGTATCTGTGAATACTCTGTAGAATTATGAGAGAAAAGATAAACACTTGTATCTGTACTGTGTGTTAATAGAGAACCCATTATTTCCATGCAATTTTTGAAATTATAAAATCATACAAAAAGTTCACACAATCATAGAATGGTTTGGGTTGGAACTGATGCCTTGAGTGGCTACCTAGAAACAGAGACTAGACAGGAATAAGGGAATAAAGGTAGGTATTTATTTGAAAGGCCTTCAAAGGTACCCCCTGGACAGAAAAAGGTGACACCCAAGATGGACCCCGAGTCACAAGTTCTTCACACTTTTGTAAGTTTGGTCTATTTGCATATCAGAGTTAGTTCTCCAATTAAAGCTTCAGTTAATGATGTAATTTCCCCGAGCTCACTCCCCTTCTAAGATGTTGGTTTACACATTTTTGGGCCCAGGACAGCCTGGGTGTCCTTGGAGAGCAGGCCTGGAGAGGCTTTGTTATGTCCAGAGAACAGAAGTTAGCAGGCTACAAGAAACTTCAGAGTTACACACTAGGCATATACAGGATTTGAAAAATATAAAAGTTAAAACCTGAGACATCAGAACAACTTTTCATGGTCATCTAGTCTAACCCACCTGCCATGGGACACCTTCTACTAGACCAGGTTACTCAAAGCCCTGTCCAATTACCTCAAATAATGAGGCATTCACAACTTGTCTGGGCAACCTGCTCCTGTCTCTTACCACCTCCATCATAAGAAAAATTGTTACTTAAGGCCAGTCTACCCTCTTTCAGTTTAAAACTGTTGCCCTTTTTCCTGACCTTGGTAGAAAGAAGGCTTTGGTAGAAGGTCTCTCTCAGTTTTACATGTCTACTTTATATTTTGAACTGCAACAATAAAGTCTTCCTGGAGCCTTCTTTTCTCCAGAAAATAATGACCAAAAAAAAAAAAAAAAAAAAGCATTCCCTGCATTCTCTATATAGGAACCTAATTAATTGATTTGGAGGACCAAAACTAATATAGCAACTTACCTTAACCACTATCTGATAACTTATTGTAAGGTGCTCAGTTGAGCTGGCAGTGGTCAGAAAGCAAGACAGGAGACTGGATGTAGTCTGCAATTTTTGGAGCAAGTCAAAATCATGAAAATAATAGTCAGTCATCACTATCTTCCTGAACATGATTTCTTGGAGTATCCTTCTGCCTGTATTTTCCTACTTAAGAATGATCATTGAGGCAAAATGTATATTAAGCAGAACTTAAGCAGACACCTTGATTTGGTATGTTATAAAGGATATGCCTGTAAATTAAGCATTTTCAGAATTTTTACAGGCATAAAATTAACACACAAGTTTTTCCTTTAGTAAAACACTTCTTGTAAAATAATTTGAGAACCACTTGTAGAAATAGTTTAATGATAAGGAACAGTTCATGTTACCATTATGTGGAATAAATTTGACCAGTACTAAGCCAAACTTAGGTATATTCACATTTGGCAAAATCTTGTTCTATACCAGAAAAAGACCTTGAATCCCTACTGTGCACTAAGGAAATATATGGCAGCTCTTACTGTCTCTAAGTTACATTAGTTACAGAATTTCTGTGCACTAATAAAGTATAATATTTTTAAAGAATATTAATATACCTTCTTTCTTAACATGTGTTACTAGAATAGTAGATGAGAGGTAATAGATGATAAGCCTTGGTACAGGGTGGTATTCATTTAAGGAAACAAATCTCCTAATCAGGATGTTTGATAGCTGTCCTGTGGCAAAAGGAGTCTCCATTACAAGGGTTCTTACAGCAGCATCTTTAGCTGGATTGGGAGAGTAACTCAAATTACTGTTTTTATTCAACTGTCTACAATCATACATTTGGATATAGTTTTAACTGCATAAGAGAACATCAGTTAAATATCTTAACTGCATGGACAGGACTGTTGTAGGTGCTGTTAACACAACAATAGCTGTCATAGAAGACTTAGTTTAGGTAATGTCTTATCTCTATACAATTTGATCAATTCTGCAGCAGAAATCACAGAGAGCAACCTTTGGGACATTCCACTCACACCAATAATCAACACATTAAAGTGTAATAATCAGATGTGAAACAGAAAGAGCTGTTTCCTTGAGGAATTTTGAGAATGACCAAAAATTACCACCTGCGTTTCTGTAACAGTAGAATAATTAATTGCAAATGTTCCACCTATCACCTAGTTTCAAATAGACCCCAAGAAAACCCAGTCTATTATCTCAGCTATACATGTGACTGATTAATGATTCAAGTGGGCTGAAAAGGTATACAGGCACAATAGCCCTGATGCCTAGCTACATCCAAATCATAATTAAAGAATGAACTTGATTTTAGGGAGAAGTTCTTTACTGTGAAGGTAGTGAGACACTGGAACAGGTTGCCCAGGGAAAACTGTGGATGCCCCATCCTTGAAAGTGTTCAAGGCCAGTTTGGATGGGGCCCTGAGCAGTCTGGGGTAGTGGAAGGTGTCCCTGCTCATGGCAAGGGGATTGAAACTAGATGATCTCTAAGGTCCCTACCAACCCAAATGATTCTGTCATTCTATGATTGGTTTTGTTTGGTCTGGGCTGTTTAAAAATCTGTTTGTCTCCTGAGTCCTTACCTGTATTTAATGAAATCCATGTCTTTCAATCTATGGAGATTGAGATTTTTAATGTGAAGAATCTCACCTGCAGGGCTGAATTGCATGCATTTGATTTGGGAGACTGAATTACTTTTTTAATTCAGCAACTGACCAAAACATGTGATTTTTAGAAAAATTAGGTAACTCCTAATATAATCTTCTCAATCATCATAATTTTTTTGAATCATAAACACTTCTTCCAGGAGTATTTAATAAACTATTTACTACTTTGTAAAGTATTTGTATCAAGAGATGAAAAGTGCTATAGACTTTCAAATTAGTATTTTTGTGAGCTCTGAACTATACTGCATAATTTCTGAAGCATGTATAGATGGCTCAATAATATGTTTGAACAGATGAGATGGAAAAAAATCTTCAATGATTTAGAATATCTGCAAAATCAAGATATAGTAAAGAGGTATTTTTTATTTTGAAATTGAAGAAGCTTTGTGTTTAAGGTAAATTTAATTAGCTTTCCTATAGCCATGTATAGTATAACCATCCAGTGTCAAGGAAATCTGGTGCCAAAAGCAACTGGGAAAACCTGTCTTTGTTCTTTATTTTCACTGATCAGAGTGGAACTGGAGAAAAAAATGCCAAAAAATAAGCTTCAAAAGGAGAGATGAAAGTATCACCTTCTTTCTGGTGCTATTTCAAAACTATTCTCTAGCCATCTGTGTTTAAATATTGTGATTCTAAACCTAGATTTGACATATATTGCGGGAAAGTATGATTTCCCTATACCAGTTGCACAAATACTGCTGTATGTTTTTTGCTATTAGTACAGGTAACTAGGATCCACTTTTTATATAAGTTTCCATATATTACCATAATAGCAGCTTTATGCCTCATAGTTACTTGCTTTGTTTTTCTTTCCCATTTTATAACAGCATGCCTGAAGCCCATCAATATTCAAGTTAGCACTTTAAAATGAAACTATAAATTTCAATTTAGAGAAAATAAGCCCTTATTCAGCCTCATAAGTTTTAAATAACACATTACCATTGGCTACATTAAGTTTGCATTTCTAATGTTATTTTATGCATTTGACAATAGATGTTCCACTCTGCTCAGCAGTGGAGAGCAAATGCATGTGAAATGTAAGTCTGCTTAAAATGTAGGAATTTATTAGAGCTGTCAGTCACCAGTGACATGAGAATTAAATTATTTCTGAAAATATTTCAGTTGATTTTTGCACTTTCTATTGTCTTTATCCTCTGAAGTTTGAGTACAAATATCTTTTTTAAAAGGTTTTCTTCCTAGACTGGTTAGTGCTTCCTAGAGTCAAGTAAAATGAAAGTGAAAATAGAATGCACAAACCTCTTAAGGAAATAGGTATGTAACATTAGGGAAAAAAAAGAAAAAAAAGAGTTTAATTATTTATTTCTATCAATCCCAGAAGACCGAGGTTAGTTTACTTCTATTTTTGTTGTTGTTGTTTAATATAGTACCTTTAGGAAAATAGGTGAGTAGTTAATTTTCCTTTTCAATGCTTTTTAAAAAGTGAAAGGTATGTACCAGTGGTCAAGTGGCATTTTTTGCAACTGTCTGAATATTAACTGTGAAACAAATGAATTTAAAATTCCCTCTGCTGCAGGATTAACAGCAAGGAACTAGTGTGAAAACACTACTTTTACTGGCACGAGTGATTCCCATTCTTTACAGCTTTTCTTGTTTGTTGTGTGGGTGGCCAATTGCACGGATTGATCTGAAGGAAAAATTTTCTTTTCACTTGACTCTTTTTTTTATGATCATCTGGTGCTACGGCCTGCATTTCTTAAGCCTGTTTTCTTCTACAGAAATTAAAATTAAAAACAATTAGTTTCCTTGTGAAATATTACATCTGTGAGCTACCACAGTCATGCTACCTTGATTCAGTTTGGTTGTTAAGAGCTTTTGCATGTCTAGAATAACAAGTCTCAAGAATTAACTCACTCTGCAGGCTCTTAGAACAGAGAACCTATCTGCATAGCTCCTATGTACTACCTCTGTCAAAAACAAAAACAAAAAATGCCAAAGCAAAAAGAAAAAGACAGTGTTTTTTGCTAATTGATTAGTTAAAAGTGTTTATTCTTGGCTCAGGTGTCAAGACATAATTAAAAAGTTAGTATGGAGTACCATTTGTACTTTATTGCTATGTGATGACAGGAAATTCCTATAGTTACTTAGACTGCTACAATGTTTTCACACGAAAAGGTCAAAATCCAGTCATGGCATAGAGGAAACTTCACAATGTAAATTTAGTTTGAATTTAACCAAATAAATAAAATTAGTGTATTTTCTTCATTCATGTGAATAATTCTCACATGTAAATTTACAATGAATATATGAATTTGTCATGCACATCTCCATTATTGGCATAAATCTGTTTCTAAAAAGGGTATTATGACCAAAAAGTATATGGTACTAGATCTAAAATACCTGAAAATGCCTTGCTTACAATTCTAATAAAAAAAATTCATCAAAAAAATCTGTAACAGGTTAGAAAATCCTGAGTGTCACCTTTGCTGAACTAGATATCCTCAAAACTTGTACTTGATTTTGCCAAACACCCTTCTGAACTACAGAAATCTTGATAGGGATTATTTAACTAGACAAGCAGATGCAGGAGGGAAAAAGGGGAAGTTTTTGGACTCAGAGAGGCAATGAATGGATTGATATGGAACTGGATTCATATCCATGCTACAGCTCAGACATACTGCTGGATTAATGCTTATACTCCATTAATATGTGCTATAGGTTGTTTTCAACAACTCTATGCATTTTCATAAATGTCACAATCATAATTCTGATCCTTTTATGCATGCTGAGATAGCAACAAAATACATTTATTTTTGGCTAATGAACCAACAGGAGTCCAACATACAGATTTGAATGCTGGTTACATTGAATATCTGCGGAGAAAGAAGATTGTGTAACATTTTTTAAGAAATTAATCTCTAATCATATGGAACTATGGGTCGCTCAAAAGTGAAGCTAATTATTTATTCTCTTCTGGTGTTATTCCATGTCGCAGTTGAGATGGACCCCACCAACAATTCTAGGCAAAAAGCGTTTATTTCAAAGACAGTATCTTTTATAGACCTTTAGAATGTTACGGTTCCTGTTACATATCCATTGGCTACTAGATTACTACAAGAGACTCACTGGCTATAATAACTACAATATACTACTATTGGTTAACTATAATGTCAGTGTTCAAGCATTCAGAAAAATAACAGGTGCAGATATGTGGCTGTTTTTCTCCTATTGTTAAACTTTCTTGCTTCTGTTGATACTACATTTTCATAGGTAAGAACTAATTGTTTTTCTTCTCACGGACTTTTCTCACAGTCCTCTAGCTGACGTAACAGGCCTGAGCCATGATTTTACAAAGGCAACAAGGCCTTCATTTCATAAGATTTTACCTATATGCAATAATTCCAAAAGAATGAATAAGACCTTTTCAAGTCTTTCTGTGTTAGGGAGCACAGCTGGGGCACTAAATAAATGAGTTATCAGACTGGACTTAGATGAGGTAGTCTACATTATGTCAGAGAAATCTGGACTCTGTGTTTATGTAGCTACAGTAATCCAGAATTCCCATGTAAGCCATGTATAGGTGACATGGTGGAATATTTGTTGTGGCAGCAGGAGGCTTGTGCTGTGGCCTCTGGCATAATGCAGAAGATGGTAGAATTTCATTTCCCAGTCAGACCTTGCATTCTCAGAACAGCTTCTTCCCGTTTCCTTGATACTTCACTATCCTTACAATTCCTCTGCATCTGTTTTTCTGGGCAAGGACCTTGGAAGAAAATGGGTCTTGCTCCTCAAAAGTGCTGATAAAACTCACTCTGGACTCTATGAAATTGATCTTGAACTTCAGCTTGACAAGGCAGTGCACAGATATCTACAAACTGAGGCTGAGTCAAGGTCTTCAGAGGGGCTATACCCGTCTAACTATAGATATTGTTACACCAGGGACTGATTCTTCCATTCAAGGAAAAAGAAGGAAGTTCACAATTAGGACAACTAAAAGAGGAGTCTAAAGTAAATATCATTCAGATGCAGAAGTGAACACATCAGCTGTGCAATCTGAACAATGTCCCGTGGCTTGAGCATCTGAGTTTTCATGGCTAGACTATCACTCCCTCCACAAGACAAATGCAGAAGTTAAACAGCAGAGTACAGGTGAAATCCAGAAAAAGCAGCAACAGTTTTTAATTAACAGGGGCAAGTTAATGTTTTGTAGGATCCAAATATCTACATAGGAGACTTTTATGAAGCTAAGGAAAAGCTGATCTGTTGAAAACTTAATTTTCAGCTTGCCCTGTTTGAATCATTCCACTGTGCTCTCAGTCAAGCCATTTAATAAAAAATTACATTATCCAGATATTGTACTGCAAACCCATCATGTCTGCAAAAGCCTGCTTAGTTGTAAATCAAAACCTTTTTAAGGCAGGGAAACAAGGATTACTTGCTTCAAGTGATGGAATAGTAGTGTACACAGGAATCTGATAATGCCAGTAGTTGAGGTCACATCCATTAGGATAATTTTGACCTGTTTGAATAAAAAAAGTCACAGCTCCAAGTAAAATCCAATAATAGATGTTGCAAAGCAAGCCATCACACCTGAATGCTTGAGTCTTAATATTTACTAGAAATAAATCAGGCCAGGAAAGCAATCTGGAAACAATACTGTGAGATGACTACTAGAGAGAGTGCATACCACAGTGTATACAGGTTTCTTCTTTTTCTCCAGGTCTTGCAATATTTGGCAATAGTGCCTGTTGCAGTAGTGATGGTGGCATTACTTAGGAGCCACACAGTAGCCATGTGTGCTCCAGAATTTTCTGCTGTCATGGTTTTTGGGGCAATCAGTAGTTATAACAAAATGGGTTGGGTTGGGAGGGACCTTAAAGATCACCTAGCTCCAACCCCCTGCCCTGTGCAGGGATGCCACCCACTGGATCATGTCACCCAGGGCCCCATCTAACCTGGCCTTGGACACTTGCAGGGATTGGGCAAAAATGCTGTGTTACAAAACATAGAGGGACAACAGGGATGTGCTGCAGCAGCAGCTCAGCTCCCAAAAGCATTCCCAAAGACAGAGAAGCTCCTCTTCACCTGAGGCATATTTTTGAACATAGGTGTTTCAATACTACATATCATTAAAAAAGTTGTCACCAAGAGATATAACCAATTTTAGACACATTTGACTGCCTCTAAGTCTGTTGCTCTATAAGTTCCAAAATAAGGACAAGGAAAGCAATATTAATAAGCTGAATTGACAAGGGAGAAGAAAAATCTTATGTTGGAGATAATCAGGAACAAGCATTCAAGCCATGTCTTCCTTTAAAAGCCCATTTTGTTTTATTTTCTATCAAAAATTGTAGAAAATTGTGGAAAAGACACCAAAAGATGATGAAAATTGTCACTTGAGTTCTTAAAAATGAAATATCATAGCTCAAGAGCTATGGAGAGTTATGAAAAGGCTGCAAAGGTATAACTTTAGTAACTTTTTAAAAACTATTTTTATGCACTCGTCTCAAAATGTGAAATACTAGAAAATTTTCTTTTATAAATAAAATCTAGAATGCCAGTACGAAGACAATAGCTGGATATCTGGTGGTTTTGCTGCCTGTTGGAGAGACAAAGTCATATGGCACAGATATTTCTTCTGAGCGTATGTAGCTGGTCTGGAAGTCAATTGATCTTAAAATGGTCTCATATGCTAATTTCAAAACACAGTTCTCTGCAATCAATATAACAGCACTGACATGTCTACTAGGTATTTCCAAGCACCCTTTCCTTTGATCAACTTGTCACTGAGGCAACACAGATTTGTAGACACATCTTTATTCTCCTTCAACCCATTATTTAAATCTGTAGTAATGACGTCAAATCAAATGGCATTTAATGACATAAAATAATGCCAGTGCTATGATAATGGTTTTGGGAAAGAAGACACTAACACGTGGTTAATATCTCTTCCCCACAAGCTTTCCTAAACAAACACCTTCCCTAATTATGAAGCATCAGCAATCTCTGCATTTTAATAGTCATCAAGTGTGTCACTCGTCTTTGCCTGCCATTTGAGTTGTTTAGAAGATACTTTAGCATGTGAGGACAATGTACCTCATCCTAAATTACTGAAAGTACTACAGTGATTTAAGAGCTGTTAGAAATTATCTCTGAGAACACAAAGGGTGGAAATGGTGCTGAAGACTGGAACAGTGTAGACAGACTGCCCATCTCTAACATGAGATAGGCATTCCAAAAGGACGTAACAGAGAATTACAGATCAACAGGTTTAATTTCAGTCCTCAGAAAACCACTGAACCAAAAAAATGATCCAAAAAATATTTTTAACCTGGAAGGTAATGGAAAACTGACCATCAGCCAGCATGAATTTGTCAATAGCAAATTATTTCCTTCTATTATAGGGTAGTAGGCTCTGTGGACAAAGTAGAACACATTTTTAAAATAGAAATCTTTTAACATTGTGTTCATGGCATTTTCCTCAGCCAGTTAGAAAGACATGTTTTTAAAAAAAATGCTACAGTATCAGTGAAGAAAGAATAGCAAAGATTTTGGTTCACTGATAAAATCAAACATATCATCTGTTGTTGTCCTGTTCAGGATTTCTTTTTATGACATAGATGATGGAAGGTTTATTAAGTGAGTGGGAAGCAACACAACCACAAAATCTTTAGAGAACAGGAAGACAATGTAAACTTGTCACAAAACACTAAATTCTTCTGCAAAAAAAAAAGAGAATAGATTCATATTTATCAAACAAGGGAGATAGTTATCCACTGTAAAACCAATACGGGGAGAAAACTAGTCATATGAAAATTTTGCAGAGAGAAATTTAGTGTCACAAGACAAATATTAGTCTAAATTCAGAATTCTTGGTAAACAAGAAAAGGGAAGAGGAGACCCATAAGACACAAAATCATCCTTCTGCTGTGTCACTTCTAAACCCCGAGAGGACCAGCTGAAGGTCACATAGAGGAAACTAACGTGGAATTTGGAGACTTAGAAAGCATTTTTAATGCAGGAAGACTGAAGTTCCTAGTCTTCATCAAGCTGCAGAAGAAAGTGGAGACCAATCATTCATTTTCCAATAAATGGAAGATTATTGCAGTGAGAAACTGATTAATCTCTTTTCCTTGACCAAGATTAGTAGCATAAGAAGTCATAGGCACAGTGAGAACATTCTTACATTTAAATTGGAATAATGGAGGTGTAGGTGGGGTTTTTGAAAATATTTTCTGTGACTAGAGTCTTAAGCTTTGAATATTTTTAAGAACAAGCTAGACAAGTGACATATTTGCAATGACATATTTGATATCTCAACTAGAGTAGGGAAATGATCCCATGAGATCACTTCCTCTCATACTCTTTCCTACTAAGGAGAGACATTTCCAAGGAAAGTGAAATCTGTGCATTGCCTATTCTTTGAATAAATGAAAGATGTGGTCTAGCAGGACTTCGCTTATGCTGCAGCAAAAGAAGATATTTTTCTATAAATACCTATGAAGCAAGATTAAATTTATAATATAAAGGAAAACAACAAGCAGCAGTATTAATCTGGCTTTATTATGTTTTCTATTTCCATTTTGACATGCCTCACTACCTTATTAGCAATGTAAAGATATGAATACAGAAGTGCTCATTTTATCATGACAACATTCAGTTTTGAAACTAATCTAAAATAAAACCCAGGGTATTCACAGAAAACTCAATTATGAAACAAAAGGCATCCAGTATGAAATTAAGGTAGTACATTCCATGTTTTATGTTCTGGCATTGTAGTTTGTTACAGGGGTTTTTTTGCTGATAAACCTCAAAAAGCTCACATAGCCAAGAGCAGCTCTAATGGACTGAATCAAAAATTACTCACTTTCATCTGCTGAAACAAATTGGTTTAATATACAGTTGTTTGCTGTCAAATATACTAAAAAACTTGTGCCAAACAAAATTATAGGCTGTGTTTGTTGTTTGCCTGGTGTATTTGGTAGGTGGGGGAATGGGAAAAGGAGGAAAGACAGTGGGTGGAATAATCCGTGCATTTGCCAACATCAGACTAGATAGCATTAAGAAGATGTAACACACACAATATGCATGCAATGTGTCTGAGTTACACAGGCATAAAGTTTTTTCCTTCCATTTTTTAATGTTTGACCATGTGTAACTAAAAAGTTCTAACCTGTTGGGCATTGCAAGATAGTATGCAAATAGGCCAGCTATTGACAAAGGACTACAGTAATTCACTTTTCTGTTAATCAGGGTGTGATTATCATTTGATTCTTTTGAACTCCATCCAGCTTGCTATTCTGTCTCAACTTCAAGCAGGTGTTTTGTTGCTGCCAGACCATGAACACAGCCCTGTGCCTGAGTCTTTCAAGTGTGCTAGCTGTGCAGATGAATTTTGCCTGCAAACTTTCCTCAGGCAATGAACTGACTAGTGCAACATGCTCACAGCAATGTTAATCTAGCTCAGGGACATGCACTGCACATGAAAGACTATTTTTAACCTAATTTTTAATTGATATATTTTGTCCACTGCAAGTGTTTTCTCTCTCTTTTTTTTTTCTCTCTCTCCTCTTTCTCTCTCTCTCTCTGTGTCTTTATTTCTATCTACTATTTCCTTCTTCTTTTTTTTTTTTTTTGAGACAGNATGGATTGAAGTGAAATGAAACTACACTAGCTGGCAGACACACAGCAGAAACAAGGGTGAAGTTAAATAAAATATGAGAGGGTGGATGCTCAGCAAAGAATTCGCCTTTGATTTTAAAGATTAGATAAATTGGAAAAGTAATAATCAGGAAATTGAAAAGTGGGCACCATTATGCATTAGCATTGTGACTAGCATAACAAATCTTGTTTATTTATTTATACTTTCAAGATGGTGCAATATTTTATATTATACAATAGCTTAAAATGTCTTCTGGAAAGGGGTCGCAATGATACATTTTAACTCTGCGATCCCAGTAAGAAATATTTGTAAAGTAATACGATTCAATTATAATCGACACAAACTGGTTTGAATATCAGAATCTTTCATACTTTTTCACAAGTGTCTTAAATGTAACTTGCTTTAAAACAGTTGATTGGTCTATTTCGATACGATATATTGGCCTTGGTTTTTTTTGCATCAAGTATAACTGTTGATCTTAAACTGAAAATGTATATGTATATACACCACTGTGGATCTAAAATATGGTTTAGAATGAAAACATGGTTTAGAATAAAAATACAAGCATCTGTATGCTGACTACATAAAGCCTCCCTCCTAAATTGGTAATGCACCTTATTACAAACTCTGAAAAACAAAAGTCCAAGAGGCTGATTTGTCAAAAATTCAGAAAAGGAGTTTCAGAGCTCATTGTTCATGAGCTGGGTATTTTCCATCTCTCCTCAATACCTACATGAGAAATACTTTACATGGAAAATATAACTTACATTGTCTGCTCTTTGCCATTCACTCTTAGTTAGTCAGAAATGTGTTCTTTGCCCTTCCTTTGGACAGAAAAATACAGAGCTCCCTCTCCTCTTCTGCTTCCTTGAAAAGGAATTTTTTTCCCAGAAGTTCATGTTCAGCCCAGTCTCTGTCTGTCTTTCCTCGTGGTTCCAGGCAGGAATACCATTGACCCTCCCTGGCCTTGCAGTGTGAACAGCATCAATTCCGTGGTAAGCAGATGCACATGTGGAAGGATGTCCATCCAGCTGTGCCTGAGGGAAGCTGAACAGCTAAAACAGAGGGATGAACACCTGATGTGCACTATTTGCAGAAGGAGAAAGAAAATCAAACTACTTCACGAGGGGAATGAATAGGAGAAAATAAAGATTTGGGATACAGAAGATTTGCAATAATGGAGAGAAACCCAGTGGAACTGAAGTGATGGCACTGATAGGAAGAAAGGCTAGGTGTTTTCCAAAGTGGAATTGTTGAACACCAACAGAACAGAAAATAACCATATATTTTGAAAGCTCAAGAAATAGTGGTTTAAGAACTTCTAAACATTGTTCCAAGCAGTTGTAATAAGTTTGGGGAAAGGCTATTTTCTGGTGGGTTTTTTTGGTGTCTCAAAAGCCACATCACTAGAGTAAAATGGTCATTAAATTCTTTGTTAATCATTCTGTGTATTAGCATTACAAAAATATTCCAACATATTCTCTGCTTATTGCTTATTTATTTTAGAGACACGAGTCTTCCATTTTTAGGACAAATACATTGCTTATGATGTTTTTGTATACTTTCAAATTGGTTAATTTTAGACTAATTTGGGACC
Organism: Daphoenositta chrysoptera; assembly: GCA_013397915.1. Lineage (NCBI taxonomy): Eukaryota > Metazoa > Chordata > Aves > Passeriformes > Daphoenositta > Daphoenositta chrysoptera. The sequence goes on from VZRO01004334.1 coordinate 178,287, forward strand.
TTTTTTAAAATCAGAGTGAGACAGAAAAAAACCCAGTTTTATGCAGACTTTTACAATGGTATTATATTGGATGATATTTTAAACTATCTCCAGATATTACTTTAGTTAACTCGTAATATTGTCTTTCACATCATATAAATTAATATAAATTATGGAATGATATCTGTGCCATTGAGCTATAGTATATCTGTACAGGAACTATCGTTTAGTTGGCAAATTAAAGAAATTCAGTCAGCATCCATCACTGTTCATACAAATAGTTTGTCCTCAACTGAAATAGTTTTAGAAGTGATTTTCAATTTAAAAATTTCAGTCTGTTTCATGGATTGTTTTTCAATTGTGGTATAATTTTAGATAAAGTTAACTATTCCTAGGTGTAATGATCACCACAGAAATAAACTCACAGTTGCATGATTGACACTCCTAATCAGGGAACCTAACTGCTGTTTTCTTATAAGGGCAGATGTATGTGGACTTTAGTTTTATAGTAATGGATTTCAGGTGTCAACACTGGTTGAAGACAACCCTATTCCCATTTTCTCTTCCCTTGTGGCAAGATGATACTGCACATAGTGGTGGAAAATAGATCAAAACCGCAAGGTGTTCAAAATAACAATCCTTTTTGTATGTTTGGTGGGTTTTTGGTTTTTGTTTTCCGTTTGCTTTATATTTCTTTTTACATAGATCAGCTCACTAATCCACTGCACAGTGGAATCATGTCTCGAATGCGGGAGCACACAAATAGGCTTCCTCATCCCACTCAAGTGCTTCAGCCTTGGGTTTATGTTGGAGCTGTGCCATAACACACTGTTTTATGATGCAGCTAATCTGATCTGACAGCTAACTGCCACCAGACAGAACAATCTTCCCTCTTCCCTGCCTTTCCTCCCGGCCCTGGCTATGTGTGTCTGCCTACTCTCGTGTCCTGGCAGTGGTACACTTCCAACTCCCCAGAGGGATGGCTCAGTGGAGTAAACTGACAGAAAAATATTCCTTTCTTTCTTGGCATCTGCTCTGGGCTCCAGACTGGCTCTGAGGAGGGCTGGGTGAGCACCAGCTTCTCCTGGGCCAGGCAGAAGGGAGAAGTGGAGGACACCTGGGACAGCCCGAGGTCAGCAGCACTCCCCAGGATCCCTCTCCTGTGCCCACATCTTGTCAGGAAGCAGTACAGCACATCAGCAGTGCCACTGCTGACCCCCCGGTACCTGTCTTATAGTGTTCACTATTTGTACAGTTACTTAAAATAAAAAAAGCCTCACAGAAAAAAATGTTGAAGAACACCAGAGTTATGAGGTGTCAAGAGCAGACCATTCTGTGAATTTCAGGCTACGGTAAGCTATAAACAAGCTATTGTGTTGGGTATAACCCTATATACTGTAGACACTCATTATTGTTTTTTATCAAGTCTCTGAAACAAAATGGGTTATTTGAAATGGTTCTAGACTGACACAAATTATATTCAAAAAAAAAAAAAAAAAGACAAATATCACTTAAGTCTATGAGGAACTTTTCACAGAAGAGAAATTTCTTATTTCCACTGAGTATTGGTCTCCTGTGGACTGAGCCCTAGGTTCATCAACATCAAGCATGGATTTACTCACTGAGTTTTCACTCCATGGGGTTTTCCAGGGGATAGCTAAGGTGAAATAAAGCAGCCCACAATATGGAAAACATTTCATTATATGTGTGTTTGCTCTTTGCCAAACTTCTCTCTTTTTTGTGAAAAAGCAAAATGTTAAACAAATACTCTGAGGTGAAATACTGTAAAAAGTGTCTTGAGTAGAAATGCATTACTAAAACCCACTCTTTCAGACATTACGTAGGGTTCTGCTTTGCCCTGCTTTGCCTCGCACTTTGTGTATTTCTGTGCCTGCTGAGGTTCCTTGATCAGCACTGAGAACTTCTAAACTAAAGCTCACAATAGGTTTGTTTATGGTCACCTAGTGATTTCCTTGGAGTACTCAGGGACTATCTCAGTTTGAGGCAGACTTTTTTTTTCATTCAGGAGAAGTTTTTTTAGCAAAACTGGAGTAAGAATTAGTATAAACTAATGTCTAAACTCCAGTTCGAGAGGAGATCATTGTAGCAGTTAGTGCTGGAGCTTCTACAGGTGTTTTTAATTCTTTCTCTGTGATACTATTAAGTCATCTACAGTGATCTGAGTAACAGAAAAATTGGTTTAAATACAGAGTCAGAAAAGAAGGGGTTTTCAGACTTTTCCAGGGCAATGAAAAGGATTTTCAAGCTGAGGTGGTCTGCTAGTTGTCTTCATCCAAGAGATGTAGGAGATGAAGGAAGCTGAGTTGTTACTAATTCCTGAAGAGACAGTAAATATATATAACTAGTCGTGTAAACAGAGTGACTGAGAAATGCAGTTAGCTAAATGGATGTTAGTAATGTTAGCTGGAAAAGCTTTCATCATAACAAATTTTTCAAATTTAATTGTATAAGTCTCACTGTTTTAATTTCTCTAAACAGGATCATTAGGAAGCGCTGAAGAATAACAGTAATACTAATAACAAAAATGGCAACACTAGTATCATAAAAATATATCTCATTGTCATAAATGGATTTCTGAAATGGGTATTGGAAAATTCTGAAGGTTATTTTCATTATCAGACGTTGCTACAATACTAAACCAGATTTTTTTTGTTCTATAGTCAAGACTAAAAAAAAAAATTGGATAAAGTACAGATAAAAGTAAGAATAGTTCTGTGCAATGTAGTCTAGATTGACCCTGCATGAACAAGGAGGCTGGACCAGATGACCCATTTTGGTGCTTTCCAACCTTACGTATTCTTTGATTCTGTAAGAAAAAGAAACAGGGAAAATGAATAGGAAAAATCAGCAGGAGAAAAAAACAGGGAAAAGAAAGAGGAAAAGGACTGCCCCCCCATCCCAAAGAGTTAGAAATCAGTACCAAATTAAATAATACCCAGTTCTGTATACAATGAGGTGTACATTTTCAAAATCTCAAGGCCCTCAGGATTACACATTGTACTGTTAATCATGAAGAGCTCTGTATCTAAATCTTTAGCAGCTGGATTACAGTTTATTCATGTTCTTATCCCTGACTTTTGTTTGTTAAATCTTATTTTGAAAATCATTAAATACAGTATTTTCCCTCACATACTCACCTGTATAAATATGAATTTGTATACATATTTATTGATTTTACATATATGCAGCATGGAAATTATTCATTATCAAGTTTTAATACAGCACAATTGTATGAGAATGTTCTTCATAACACATTTTGTGTGGTTTCTTCATATTTTGCACATCTGGGGTAAGCAGAGTGGGGAAGAACTGGAAATCTCTGTGCATTTGTGTCTTAAACCTAATAATTTTTAATTATTTATTAATTATTGCATTTGCATACATAACAATATTGATAAATCTAATTTACTTCACGAAAATTTAGAAACACCACCATATTAGTGTTCAGCTGTAGTTAGCAAGCATTCATATTTTTCCAAACAAAAGCTGAGGTGCATGATGGGAAAACAAATATTAGCATATCTAGACTTAACACGGCTTGTAGACTCCCTGGTGAGTAGTGCTTCTACAGCCAAGGATTATTCACACCATATACAATTACGTTTTCCTTTAAGACTGAATCTTTTATGCTGCAGATAAAAATGAGAAGCTACACAAAGTCTTCTAAAGAAATATTCACGTATCTTCAATAAAGAAAAGAATGTAGTTCATCTCTTGCAGGCCAGCCAAACTTAGGGAGTTTTATTTTATCTAGGAGTGTCTAAGAACAGAATTTGGTATACAGTTTGACCTCTTTGATTGTATTTTGAGGTTGTTATTGTAATTTGCTGTCGGCTCTTTAATTAATCTTGCCGGGTCTGTAATATCATTGGGGCAGAAATAATTGCTTAAATATAAAAGGACCTGTTAAGACAGCCACATGGGAAACAGTGAAGTGGTGAAAGAGTGCACTTCTAAGATTTCCTTATTGACTGTTTAGTAATAAATCGTATGTTTTAATTGCTCTGTCAGAAGAATCCTTCAATGAGGGAAAGGTGACTGGAGCTGAATATGGGAACACCACAGGACAGCTGTTTGGTCTGGCAAAGGGCTCTGTGCACTTGTACTATATATCCAGAGCGACCTTTCAGATTCCATGTACATAGTAACAATTAAAAGTACACAATGACTTGACAATGTTCACTGTGACAGACTGCAGGTTGGCTGCTTCCCATAACAGCCTCCCAGGCAGAGAGGAACAAAGAGCCCGGGCCCATCTGTACGCGGCTCTGAATGCCTCATGTTCCAGAGAGTGCGCTTTGTTTCTCCAAACGCCCCAGGAAGCTCTTCAACAAACAAAACTCAGAGGTCCAGAGGAGCCCAGTCAGGACATTAATATGATAATGAATTCCGGATTACCCTGACAGACGTGACAAAGAAATAGATCCTTTTGATAATAAGTTATCGGGTTGATTAGGCGGAATTTGTCTGACTCCACGACTGTTGTGGGTATTTCAACAAAGTCAACAAACCCATGTATGACATCACTTCAGTCACCCTCTCTCCTTGTTGCTTTTCAGCAGGTCTGACCCATGACGGTAATTTAAGGGTTCTTCAGTTGCATTGAAAATGTTGCTACCTGTCCAGAAAGGTATTGTAAACCATAAAATATCAACATTTTGCCAGTGCATGAAACAAAGGAAAATGGCCGCTTGTCACAGGCAGTTCTGAAGAAAAATTGCCATTAACTCAAAGCTATGACTTTGCTTTCCAGCTGATGTTCCTAGGCTGAATTAGCTCAGTAGACTTTGTAAGATTCATTTCCAGTCACCTCAACAAGGGAAAATGGTTGCTTTTCTGGCCCACCAGAATAAATCTGATTCAGCAGAGGCTATCATAGCATTTGGAAAGGAACTTACTTTTTTTTGTTACTATTGATTGCTGTGGTAATTATTATGTCTTCTTAGCTGGATTCTCCAAAAGGCTCTAAAATAATCTTCCCTTATTCCACAAAATCTCAGCAGCAAAAGAACATCAACTGGTTGCAGATACAGTAGATGACTAAGGTCACACAAAGTACCAAAATCGGGTGGCACCAGCCATCTGTAGTTAACAGCTATTATATAAACATAAAGGAATGTGCCCTGTGTTCTGAGTGATGGAAAAAAATTGGTCATTAGCCACTTGGGAATGTCTGATTCCCCCCACAGCTTCCCAGCTGCGATCCAAGTGTGTTTAAATAAAAACTTAGCACACTTAACAAGAAGTTTGATAGAGTGTTAACAATCCTCAACTTCACATTGAGCTGTTAACCAACAAAGTAGTCATTAAAGGCTGGTAATGACTGCGTTTCTTGAGATTATTGCTTAATTATAAACTTGATAGAGTGGGTCCTGCCTTCTGACTTGGGGGACATTTTCCATTGCAGTGTTTTAACTACAAACTTTTCTTAATATACCACCTCATTTATAAAACCTTGAATATAAACTAGAGTGAGAATAATGCCTTTAAAAACAGTTATTTGTACACTTCACAATTATGTTCAAACCATAACTGATCTTGGATTCACCTCAGACAGTGGACTAGCAAAGCTCAGCTGCTGTTAACAAATGATTTCTGAGGGAATATAGCTTTCTTGTAGAATAAAATAAGAATTTATGAAAAAGAATTCTGCATTCTGATTGACTGGAAGGAGTCTAGAGTGTAGCACTTCTTTTCAAAAGAAAACCCATGAAAGTGATGAAAAACTGCAATAGATGTTTTATCTTTTGTTCTTTCAGAAGTGACTTTTTTTAGTGTACAAGAAATTATTTCAGCAGCCATGACCTTGAAAGTTCCCTAGTCATTGCTAGCTGCTTTGTCTTAACATTTAATAATAATTTGCCCAAATCTGTAGGTACCATGACCTTATGTATACAAATGATTATAGAAATCTATTCAAGAAAGTTTTCTCCTCTGCACTGATATCTGAGCATCTAAATATATACAATCCAAATGCACAAGAAAAGATAAGGGGTGCAAAGTTTCATGGAGTTGTTGCCATCAGTCACATAATTCAAATACCAGCACATGAGATGACCATGAATAGACACAAAGGGTACAGGGACAATGGTAGTCCTATTTTTCTTTATTTTGGTTGGTTTTATGTGTAACTCAAGTCATTATGTACCACTAATTATATAAGATCTGTTACAAAGATCATTAAATATGTGGTGTTTGAATGTGTGAGTATGCTGAATTTATTCCTTTTTTCCATAGGAAAAAAAAAGGCTTAAGATATTTAACATTCATTTAAACTTCTTATAACTCTTTGGCTCTTTAAGGCCATGTAGTATTTTCAAGCAGGGAGGCAATCGGTGAGAAAAAAAAGATTTGATCCTTTAAACTGAATCTTGTTCTGTAATTCACAAAATACTGAGTCTTCTAATGCTAAGTATCTAAGCAAACTAATACATCTTTCGTCTTTTGCAGACTGTTCTTTTAGGTATTAAACAACGAGGAAATCAAACAAAATTCCATCTTTAGAAGCTATTAGATCAAACATTCTTTGAAAAGAATAACATATAGAATATATTTATTTGTACAAACTTTTAACTGAGAGTCTCCCTGATAGATAGATAGTTTCACAACTAATTTGTCTGCAAAATGTCATTTAAGTATTTTTGGAAGTGTTTAGAAGATGGTTAAAATGATGAATTTAAAATTATTGTATTAATTAACTCATCAGTGACAACAGTAAAGAAGAGTTGCATCTTTTAACGGAACAAATTATATAGCTGAAAAAGATGGAGAAGACACACAAGCACTTTTAGGTTTTGCATTTTGTTTCCAATTATTGCCAGTAAGTGAAAGGAGGAGCTGTTTGTTGGAAATCTGAAAGGGAAAAGAGACAAATATCTTTGCATGTGTAAATCCTCTTCTTCATTCAAAAACCTCAGGCTTGTGTCCACAGTGGCTTGCTGGCTCAGTTCATCAGAAAGCCTGCAGCAATTCCCTGAGCCCTCATTTGTAGACATCACTTTGGCAATGGAACAATGCAGCAAATTCTCATTCGAGGGATTACGATACTATATATAAAGACAACATAAAAAGATTTACATATATTCCATGTAATTTCCCCCATTACATATTAAGCATGGAGCAGAATTTTGAGTCTTTTAATTGGTAGATGTGTCACTAAATATTTTTTTTTAAATGGTGATTTATATCCCAGCATTTTATTTTCAAACATAATATGCATCTCGTATACCACACCCAATAGATATCCCAGAACCTGAAGGCTGGGGAAAAGGATAAAATTCAAGCTATCCTTTTGGGGCTAAATTACTTATCTTGCTGCATCATTTAGTAGCACCTATACTTTCCCAAACCCACCTCCTGGTTTGCATGCACACTGTAAATGGCCTAGAGATGGAACACAATCATTGTTGCCCGGAATTCTGTCCTCAGGAACGAGAGGGAGCAGTGGGAATGAAACCTTACCTTTGCCATTTGTTGACCAGGCATGAGTGCAGAACTATTGTGCATCGACAGATTTGCAACACCTACATTCCTACAGCTTTCCAGGCATTTCAAGATAGAAGTGGGGAAACTGTATCCCTGAGAAAAGTCTCTAATGTCATACATTTTCAGTCACAAAGATCTATGCTTCATCAGATGAATGTGCTAGTACTGCTCTGCTCTAGATGAGAAGTAAACGCATGATCACAGAGCACTGTTTGTGATGGGCAATATCTAATCCAATATTCATCCTGACAGGAAGAAACTATGTGAGACACATTCAAACAACCACATTTGAACGCGAAATTAATTTATTCCAAATCAACCCCTATTTGAATCACAGGCCTGTCTTATAACACTGATTTTGGGAGTCCCAAAGAACTGCTTGCTGTATTGGATGATACCTCCCAAGCAATGTCTTTATTTCTGGGTATCTACTGTCTGCCAGCTTCTCATTCATTGAGGCATGATTGAACTTAAAAACACCTCAGCTGAAAATGAAAATTTCCCCCAAACATTTTGACTTCAAATAAAAAAAAAATTTCCATTTGCTTAACAAACTTTGGGATCAGACTCCTTATGTGAAACATGGAAAGCACTGGAAAAGAAAGGAGCCTAAAAACTTATTACTGTCACCAGCAGTGTGTGAGAAAAAAATGCCAGAGTGCAGCTGAATGACAAAAGAGGAGACATTGGCAGCTATGTTCACAGGCATACCAAAAAGACATTTATTTAAATTAAGTTCAATCACATGGCACATAAATAACTCTCTCTGAGAAGATCTGGGCCCCTTTGCAAAGCTTCCAGTTGACACAAGTGCTGTACATAAAGGACAAGCCTCTTGAGCACAATGAGCCAATGATGTACTACTGTTACACAGACTCCTGTGGTTCCTGGGCTCACTGGAGAGAAGGCTTTTTGCAGCAGAGGTCTGGAAGACCACTGTGAACCATAAGATAGCGCCTTTAATAGCAGATATGATACTCAAAATTGGGCAGCTCCTCAGAGCCTGATCCCTTGGTGAGGACAGGCTGGTTTTCCCTTTATGGCAGGGGACCCACAGATCTGGGATGAGTGAAACAGGGAGCAACAGCAGCCTCTAACTTATTTTACATACCCTCAGTTGTCTGGCACATCAGCACAGAGATGGCAGCTATGACCTGGGACTTACAGGAAAGACACAGCTGTCTGGAACAGCAGCAGAAAGCTGAGAAATTTAACCTCACTACCCGAAATGACACTTGACACCTGCATGCAGGAGTGCAAATCTTTTTTTTTTTCTGTTTTTTGTTTTTTTTTCCACAACTTCTATACTCAGACATTAACACAGAATTTCTGCCTACTTTTGTGAGTCAGAATGAGATGAGCCAGTTCTCTGGGCTACTTCTGCAGAGACAGTTGAGGGACATAGGCCCCTGGGAAGCTGATTAGTCCCATCCAATTGGACAAGCACATTGGGATGCAATTGATTGTCATTTTCCCATATGTTGATGTCACTAAGTATGATTAGACAAATAAACCAAACTGCACTGGAAAACTGATTTTCAGGCCACAAAAGGGAGATGCGATGAATCACCATTTATACAAAGTCACAGAAATACTTACTTATCTTACAGAACTCCTCAGAAGAAAAAGTATTTCAAATAGCAAGACCTTTTTTCTTAAACTTTTGACTTAGATTAGAAAATCCAAAAAGGTATCACTGTGTTTACAGGAAGTGAATGATGGGGTTGTTCAACCTTGATAGCGTCCTTATGAACCAAAACGTTGTCTATATATGCTTTTTCTAGAAAGTCAGCTAATGTGGTAGAGCTTTTTTATTGATTTTTCTTGGTCCTAGTACAAACAATTTATCATTCAAGCATATTGGTTTTGTCTCCTTAAATTCACACTGCCAGAAGTCCTGGAGAAGTAGTCAGAAAACTGTGTTCTCATTTAAATGTTATGTTTGACATTACATCCAGCAGCACATGCAATGTAAATTAAATAAATTCATTTCAACAATCGTAAAATAGGCAAAAATAATTTAAAAATCCATATAATTAGTACATTGCACGAGATTTTTATACATTTTATAATAATTATCTACTCCATTTTAAGAATTTCTGCACACTTTCTATCCTCAAAAAATATCATTAGTACTTAATTTGGGTCCATTACAGATAGACAGATCTTTAATTTTGTCTGTTTTCTAGCTTTGTCCAAATATGTGCATTCCCTCTTTCGTTGCATTTAAAGACAAATGATGAAAAATTTTAATCCTGCTTAATTCATCTGCAAAAAAATAAAAAAGGTAAGCCTATATGTACTGCATGACATACTGCATGACACAGATCTTTTTACTTTTAACTTTTATCATTTCGTCACATTAACAATAAATGCCATGTTTTCCTAAGATGCCCAAATGAATAGATTAAGGAGCATAGAAAGGAGAGGAATAGCTTTGTTTGTTACCTGGGCATTCAGATCTTTGTGAAAGCAGCTCCCAAAGTTACTACTTCTCTCTGCACCATAATGATATTGTACAGTGCCTTTTGGCTCTAGCACAATGTGTTATGCATCAGTGTTTAAGAGCATATTGTGCACCATTATTGCCCTCTCTCTAGAGGACTACAAACTGCATTAGTTTGAATTACCAAATCAAAACTTTATGTGCAGCAGTTCCCCCACAAGGGCTTTAGCATTTTTATGTCATAATCCCTCTATTATCCCCCTCCTCACATGCTTTATAACCATTAAGTTATTGAAAAATTCTCAACAGATGTCATCTTAAGATGAATGTTGCTGTGCCGACTGGTATCAAGGCTGGAATCTGGATATTGCTCAACTTTACTAAAAATGTCAGGGAGAGAATAGTCAGCTGTAAAAATACAAGATATGCCAGCAATGGTTGTTTTCATGTCAACTGCAACATGACTTGTAGTGTTCGCAATTTTAGCTTCTAGAAGATGCAGTTTTCATTTGATGGGTTGGCAGTAATGGCTTGAGATATGTAGCAAGAAAAAGGAAAATAATTCAAGGGCTTTTTTCCCTCTCCTTTTAGGATAAAAGCAGATTTGTGCATTAATCTGATTTAAGTCTCAAGATTTACCTTTCAGCATATATTGTTCCTATTGAGAATTTTGTTGAAATACAGAAACTTTTTGCATAGGTGTAATAATTATAAGGGGTTATTGGTGATTATGTATTCTTTTCGAATCTAAAATACTGAAATAACAAACATGATTGATATCATGGTAACGATAACAAATTGGTATTTTTCCTCTCATTTTATTCAGAAATTTGTAATTTTAAACCCCATAAAGACATAAAAATATACATTGTGACATAATTTAGAACCATCTTACATTTGAAGCAAACAAAGCAAAAGACATTTACCTTCCAAAGGGGTGACAGTATGGTATTCAAATAGTAGGAGATACACATGGCACACATACCTGTCAAAATGAGATTAAAGAACAGAACCAGGGCCCACATTAAGAGCTTTAAAAAATAGTGGCATTTGATAGTAAATCAGCTTTTTAAGAAGCATTTACTGTACAAAAGAGAGGAATAGCATAACATGCTCAATTCATCTGAATAGCAATATAGCAGTGGAGTTCTTACATTTGGAGCTGATGTGACAAAACTGAGAGATTTTAAAAGAGGAAATTACAATAATCAACTCCCATGATGAAACAGGTATATTTTGTGTAAAGCTGGCAAGGCATATATATAAGGGATATATAGTCTGTGAGGACTGAAGCAGAAATAAATCTATTGGTATTGCATCTGAGATGTGAAGAGTTTTAGTCAAAAATGAGGCTTGAGATGCTTAATGTGAATCTTCCATGTCTTACTTTTACAGAAAGAAAAATCAAATTGCAAAAAAGCTTCCTATTTTCCTCTAGTGCTCCCCTAAAGGCCCAGAACTGGTTAATGGAAAGTTTTCCCATAGTGTCTATGACAAAGACTGTTACTATTTCTTTGATTCACAGCCATATGTGCTATTCTAGCTGTCTAGACCCTTATAATTAGGGGAAGATTAGTTTCTGGACAGCTTTCCAGCTATCCACTTTCCACTTTGCATCCTAAAGGCTCCTCCCTTCTATGGAAGCTCATAGCTTCCAGTGGTGCAAAGATATAAAGAGGAGATGGGATTCACCAAAGAAAACTCTTTTAGCTGATATTAGCTGTCATAGAGAAGAGGCTGATCAAGTCAATCATGCCTGTAAGCAATAAAAGGTGGAAATGCCAAAATACGGCTGTTGAAGGCAACATAGATCTGACTCCTCACTGTAAAAAATGATGTTAAGAAAGATGATGCATTCAAACCTCTAGATATTCAAAACTCATGGAAAACCTCAATTCCGACTGTTTTAATAGGAGACACTTTTGAATGTCCAGCCATCTTTAGGAGAATATTGAATGTTGAATTTTAGAAATAAAAGGTGCTGAACTTCTGCTTTCAAGGAGTATTTAATGACAGAAACTTAATCTCATATTTAAGTCTTTATAGTCACTGTGTGTTGTGTATTATTCCTATTTGTCTCTCTCATAAAAAATATTCTAATTCATCTCATTATACGGTGTATACTGCTTTTGTTCTGTAGTATTTCTAAACTTATGCCATATGAACATTTCCGGTTCTTTTGAATATGATACTCTACTTGAATTTTACTCACAGTTTATAAATTGAGCAGGTTAATGTATTCATTTATATGCTGTGATAGTCTTCCAGCTCAAAGCTTTAATATTTCATTGCAGTGCTGGTATCTGATCTGAGGAAATATACTTCTGTATATTTTGCAAGAATCTTCTTAGGTTTTGCCAGCATTTATTTTCATATGGTTCTTTAGTGAAGGTTTGGATTGGTTCTGCTCTTTTATTGCATGTTCCTACCTTTATATTTGACTGGTGTGCCTTGGTATATAATCTGCCACTAACCTGGACAATTTCTATTACTTCACTTTCTAAAAGCCCAGGATGAGCAGCACTAAGGAAAATAATTGTAAAGGCATTTGAGCTCCTCTAGTGCTATATGAGACTTTGTACAAAGGTTATACACAAAAAATGTTGATAATAAGCTAGAACCTCCCTAATTTATAGCAAATTAGAGTATATTTCCTAAATCTCCTAGACCTCTGTATATGACACCAGGATAATATACATTTGCAGATAAACGACTCATTTAATTCCAGTTTTACCTGCACTTTATTAGAAGCTGGCCTATCTTTGTGAGAAACAAAATTCTTCTACCAAACAGTTTTTCATCTTCTTCTTCAGCTGTAATAACAGAAGCTAAATAATATTTAACAAATTGCCACTTCCTTATGCCCTGTCTTCAATCCCCCATCATTGTTTTTAATGGGACAATTTAACCTTTGGACCTATGTCTCTATTACAGATATAGTTGAAGAGCTTTTAATTGAAATATTCCATACAACTTGACATCCAATATTATTTCTTTGCTCCTCTAATTATCCTTTTAACTTTCTTCTGCTTATTTGTATAAACTCTCTTCAGTCTGTCTTTCTACCAGACTGTTTATATATTTTTCAAAAGCCTTTCAATTATTTGCTCATTCTACTCTTTACATACTACATAACTACATTTGACCTCTGTAACCCTCCTCCTTGTTTAGATTTAGCCAAAATGAATTTCAGTTGCAAGGTCTGCAGCCATTTCTTAAATTGTTTCCCACTGCTCATCAGTACTGCTCATCTCTGCACTGGAGAACAACTAAGCAAAATCTCTCTGGAAATGTCACACAATATCAGACTTTCTAATAGAAAAAACCAAGTCCCAGTCCAGAAACATCTGAAACATGCTAGTTTATTTCAGTACAGGTATGAAAAACCAAACCTAGAGAGAGGTTTGCCAGCTCCCAATGGCGAGATGATTACTACTTTCAGGATGTTTGGGTGTACAGTATTTATAAAACACAAAGCAAAATTAGTCAGAATTCATGCCAAGTCTAAAACATGCCAACTCCAGCAAGTCATGATAGTATTCCAGTCCTGTAGCTTGCAGTTATGATTCTCTTTCCTTGAAACATTGAGACTAGGACCACTTAGTTGAGTTTTATCTTCTTACACATTGTCTCTCCTTAAAAATAAGGGAGCTACCATATTCCACCAGGGATTGTCATCTGACCAAAGATGAAAGGAGGAATGAATTACTAAAATGAGGAATTATGCTAGACGCATATATTATCATTTGTTGTAGAAAGTCCGTCTTTTCTGAAGCTTTCTATAAAAATAAAGATGGCTTTTGACTTGTATGTAGATAATGTCACACAACTGCCACCTACATGGTCAGACCTAAATAAAACCACTGGGCATTACAATTTTCCAGACCAGGAGCACACATACAGTTGATTATTGAGGTTCAAAAAAACTGTTTTACTGTTCTGTAAAGATAAATACAAAGGTTCTGCAAAGGTTTCTTTTTACTTGTTTTTATTTTGATTTACTGAGTGTTCGTCAATAGAGGTTTTCAAATACATTGAATGAGAAATTGTTTAGCACTGCATTGGAAATCCTTCCTAAGTTTTAAAGATTTCCACAACAGTGAACACACTTATAAGGTCTTATAATACTCTTAATATATTACAGCACTGTGTAGTTGAGACAGAAACTACCGAAGTCTTTCGCATTTATGATGATCAAGAGAAAGGTCTTCAAACTCACTTGCAAAGAAATAGAGCACTCACTCGTGAGTATTAAGTGGAAAGTTTAACAGAAAAAAAAAATCAAATATTTTTATTTTTCATAATGAAGAACAGTGAGTTTTATCATTAAGAGCATCTGAACAGCTGTGTGAGATCAGACCAAAAGCCTGTCTGGTCCTGTATCCTGTCTCTGACAGTAGGCAAAAGCAGATGCCTGGAAAAAAGTGCAGGAAGATGACAAGTATATTATGAAATTCCTCTGAACCCAGCAGTTGCACATTTAGGAAACTTTTAGAGGTAGAAGGGTTATCTCCATTCCTTACAGACTCCAGTGACATCTTTCATATTTTCTTCCAATGTTTTTTAGAATCCACGTAAGTAGTTGTGTCCCACCGCCTTTCACGCTGGGTATTACTATTGCTAATATTCCATATTGTGTGGAAATTTGAACCTGTCAACTCATTTGATTGCAGATAGTTCTAGGACTAAGGGTGTGTGGTCTCTACACTGGACCATTTCTGAACTTACAGATGCCATGATACCTCCCTTCTTTGTGTCTGCCTCAAACCACACTAGTTTATTTAGCATTTCCTCACTTGGAAGCTGTTTTTGTACATATTCCCAACTTCCCATTGTATCTCCTTCAGGATAAGAGAGTCAGATGTTCACAACATTCAAATGCAGGTGTGCTGAAGATTGATATAGTCAAATAACTATATTTTCTATCTTGTCTTCTTTATCTATTAAGCCTTAACATTTGTGTTTTTTTCCTTTTAGTGAACACTGAAGCGATAATTGTGTGAATCTGTCCTGACTGCTAACAGTCATCTTGGAACCCAACATTATAGAACCAGTCATAAAATTACATTTGTTTTCCCATGTGGGCATTACATTTATTTGCATTAAATCCCATCTTCCAGTTTATCATCCCATATCTCAGGGCCGTGTAGTCCTTTTGCAACTCTCTGCAGCCAACTCTTCTTTTTAGGATCCCAAATAAATCATCATGATCAGCAAACTTTTTCACATAGTTATTCATCTCCTTTACATGACAGTTTATTCAGAACTTCACTGGTCAGTTCTCTTATGTATGAAAGAAACATTTTTTCCACTGACTCCTGATTTATAGCTATTTATTTATCCAGGGTAAACTCTTTTCTCTTACACCATGGCTACTTAGTTTCCGTAAGAATCTGGGCAGAGGCCCCAGACTTTGCCTTATCTGTTTCATTCACAGTGTAGGTTATTGATTAGTGAGTTTCCAGAGTAAGTCTCCTTCTAGTCCTCTGGTATAAAGGCAGTTTTAAGTGTGAAGGTACATACTTCAGTCCACAATTCAGACGTTTATTCCCTGGATTTCCGCAAAGCTCTTGAAAGCCTGTGTTTGGCTTTGATGATGTAAAATCATTCATTTTCTCAAGTTGTCCTGTGAGCTGTGCTCCTGACATTTAAATGTGATATTTGTATTCTCTTTTGTGTTCTCTGTGAAAAACAGTTCTGGCTTAAAAAAAAAAAAAATCTTCAAACACCCACCTGATGCAGGGACATTCAAAATATTAATTTAGTTCTTTTGCTACATTGTAATCTATGTTGTCATCTCATCCAAGCACTCATTTTACCAGATAAGATTTTAGGTTTTTGTTTTTGTCTGGCATTAGTATGTTTTTACATTTAAGCTACTAAAGTTCATGTTCTTTTCTGGTTTCTTTATTCAGATTGAACTTCATGTTTTTGAAGGATCACTTTTTATTTTTAAGACTTCCTTACTCTGCTGTTTGCCCATGCTTACTCTCTTTTGTTCTTTCTCTAATCTTCTTGGAAAATGTAGGCATTTGTGTTGTGCCTCCAACAAGAGGCTCCAAATTGTTCCCAATCTTCCAGTGAAGATTTTGATTTTTCAGGGGCTTCTTTGGTTTTCTTTTTAAGTATCTATTTTACATTCATGTTGTTCCCTTTTGTAAATATTGCAAGAGAGTAGTGGTTTTTTCATCTCATTACTTACACAACACTGTTGAGATGAAGTGTGTTCTAGAGCGGCTCTTTGACAATAGTGTCATGGCAATTTCATATAAACTGACTCAGGACCAGAAGAATTATTTCTCCTTGGAGGTTTCTTGTGTGGGTTGGCCCAGGAATCATTGGCTATCCAGGAATCATTGGCTGTTTGAAAAAAAAAAAAAAAGTTTGTAATACTTAACTCCAAGCTTTTTATACCACAGAGCAACACTTCTGCATAATTTTCCTCTATTTTTAACTTCTGTTAACTGTCCCACTGCTTTATTTCATTGTATTTTCTGATTAATGTTTTCCTGCAATTGTACAGGTGCCTGTCAGCTAGAACAGTGCATGTAAGAGGACTTTATACAGGATCCCATATATGATTCTGGAATCCACCATTTGGAATTGGCAGTAGCAGACGAGCTAGGAGACTTCTTTGCCCGCAGCAGTGGTCTACTCATCATGGCATCATACTGATGTAGTTTTGGTGTAAGAACTGTAACAGACAATCCAACTCAGTGGCAAAGACTACAAATAGAATGCCCTTAAAACGAAAACACACTCATATAACAAGGAAGTTATTAATATTAACTGGGACATGTGCTTAATTTCACTGCAATATAAACACACTTTTGATGTTCATTTTCAAAGTATGCATTTGTATATAATTATGCTTAATGCATATCATACTCTGCAGTCTTATGATTTTACAGTCAGACTGATGGAAGTGCTTGTTTTTTTCATCTTCTTTTATTTGCATTGCAAAATATTTCTTTGTCTGTATTGTTCTTACCTGCTGGAAACAACTTTCTTTTTTATGAATCATGTAGATGAGTATTTCCAAGAGCCATGATATACCATATTTGGAAAATTTGTAAATATTTCCTACTTTCAAGTAAGAGAAGAACTGCAGTAATGCACTAATGTTGGTGCAATTTAGTCTATTATATATATGATTTAGCTACATGAAAGAAAAAAACCACTTGTTATAATGTAGATTAAAAAGAGAGTTCTGACTACAGCCTTATCAGTAGCACTTTTAGACGTATTTAATTTTCTTTTCCAGTGATTGTTGTCACAACAACTATTGTTTCCAGTAAGCTTCATATTCACCCAGCAATAATAATGCCATTTTAATCTTGTAAGGATGTGTCTTCTCTAGCTGAATTAATAAGGAAACCAACTAAAAGATAATTTGGGATATCTCTGAAATGTGTGCTAATAAAAAGACTATGATCAGTCCGACTACATGTTGTTCTTAGTAATATTATGCTAATAATAGTAAATAACAGCCTTTTATTTGTGTCCTTCATTTTCTTTATAAAGATAAACATTGGTAGATTTGCATGAAACAATACCAATGGCCATTTCCTTCTGAAGTTTATAGGCATGGCCTTGATAAATGGAACAGTGCCAGTCCTGTTTCCATCAAGCTTTCTGTAGGATTTCAATACCTCTCCTCAACTGAATTGTCCTTTCTTGCGATAGGAAAATAGTAAAAAAGTAAATCAATCTATATCAACTATTTGTTTGTATAATAATGTCATTATACATTATATGACAATGAATGCCTTCATGGTAATTTATAAATGTTGCAAGTGTTCCGTAGCTGCAGGGGTGGCTTCAGCCAGGAGCTGCTCGAAGGTTCCCCCGTGTCCCATGGAACCAGTGACAGCTGGCTCAGAGCTGAACCTGATTCTGGCCAAGGACGAGCCCGTCAGCAACAGTGGCAGAGGGTAGATTCCAGAAGGGTTGGTGGGGGTGGAGCAAGCAACTTCAGATGGACAGTGGAGTGTGAATATGGGAAAAAAAAAAACATTTCTGCAGACACCAAGGTCAGTGAAGGAGGGGCAGGAGGTGCTCCAGGTACAGGAGCAGATTCCCCTGCAGCCCGTGGTGCAGCCCATGGTGAGGCTGCTGTGTCCCTGCAGCCCATGGAGGTCCGTGGGAGAGCAGAGAGCCACCTGCAGCCCATGGAGAGGACCACCAGAGCAGGTGAATATCCAAAGGAATCTGTGATGGGAAGTCCCCACTGGAGCAGGCTCCTGGCAGCACCTGTGTCCCTGTGAAGAGAGGAGCCCACACTGGAGCAAGTTTGCTGACAGGGCTTGTGACACTGTGGGGGACCCATGCTGGAGCAGCCTGTTCCTGGGGGAACATGCACTCCATGGAAGTGACCCACATTGATTCGTGAAGGTTTGTCTCCCACAGGAGGGACCCCATGCTGTAGCAGGGGAAGAATGTAAGGAGACTTTCCCCTGAGGAGAAAGGAGCAGCAGAAATAGAGTGTGATGCAGCCCACATTCTCCTTCCCCCTGCACTGCTGCAGGGGAGAAAGTTGAGAAAATCAGGAGTGACGTTCAGCCCAGGTGGGGAAAAGGTATTTTTTGGCTTTTTTTTTTTTTTGGCATTTTTTCATTACTCTGTTTGGATTTGATTTGCAATAAATTAAATTAACTCTCCCTAAGTTGAGTCTGTTTTGCCTGGGATGGTAATCAGTGAGTGATCTCTCCCTGTCCTTATCTTGACCCACAAGCCTTTCATTATATTTTCTCTCCCCTGTCCAGCTGAGGAGGGGAGTGATAGAGCAGGTTTAGTGGTGCCTGGAGTCCAGACAGGAGAAACCTAGCAGACACTCACAATTGGTACAGTCATAATTAGACTATTATTTCTATGTCTGGATGAGAACAGTCAAGGGTAGCATAAATAGTGTAGGTGTGCCCTTCTTCTGGCTCAAAAACATGTTTTGAACTTTTGAGAATGGATCTTTGTTTCACAAAAAACAAATTAAACTTTTGGAATATCCTGAATGGTGGAACCTCTAATTCCTCATGGGCCATGGATAATTTGTCATGGATCAGGTCATTTTTGCATGAGTTCTGCACAGTGAAGGGTTGTATATTCTGCCTATTGCATATAAATATTTATATACTTCAAACTTTTCTCTCTCTTTCGCTATTATTATATATGGATATATATATAATTTTGCTTTACGTATTTTTGAAGATGGTGCTAATATCACCAGAAGTTTCTGTCTTCATTAGTCCATATTTGACTGTAGACTATTTGGTACCAGCTCAAGGGAACCTCCACTAAAAATGCTATTTGCATTCTTTTGCCTACCTTGTGGATAGGCTAGGTCCTCTTAAAATCTTTGCTTTCCCCAATTTCAAAGGTGGCAGAGGTAAATAAGACCTTTCAGAATTTTGGTGGAGACAGGAGATCCGGAGACTACAAATTTAACTTTTTGGTTTAGACATAGGAAATGGCTTGGAAAACAGGAACAGATCTCTCAGAGGAGCAGTGTAGATTTAACATGGTGTAGTATTTTTATCACTGGTGCTAATGCTCGTACAGCCACAGAGCAAGATATTGCACTTCATGAAAGAAGGTTGCTGTATCTGACTTTATTTGTAGTGTGAAAAGAAATTTTAAACATTCTGATGAAAAAAATCTTACCAACTTAATGTGTTTTTCTTTTTCACTCAGATTAGATGTTTTCTTGATATAAAGTCAAGGAACGACAAAGAAATTATACTAAAACAAATTCTTATACAATAATTTTATGTTCAGATTAATCTAAAAAACATGAAACATATATAACATATTTGACAAAAAACACATTTTCTGTCTTTTTCATATTAGCAGAATCCCTAAACTACTGTACAGATTTCCAAATCCTTTAAACCTTGCCATTGTGGAAAAGCCACAAGTTAGGTAGAATGTGGCCAAAAAGGGCATATTACTATTTAACATTGCTGCTATGTAAAAGTAACAGTATGTACCTTTTTTTCCTCTCAGTTTCCCATTCCTGTATCAGAGAATATATCTATGAAGAAAAAAACCAGACAATAAAGAGACAGGGTATGAAAACTATGGATCATTACCTGAAAATAAAACCTCCTTGCTTTCTTAACTTTGTGTATTTCATGACAAAATGTATCAAACTACCCACTGCATTTCAGTATTTATAGATTACTTTTTTTCTTCCTATTCCCACACTCCGGAGCTGTCTTATTATTTGGTCTGCTTCCAAATGCCAATCTTAGCACAGAATGGATATTTGATCAAGAAAAGCATTAATATCTCCGTGTTGGCATTGAGCTGGCATTGTGTGATGTTGCATTCTGACAAAACAGAATCACGTCTCGCTACGTAACTTCTCTTACAAGTGTAGGTAGCTTCCACTTGCAGACAGGATTCCCATGTTCTTGACCAGAGCAGTCCAGTGATAGGCTGTGAGCTCATTGTGTATAGAAATGTGAGAAGTGTCAGAGAGCAAACAAGCTGTACGTATTTTTAAATGTTTCCTCTAACTGGGACTTGATCATTTCAGTCGCTGTAAGGAGGCAAAAAAATCAGTAGTCTTTATTATTTACTCTCTTCTCAGAAATAATTTTTTCTGTATGTCCAGAATTCTTTATAAAAAAGCACTCAGTAAGTTTAAAAACATGCTGATTTTTCAACAGGATGTACTCCCTTAGGAAGAGTTACATTTGCCTAATTAACTTCAATGACATTGTCAGGATTGCAATGACGAGCATTCTCTTTTAACACCTAAGAGAAGTTAAGCAAAATAAGATACAGAATTGCAGCTCCAGACTATACACCAGCACTTCATATTTTTATTTTCTTTTCATTTCTAAGGCAGTTCACAAAATCCAGATGTCAAATGTAAGTTATGTTTTGAACTAGTAACATGTGGCTACTTGCTCAGTTCACATTTACAGGCATTTTTTGTGTCAGTTTTCTCTGTGTCTTTCACATAGGTAGGCTGCAGATGTGCTTCTAAACATCTGTCTTTTGATGTAATATATCATATTTTAATTACTTTCCATTCTTCTTGCATTTGATTCACATAGGAAAGAAATTATTGGCTAATCCCAGGTGAGATCTATAAATAATCTTTTATGTGGAAAATGTTTTTTTTTTCCTTTCAGTAGCTTCAGTTTATTCTTAGAGTTTTATTCAGGGTTTTGTTTAAGCAAATAAGCTGTATGTGTGTTAATGAGCTGCTTTTATAGGTGGAAGAAAAATCTTTCACCTCTTCCTCACCTGTGGGAAATTTGAGGGTCCTTTTTGCTTCCAAATGTTTGGGAATAAATAATAAAATATTATGATTTTATACACAGCAATGTTTGAAAAACTTATTTTGATGTAGAAAAGGACCGATGAGTCTTTCTGAAAAATGCTTTCACTATGGACATACTTAAACCAATACTTTATGATTTTGATAGTTAAGAGTTTTTACAGTTTTCTTCCTAAGGCTCTTATGCTTGTTGAACTTAAAAATATAGGAAGAAGAAATCTGGACAAGTGTTATCAACCAAAGATAATGTGGCCAGCACTTTCAGGTATTCTCCTGGATGAAATAAAATATCGTTTTTATTTCATTTTTCTGTATCAGAGAAACAATAAAGGACATTTTTGTGACACTTTTTTCTTATTGGCTTCTTATAGCAGAAGGTAAAACGTGGTGCTTGCCCCAAAAACTTTACCAAATTTTGAAGTACATTGACACTGTACAAACTTTTTTTTCATTTTGTGATTCAGTGTGCACAGTCAGAAAGCACCATGAGGTGTAGAGATGTAAAGCACTGAAAAACAACTAAATATTCATGTTTAAGTCAAGTGACCAATTCTCAGTATATGGCTTTATTTTTATGTTGTTGTTGGATACACTGGACCCATCTGTATCCACAAGATACATTTAAATATATTTAGTAAGATGCTAGCTGTCAGAAGGAGTTTCCAAAGACATTGAATCAGCAGCCCAGGAACTGAACAAGCAAGTACATATTTTATCAGACCCCTGGCAATCCTGTTCTGCACACTAGTACCTCCTCCTTGGGACAAACAGAGCTGTGTGGACACAGAAACTGAAGAACAGCTTGGCTTTAATCAAAGAAGCTAAACGCTAGTTATAAAATGAACTTTATTTCTATTTCTGTTTTAAAGCTATGCATAGATTCTGCTTTATACACTTAAGTATGTGTTGGCAATAATTAGCTATGTCGTTAATAGTTTATAATGGAATATATATGGCACCAGGAAAGCACTTAGAGTTTTGCACATGAAATCATAGTGTCTGTTTCCATAAAGTTTTAATGACACTTCTGCCCTGTCCTGCAGAGTACATGACATATTTGTGAGGTTGTGCTCAGTACAGGAAGGGCATAAGGGACAATGAGGTAGGATTCAACCGTTTTGTACATGACACAGAAGGCTAATAACAATCACAACCTTGTGTTATGAGAAAACAAAATCTCTCTGGAGTAATTACTGGGCAGTAACAAATCACTTCATTTTCCTTGTACAAGCTAAATCCACATAGGCTAATGACCTAAAGAAATAAACAGAAGAAGAAGATGCTAAAAGCTTTTGGTGGAGACATAGTTTAAAAGCTTGTGAGTTTATTCAGTTTTTGTGCTACTTGTCTCAAACCAGATTTGTCTCCAAGAATTCATACTCCAGAAGGAGCTGGAGAGACTCCAATTGCTATCCCATACTTTTTCTGCTCTCCGAAGCAGCTTTTTCCTAGACTTTTCTTAGCCTGCCTGGAGATTATGTTTTAGCTTGTGGAGGTTTTAGCTCATTTAATGGTCAGGTAACAGTTACCTGAATTGATTGAGCTTTTGCTCAGCTTTGAACAGTTGTTTTTGTTCTGTGCATTTTGTAATTAATACACAATAATAACAAATATTTATGTGGAATGAGGGATCCATTGTCATGGAATAAAATGCAGCATAGATAGGTAAAGACATGGAATGATAGAGAACTTCCTGAAAAATATAGAGAGGTAGTGACTTTGAAGACTCCAGAGTTATAACCAACTGACCTATGCCCAACTATTGCTCATCACAGGAATGCCACCTGAATGAAACCTGCTTTAGTCATAATAAAGGAAGCAGGAGGCTCAGGAAAAATATGCCATGCATGGAAAAACCGTAAGTACATAAAAAGATTGGGTGCAGCCTGGACTTTCAAAACAACTAAGACAGAGCAAGGTGTAGAGCAGGTTAGCAAACACATGGAGTTGCTCTAAGCATATATTATTATCAGGAGGATGACACCATCAACATTATCACCAAACTATTCCTGGGATGCTGATGACTTGCAGTAACAATTTCCCCTCCCAGAATTTTAGCCGTTGGCCTTAGGAACTCAGAGGAGCAAAGGGTGAGAATAACGCCATAGAAAGTAGGAAATATACTTGAAAGTTTTGTATATGTAATATTGGGGCTGTAATATATTTGGGCGTATACTCATTACAACTAGACTAATATTTATTTCATAAGACTTCATTTTCTTTTAATATTTTAGCACTTTAAATATTCCCATTGAATTATTCTAACAGCAAATTCCTGCATTTGCTTGTTCCATTTGTCAAGAGTGTGACACTCTCTGGCAATCTATTCTATAACTTTCATGCAAAATATTGGTAATACAAGAGACATGAATAGAACAAAATGAAACAGGATTTAGATTTATTCCCCAAACATATGGCATCTGGACCTTTTTAAAATAATATGTTATTACTGCAGGCTGGAAAAATAGGTGACTGTTCACTGGAGCAAAGCCAACAGGCCATTCAAAAATAAGTGAAGCTCAACTGTGTGTCAAAAAAAAAGATCATATAAAGCTGATGCATGGAGAGGAGTGATTTACAAATAGGCATTTTTGTTTGCATATTTTATGAGATTTATGGGGTTCTCAGAAACCTGCACATGTCCAGAGCAGACAAATGCTTCCTTCTGTGGCTAAACACAAACATTTAACATTGTCATAAGACAGCTTATCATTTTTTTTTTTTTTTACAAATGGTTTCTTGACAGGCTGGAAATTTTTATAATTTTTATAATTTTTCATACCATTTCATACCCAGAAATGCAGGGAATATTCCAAGTAAGGCTGCATGGCAGCTGTAAAAGGATACTTCTTCACTTTCAGAAATGAAATCTCTGTGTGGGCAATTGAAATGGTTTTTTGCTGTTTTTTGTAGCTAAAATACTGTAAGATTATGTTGAATTTGTTGAAGACTCTCACACACTGATTACTTTCCAGAGAGCTTTCTTCTAGATTTTTCAGACAAGGGAATCAGAATGTAACTATTTTCTTTTCCAGATTGTGCCATATTGGCATTCCTCTTTTTTAATTCCATTTTCCTTTCATCGTGATGAAGGTTCTTTGTTGTACCTCAAATGGTTGAAGGTAACTTTTTTTATATTGATATTAGAAGTTATGGCTTTTGGTGGTGGTGGTAGCTATCACTACTGGTTTTTATAATCATTATAACTTCTTGGGTGCTATTTATATTGTGTCAAACATATAAATTCTAAGGAACTTATCAACAGCCATCAGGCATATCAAGAATTTTTATAACAAAGGTCTTATAGGCTGTGGGAAGTTGACTTAAGTCAAAATGATTGTATCAGAAAATAATTTGGTTAAACTTACCACTTTATGACTGGAGAAAGACAAGATATTCCTATCTATAATAATTTGTTGTACCTGCTTCTTAAATCACACAATGAGAATTAACAGCTGGAGGTCTATCTGTTTGTCTGTTTTTCACTTTCATATACCTTGTATGTATGTTCCCTAAAAATATAGTGAAGAAGGTCTTGTAAATTCCTTTTTCTGTAAAAGTTGTGGCCAATATCATTATGGCAATTGCAGAGACAGCAAACCAGATGGGGGGCCACTTATGCCTGGGAAACTTAAATATATTATTAAAGGAAATGTGGATTTCACTTTATTTCTCAATAATTTGCTTTTGATTATGCTTTCCATCAAGCAAAATGGCCTGCAAAGACTTAAATCACAATAAACTTAGAACCACTTCTCTGACCTTCACATCTGACTTTCAATCCATATCTTCCATTTAAATAGGAAAATAGCAACCTGGTCTAACTCAGATAAAGAATACACTGTAGCTGATTCCAGGAATAGAAAGAAGACAACTATGGTGTTTGCCACAGGCATATGAAATAGATAAAAGAAAGATAAGTGCTTTAAAAAAAGGTGGACCATAATGAATATATGGGAATGAAGAAAAGAAATGGTTTGTTTTCTTTCACCCAAAGTAAAAGGAAAAAAAAAGTTTTTCAAGAAGAAGAAAACAGTTTTCCCTGAGAAGCAGGAATCTGGTATGTTTCTTCAATCTTAATAAAGCATTTAGGCAGAGGGAGCTCTCTGACACTTGAAGGGAACAGAGACTGAAATGTTTTCCCTCTGACACAGAGTCCTACAATAGTGAGGTTTTGTATTTAATGGGATGCAGGGTCATTTCCCGTGGGCTATTTAGTGGACCTTTGTAGCTTCAAAATGTGATTCTTCCCTCAGAAGGGCCTAAAGCTGATTATTAACCATGATTCATAAATTCTTCAGAAGACGATCAAGTTAGGTTTATGAATTCAGGCTGGGACAGAATGCAGCTGCCTCCTTTCTGCCTGTAAATACCAAGAAGCACTGCAACTTACAGAAAAATAACATTTTTAAGTAGATTTTCCTTCCTCGTTGTCCTTTTCCAACGAGAAAACAGCTGTTTACATGAATTCTTGGTACTTGCAAAGGGAAGAAAAGGAAAAAGAATGAAAAAAACCCATGTACTTCAGTTTCCTATTAGAATGCCACATCTCATGAGTTAGTTTTCTGAAACAGTTGTCTATTTTAAAGGGAGAACTCAAAACAGTGGAAGGGTTGGGAACTGTTCACTGCATGAAATCTGTTCTGATCCACGATCAGACCCAGCAATGTTTCAAACAATCCATGATACTGTATTAAGTGTATGGTACAGTACAAATACATGGAGAAACACTAATAGAAATCCTCTAAGCATCATTACCGCACTGAAAGAGACTTTGCCCAAGGCATGTGATTGTTCTTTTTCTCTGGGGTAGAGCTGCAGATTTGTAGGCCAAATACTCTAAATAAATAAAGCCTGGGCAGAATGTATTGACTCATGCACATTTTCTCTTGTTTTTGCTTTTCCAAAGGTAGCAACTGTGAACAAGGCATATCAAAGTCCTACATATATCACCACGGATGATACTATAAACTACAGATATGACTGTAATGCATAGAGACACAAACGCAGAATATTCTGTGAATCTGAAAATGTTGTTAGGATGCATAGCACTGTTTCTAGTTTATTCTGACAGAAGCCTTTTGTTATATGTAACTTAGTGGAAGTCTTCTTGTTAGTATTTAAGCTCACTGGCTGATTTTAAGTGTTTGGTCCTATGCTTATATGATCTCTGATCCTCCTTTGGTTGAAATCAGCTAGAGTGCTTATATTTACTCTGTATATGACAGTAATTCAATTTACAATTATCTTTATATTTAAAGTTGAATTAAGATTATCATCTTTCTACGAGTAAAAATGACTTCTGTCCAGCAAAATAAAGTCTAAGGACATATAACAGCTATTTTTCTCTAAATAAGTCATATAATATTTTTTTCTTTAAAGTGCTGATATTAGTATCTATGTTAGCTACTTGAATAAGACAATTCCATTTTCCCATATAAGACAAAGTTTTGGATTCAGTTATTTTGTTTTTGGAAGACTTTTTAGATTTACTTGTTCAAATGAGGGAAGGAAGGGAGGGAGGGAGGGAGGGACAAGAGCCATTTTCTTTGTCGGACGTCTTATTCGTGGAGGTTTTTAATTTCAATTAATATTTTGATACAATTCTTTTATTTAAAATGTATTTATTGTCTTGTTAACAACAAGTTATTTCATCTACAAAATATTCTGTTTATAAAAATTACAGTCAGTTTGTGGAAATCCTTTACAAGCAAGTTGTCCTGATTGTGGGAGGGGTGAGCAGAGTTTAATGCTGTGTATATATGTGCCTATTTATGATTGTAGGTGGGCTGATTCAAGATGCATATGTTATCTACACTTTAAAGGTCTTCTATTCAAAATTTTATATTGTAATGTGTTTTCAGAAGTATTTATTAATATTACGAGGTAAAGTCATATTTTTGTGGAAATATTTTGTGTCTCTGATGCTACCTTAGTAAATTGTGCTTTACCATGCATAAATTTCTCTCTGTACTAGAAGGTCAGCAGCTTTTATAATAATTTCCCCTTCCCTGTTTTCCTTAAGTCTGTATAAGAAGTGGTCCACAAAGTTCAGGGTTCAGCAGGGAAGACACAATAAATTCAAATGAAGGTATTGATTCCTGAGTGATGACATGAAAGAAGGTAGCAGATGCCCGACCTTGCTGCATCCAAAAAGGTGCCCAGGGTTCCAGGAGTAATTTTAGTGAACTGCAAACAACCCCCTAATATGAAGGGTCGAGGTCTGGTCCATTAAGACAACCACTGCTGAATTCAGGTTACTTTGACTGGGTTTCAGGTTGACTTTTTTCACCCTATCAGACTAAACAAAGCCAACAAAAAAGAAATAAAGGTATTCAAAAGCAATGCAGATTAATCAGAGATTTATTGATACAAGATTGGCATTCTCTTGTCAGGGGGATGAAAAAGACAGGCAAATGTGGCAATTTCCTTATTCTTCTCCCTGCTACGTGGTTAAAGTCCAAAGCTTTGAACTCAAGCATGTTTTTCCTGTGTTGGCTTTGTTGAATTTAGGGAAGAATGATAATATAACTGGAATTATATTCTCTTAAATAATTTCAAGAGTCTCCCCAAACAATGAATCTCATTGACTTTGATACATAGGCAGAGTTTACTTGAAAATGGGAGTCTTAGAGTATGTAATCCTCATGGTGGAACTCCACGATTTCTTGGTGTTTGTGCTTTGTGCTTACAGGCCTGTCCATGAGGTGCACTGCCTCCAAAATATTTCCACCCATTTACTTCTTTGTACGCTTCTATCTAGCAACCTTAATTATTGCTTCCTACCTAGGCATATTCTATTTTTTCCCTATAAGGTACACATAAAAAAAAAAATTCTTAGCTGCATCCCTGGAGTGACTTCCCTTGAATGCCTATAATGCAATAAATCAATGGAGAATCCACACTGAAGAGATTAAATATTACTTCACAGAAATATTAGCTAGTGAAAACAATCAGACTTTGATTCATGTAATTTATTATAGTCTCACATTCTCCTTCCTGTCTTGATAGCAAAGCTGCCAGTTAAGATCACACGGGAAGATTGTTGCAGTTTTTGCTGTTATTACTTGATATTAAACTTGCGTTTTGATATTATTACTGCTATTTGTTATTAAACTAAAATGCTACTAAACAGTATTATTGAGTGTGGCTCCACCTTTGTGCTGTCCCACACTTTCTGCATAACTATTTAGAGTTTTATAGCCAAAGTTTCAGAGGTTGAGGGAAGCTATAGGAGGGAATTGGGCAGCTGCATTTTGGTTGTCCAAAATTAACATCATCAATGAAGTGGGAGTTGTCTGGAGTTTCATTTCAGTTTGTTCTTTCCAGGATGAGCAAGCTGAGTTACTTCAGCCACTCTTCATATGGGTAAGGACTCTTCTAGACTTGGAAGAGGGAGACCAGGATCTGCAGTGAACCCAGGTAAAAAGTTACTCCAGCTGCAGCTTTAATAGCTAGAAAGGTAGGTAAATGCCCAGCTTTTGAACATCCCATACCACTGAAGATCCTTTCTCTTCTGATATACTTTTGCTAATCTTTTACCTCATTTTGATAAACATCTCCATCTGCCTTTGTGCCTGTGCCCCTTTCTCTTCCTTATGCCAATTTTTGCCCTGCTAGATCCCTGTAATTTCTCAGCTGCTCACATTCATAATTTTTAGGACTCCCTGTGCAACTGCTGTTTTGTCCTTCCCTTCAGGTACATTCCCTCTTCAAATATTTCTGATACTGGTAGCATCCTAAATCTCCCTCATCTTGCTTGTCATCCCTGGTGCTGCTATGAGTTCCCACTAGTTTCTTCAACAGCAAAGTCCACTCTTCCTTAACTTCTCCATCAGCTCCTACACTGACAAAATGTAGAAAGTGTAGATATATATTGCACATTCCAAAGTTCCATGCAAATGATGACTAAAACACTGTTCCAGTATTCTAGGGTCAACTTGCCCCCGTCCACAAAAAAACCAAAAAACCCAAACCAAACAAACAAACTAACTAACAAAATCTAAGAAAGAAAGCAGGTGCAATTACGATAGTCTTAGGAGAACCTGACTAAAAAATGTGTGCCACCATTGACAAGGACAGGAATCACACATCACATAATATACTTAATTTAATTGGACTTCTTCCATTCATTGCTGGCACTCACACAATATTGCTTTACTTTTGACCACTATATCTTCAGGAAAAGTACACAACATTGAGAAAACAGGTTTTTCTTCCAGGGGGCATTGAAGCTGGCAATGGTCTTTTGAAGAAACTGATCTGCAGAGTGTAAAAAAGGTCCTGTAATTCATTCGCAAAGAAAGAGGACCTGTGAATCCATCATATAATTTCTCTGAATTATTGAGATTTCTTAGAATCTGTCAAAATTCTCCCCAAAATCCCGCTACATTTTATACGATGTATTTGGGTACTATTTGGGTAGAAAGGATGTTCTCTATAAAAACTAGTTAAATTTTAGCAAATGAACATCTTGGACTTTTTCAAATTTCAAGTATTTTGGTGTTAATGAGACATTTTAATCCTTAGCGCCAGTAGACAAAGATATTGCTTGATTATTACAACGTGTGTCCTCTTCCCGAAGGAATGCAAGCCTGCAAGCAACCACCAGGTAACAACTTTGCTATAATTCCCACTATCCCCCTTGTCTCTATTTTGCAAACTATTGGTTTGAGAGAAAGACCATGTCATAGAGAAAAGGTATATATTATGCAACTGTTCTACAACAGCTAAACTGCTTACTACGTGTGCTTTCAATTCTAAAATAAAATATTATTATGAAGATTTTCTTGGGAATCCTGTGGCAAAGGCACAAAGTCTGGGTAAAAAAGTGTGGAGTAGTGTCCTAAGAAGAAAATATCATGTGTAGATCCAGGAAACTCTAGTACTAGAAGAAAAATAATAAAAATGGCTCTTTCAGGTACATTTGAAAATAAAGACAAACATGGCAAGCAAATAAATTTGCTTATTGGCCACTCTGCAGAAAATTCTGGATATTAAATTCAGAAGGGTTTTGATGTGGTTTACCTCTGGGTGATCTAAGTTTCATTAAGAAAAAGAAACCCTTTTCTAAAAACAGTTGCAAGGTAATTGATCTTTCCAAAATTAGCACCAGAATTATCTTTAGAAAGTTGCCTCTGCAGTTCCTACAGGTTTAATTTGATTAGTAGATAATTTCTATATTTAATATATTAGAATTTTTGAAAAACTGATATTCCTGAAAAGTAGAACATTAATTGAAAAGTTTACAAATGTCAGCAAAGACGTTGATGTACTTCTATTTTAAAATAATATGGGTTTGAGGGGATTTTTGTTTAGAAGTTTCAGAATTCCATAAGACATGAATCCCTGCATTCCTTCCAGGTCAATCAAATCATACCTAATAATGTAATCTAACAAATGAGTAATCATAAAGATATGAAAATACCTAAGCCTGTACTTTGAAACACTGTGTTTTAAGAAGTCAACAGTAACATTATTCTTTTACAAAACTGTTTTTCCAGACAATGATAATAATAATAATATATATAAGTTCTTAATAGGTTTTGGCATAAAAAATAGAAAAATATATAAAATAATACTGTGAAAGAAATTGTAGATTTCAGAATTAAACACTTGACAACATCTTTGTTTTAGGATTTGTATTTCCCAGGTACCAATCCTGAAAAGAACTCTGTAATGCAAGTGGACTTGCAAACTGTAAACCTAGACTGTAAAATTAACATTGTGCTATCTATTTTGCAAGGGGTTGGCCCCAAATGGTAGAACCTTGCCAGAGCTTTCTTCTTTAAATAGATTTATGGGAATGTCTGCTTTTGTATTCTTACAAATTAGAGATTACAAGCTTGCAGATCTGGGGAAGAGAAGCCAAGCTATTCTAGTCTAGCCTGAACCACAGCCAAAGGAGAGGCTCAGATCAAAGTATTTGGATTTGAACCTTAGCTGTATGTATTGGGGGGTGCGTGTGTGTGTATGTGTATGTATGTATTTATATTCATACATTGCAGGAGTCCAGATGTGTGATTTAATCTCTCCATGCGTTGTATGACTTTATTTGCAGTCCACAAGTCATCTGAATGATGAGCTGAGAATTTATTTAGATATTGAAATAAATCCTAAGCCTCAGTGATTTTTTCTGCATCTACGGAAAATATATGAAAGCCACAGTGGCTGATACTTATATAGAATTTAAACATACAAAAAGTGAAATGCTACTAGTGTGCGATGCAAATTGATTTACAAAATGTTTTTTTCTTTCCATCATTGCTAAATCTATGCTGTATTTTATGAACCGCAGGTGAAAAGTGAAAAGGTAAATGGCTGGAATATATATAAAAGACAATGCAACTCATTTTTAATGTGAAGCAAAGAGAAGTAGAAATGCAAAAGACTTTTTATTGTTTCTTCAAAAGTAAAAATAATGAGCATAGTAGAGTTTCTATTATTTAGCTTACGTTCTTCATTTGGGCACTTCAAGCTTCATAATTTCATAAAAGGAGATAGTAAAACTCAATCATGTTTTGATCCTTATATTTATAAACTTTGATCCATAGCTAAAATATGAAAAAATGTAGTGCTGTTCTCCCCCCCTGCCCCTTAACACTGAATGTAAATTGACCCACTGTACATTTTAAGATCAAGCTTGGAACTCAATTTAAATTCTAGCACATTCAAACTTCTTAAAAATATAAGTTCCATTCAAATGGGAGTTTTTTCACTGCACACAGAGCTCTAATCAAAAGTAGAGCTGTATAGAATGGTTTAAATTTAATCCAAATCTCAGTGAATTTCATGAATCTGACTATTCAAGCTTTACATGACTGGGCTCATAAAAGTTATTTCTGCTTTTATGCATGATAGGTTGCGGGTTGCTGCTGCTTCTGGGCTTCACAACAAATGCCACAAACCAGAGTTCATCTCTGCCTTCATGCATTTTTCATAGCTGAAGCTAAAAAGTAAAACTGTACTGATTGATAATAGTTAATGAATGTGTAAGCTGTTAGTGAATGTTTTCTAGAGGTTTCCACTAGTTTAGGTCACAGGGAGCTGAACTGGATAACTGATTATCCATAAAGATCACATTAGTGTATTAAAGAAGAATATGTCAAATACCAACATCACACACATACACAAAATTCATTATTTTTCCCATTAGTGATATTCCTGAATACTTTAATAAACAGTATTTTATACCTTTTCTCAATTGTAGATATTTATTATGGTAT
Source organism: Daphoenositta chrysoptera (assembly GCA_013397915.1). Classification (NCBI taxonomy): domain Eukaryota; kingdom Metazoa; phylum Chordata; class Aves; order Passeriformes; genus Daphoenositta; species Daphoenositta chrysoptera. The sequence goes on from VZRO01004334.1 coordinate 210,730, forward strand.
TCTTCTTTCTGGGGTAAAAATATAGTAGACTGTCTATTCTAAATGTGTTTCATATTGAGAAATTAGCATTTTAGGCTGAATTATACCTTTTTTCCCCCATTCTTTTTTATAATAATGCCAAAGATCTTCACAGACACAAAATGTGTGGAGTTCACTTTATGAAAACTGACATATTTGGCCAGAATTGTGTCATCACATTTCTATACATAATTTCTTTTTCTAGTTGTCTTTGTACAATACAGGGGCCACAATATCCTTTTTCCTTCTGCTGATACTCAATGACTTATTTTCTCACTATAGCAGGTTAAATGTTTGTTCCTTCATGACAGGAATGATGTTTCTCATTTCACAGATGGTGCCATTTGGAAGCAAGTATCCATAGTGAAGTTTTATGTTTACAGTTACATTCGTAATAGGAATATATCTGAAGGAAGACAGTACCAGAATTCGTGCAAGATATATTCACTAGAAATATGTACCTACTTTTTGAGAAATGGTTAGCAAAAATTCACATGCAAACCTGCATCAAAGAGAGCAGTTTAAGCTCTTCCCAAGAAACCATTTCTGTCTGCAAGCAAACACAGGAGAATATCACACCATCACTTCTTTTTGGAATTACACAATTAGGGCATCTGTAAAGTAAGGCATGGCAAATGAAACACCCATTTCTTATTTTCCAGGCTTCCATGGCAACGTCAATGTTTCAAAATAGGGTCGGAGAACCAGGTTGGGGAATGGGGTGATTTACTGCATTGGAACCCTACTACACAGCCTCTCTCATTCAGTGTTGGGACATGACACTTGTCCGGTGCAGAGCTAGCTGGAGGCCACGTCACAGCTTCACACTGTGCTCTTGCTTCTCACTCTGGATTGGGAATGCTGTACAAGGTGAGACCATACAGACAGTGATGAAGCTTATCACTGTATTGTAGTTTCAACACCCAATATAAAAGAAAGGGCAAGTTATTGCCTAAATATTTACTTGTTATCAATGAATTAACAGAAACAGTTGACTAACAAAGCAAGATCTATAGTTTAGCATGTTTGTCTCACACCTCATTTCAGTCCCCTTCTCCATTCTAGAACTTTTTCTTAATATTTGTACCTGGATAGTTGTATAAGAGTCCTCCTTTTCTCCTCAGTGGTATGAGAGTCTGGAAACATATATTTGATTTTGGAACTGCTATCACCCAGACTTTTGCAGAGGTCTGCAGGAAAATGTTACCGAAGCAAAACAAAATTTCACTACAACCGCAAAAATTATGAGGCAGGGACAAGCTCTTGTTATCCTATCACTGCAAAGAAACCTTTCTCTTAATATCCAATAAATGATTATAATTTTCCAAACTTTAAAATTCCTTAAGCATTTTTAAAATGTGTTTGAGTACTTTTATGCCACTTGGGAATATCTCAGGTCAGTGCTTGACAAGATGCATAAGATGCTGTCACTAAAATATTGCAACCATTTAAGAATAATATCCCACTGAGAACTAGACTTCTGCTCCAGGTCTACTTATAGCAAGGAGCTTGGTGTAAGGAAAGTGCATCAGCTGGCTCTTATATTTCCCTTACGTCTGTTTTCAAGTGGGTCGTTGAACAAAAGTAGTCTCTGCTGCACATATAGATTACAGCTTTCTGAAAAAAGAACCATAAATAGTCTAAGTATGTACCATGGATCTGTAGGAGGAGCCATCCACACATTGATTCTGAATTTAATTACATAAATCAAATGTCATGTCAAGCATTTGGAGTGATTTTGGAGTGAAGCTTCTGATTTTGTTTTCTCAAAAAATGTATTTTGCACATCTCAAAATTGACCAATAGGTTATTAATATAAAAAAAAAAAAAAAATCAGGAAATTCACTTTCAAATCACGTTTCTGCTTCAACACAATATCTCAAATATCAGCCCAGATACACAATCAAAGAGAAACTTAATGCAATTTTTATGGTATAGCTCTGAAAGGCACAGTCTGTATGCATATTTGACCTTGTGTCTTGAACTGTGTTAACCTAGCATTGTAGCAATGTCTTACAATATTTGAAGCATGTAGCATGAAAATGGGGAATACTTTACTTCTATAGTTTGAGGCTTTTTCTCTGAAATTAACGTGAGTTAATGAGAAAGAAGATACAATTCATTTTTGTTCATTAACAGGTTTGACTATCAAATCTATGAACTCCTTCACCTCCAACATTACGATTGTGAATTATCTAGAATGATTTGGATCAGTTGAAGATTCACAACCAGGGAGTATGAAGGAATTTTTGGAGCAACTGAAATTTTGTCTCTGCAATTGGAAAAAAAAAAAACAAACCATATATCCTGAGGTACATTCATGTGTCACTCAGTGACGATTATGAGTTTTAATGTTTGTAACATGAGTTAAATCTACCCAAGGCAGGCTTATAAATATTTCTGGAAGGCTTTTTACCCCCGATCTTTTAACCTCTTGAACTATTTTGGGAGGAATTGTTGAATGTCTAAAGCATGTGGAGGACAACCAGTGGAGCAGGTATTTTATCACCATAAGTGTCTGGATTGAAATATGATTAGCAATCTGGTGTATTTTGATCATATCACATGGAATTTGCAGGTGGAGTGTTAAAAACTGTGTGAGAAATGCCTGGCTGAAGAAAGAAATTACTTTCTAATTTTCACTTAAATTCCACTATTTCTCTCATATTAATTTACAATATTTGTGGTTGAGTATCCACCTGAATTACTTAATATGTTTTTCTCATTCCTTTTCCAATTTACATACATTACTGTACTTCATTTGAAATTATAATTTGATTCTTCTGCCTGTACCAATTAACATTAATTTATTGATGTAAGCAGACAAAAGAAGCTTTCAGATCTTTTTGGAAATAGTGACTTCAGACTAGAATATCCAGTAAGAGTTTGTACTAATGATGTAATAGCAAAACTGGCCTGTTTAGTCAGTTGATATCCTTTTTGATAGGGCTGGAATTATGTGGAAAACAGATTTGCTTTTATTCATAAGCAGATTAATAAAGTTACTACTGAAATTCTACCTGACTCTCCCGAGTTTTCCATTAACTCTTGCAAGCACAGTAGTAAAAGATCAAAAAGAACAACTAAATAAAATTACTATAATCAGCTCAGTCCATAAGGATTATGAACTGGGATGTAGAACAAAGAATACAATGACTGGTACACAGAAAGAAGTAAATCTCAGAAAAGGCTGCAGATTCTCATTATTGAAAAGATATTTGTCCCCTTGTTAAACACAAGCAATAGTTCATTGATAAAAAATGCAGAGCAGAGTTCTATGCTGTCTGCCAGAAGCAGAGCTTTACATCTGTGTCTGAGAGTAATCCTGAAGAAAGCAAGTAAAATCTGATTGACGGTCAAACATCACTGCAGACACCACAGATCAAGGATGGTTGTGCCAACTTTTAGAAGATTCTCAAAAAGATGGTATATCAGGTGGTCTTTGAAAATGTAATAAAAGTTCAGAATTGTTTTGAATAAACAATACATTATGATGCTATGTTGTTACTGGCCAATAAAGGATAGATTGATGGTCAGAAGAAATAAGCTTAGAATTGATGAGAACAACAGTCAGGAAAATGATGATAAGTTGATGATAAGTTTTTGATGGAGTATGTCAAACAGTTGCTGTGAAAGTGTGTGGAAATAAGTGTCTAGTATGCTGAGATTTTTTCACTTAGGACATGGAATCTGTCTCTATAATAAAACATCTCTAGTTTTATGGGAATATTTGTAGTCCTAGAAATTTGCTTTACAGTGTCCTTGGATTAGATCCTGGTAACATACTTTAAATATGCATTTGCATGACCATAGAACCACAAAATAATTCAAGTTGAAAGGGATCTCAGGAGGTAATCTAGTCCAACTTCCTGCTCAGCAGGAGGGTCAGAAGAGTCAGCAATGAGATCAGATCAGCTTGTTCAGATCTGCATCCAGCTGTGTCTCCAAGGATGAAGATCCTCCCTCTTCCCCTATTTTACTACCCTTCTGTCCAGTTGAAATCTCTCATATTACAATGCAAGTCTATTGATAAACAACAAATGAATTTAACATAGCAAACCAAAAAGAAATGAAAGATATTAAAAACCATGGAGATAGTCTTTTTTGGACACATTTATGGGCATAAAAAGGAGAGAAATGCAACTAGGAATAGTAACCTTGAATTTATCAAGAATAAATCATGTCTGACCAGCCTGACTGCCTTCTATGAAAAAATGTCTGATTTGTGGTCAAGAATAATGCTGGATGTGATTCATAAAGATTTTAGCAAGAATTCTTTGTGCATATACCACAATGTTTTTATTCACAAGTTAGGACCTAAAGGTCAGTGTAAAAAACTGATTGTGTGTTAAGACTTAAAAAGTAGTATCTCGTGCATTGTACTCTACCTGTGTACTGGTAGCAAGCTGGGCACCACAAGAGTCTTTCATGAGGAAGTCTGGAAAATTAAGCTTTATTGAGACCTGTGAAAGTTCTGCTATAGAAGCTCAAGATTTTATTTGGATTTGGGTAGAAATCTCTGCAATGCCATTAGTGAAAGGATTGCTAACAAAAACTGTTTCTGCATGGTTTTAACTCATTTCAAGAGTCTTGCAATCTCCAAATGCAGAATGTAAATCAAATGATACAAATATGCACAGGCTTCAGACACCTCTGAATGAGAAATTTCTGTGTAGGCGATTTATTGAACGAAGACATTAATATACTTTGCCATTAATATCTCTGCAACAAGTAATGTAATTGCCCAAATGGCCCTTTGATAATATGTGGTTACAGTATTACTAAGCTGAATTCAAATGAAAGGATAAGCAAAAAAGATTCTAACCCAAGGTTTATGGTTTTAGAAGGGTGAAGCGAGAAATCAGGGAGCTAGTACATAAACTCAAATTGCCCAACTATTTACAGATTTGAGTAAGAAAGAGCTATGAAATTTCTGTAAAGACAAATGTGCAGAAATGTCTGGAATTTCAGTTTAATACAGGGAATTCTTTGTGGAAAGGGTTCTAAAATATAGACATATCTTGGGACACTTGAATCAAGAAATAAGCCTAGGAATGTTAAAAAAATTGATTAATCAAAAAAGAAAGCTATAATTTAGAGGTCAGGGGTGGAGATGAAGGAGAGAATAGCCAGAAGATTAATTTTTTTTGGTCCTGAAAAGAAAATACTAAAGTTTAAAAAGATTTGTAAACACATTATCAGAAACCTAAGGCTTCTTTGCAGTAAGAGAGAGTTACGTGTTAAAAGCCTTAGGTTAATACAACACTATAGGTTTTAGTAAGGATAATAATAACTAACAGAAAGGCAAAGACAGAAAGACTAATAGGGATAAAAGTATGGAAGCTGAAATCCCACATATGAGGTTGAGGAAAACTCAAAAATTAAGCGTGTTCCAATCACAAAGACCTGATATCTCGAGATCAGAGTTCTGGAAAAAAGAAGACTGGCATATGAAACAAGTAGATGTCTACGTATACCAAACTGGAAATGGGACTCTATAAATGTAGGATAATGAATATTTATATATCTATATATAGATAGATCTTTTTTTAGACTAAGAGAGGAAGTTAACTGACCTATCAGCTACATCTAAGTAATGTAGAAAATATCAGAACACATTTTGAAGGAAAGTATAATAATACATAGAGGTAAATGAAAAATGGGAGAAAAAGGAATGCATATTAATAGAAGGCAGATTGTTCCAGACTAATTTTTCTTTCATTGATTGAATAATTGTCTTTATACAGTAGAAAAATATCATAGATGTCATAAAAATAGCATGTAAGGAAAGCTCAGATATTCTCCTGGAAAAGAATTATTAGTCAAGAATCATAGAGACAATCTGATGTAATGCTAAATAGGAATTTGCTCATTAATATGATAAAGATGATAACTAAATCCTAAAACGAACAATCAACTTGCTAACAGGTAAACCAGACTGTCCCAGAAGGGGAAATAATGGTCTGACACAAAGATGCCTGCCAATGTTTTCATTAATGAATTCAGTATTAAAATTTAGACCGTGATGATGAAAATCCTTCTGACATAACATATGGCAATGTTATCAACAGAAGAAAGAATTTAATGCAGTACAGAAAGAAACAGAGTGTGTCTGCATTAGCATTTTTTTTCAGAGCAGGAGGGAGCTTTTGACGTCAGTCTCCTGATTTTCCCTGCTTACTGTCCTGTGGCTTGGAACACAAGTGTCTCAAAGAGCAGCTGCAAGATGTTTCCTGGAGTATCAGGAAATGTACCTGACACGCTTCAGTCATGAATAGCTTCACTGTATCAGACCAAAGTTTAAAAAAAACATTGCCCCAAAATGTGTGGAGATCATGTCCTTAGTACCAGCTACTCTACTCTAGAGGTCCACCCATACTAATCCACACTGTTCAGTAATGTAGGCCTATAACATAGATGTAGACTTGATAGCTACTTATTTATTTATTTTCACTATGGATTTATAAATTATATATTCCTGTTAGGTAAAATTACACTGAAACCTAGGGCCCAAGACAGTATGTACCATATGCCCTGCCCCGGGGTCACAATAGGATCAGATTAGCCAAGTCTGAACTAATTCCTCTAGTGTGTGTCTTGGGTAGACAGTGGGGTCTGAGCACCAAAACTTTGTGATACAGATCCACCACTACTGTGCAGTTGTACTCTCTGAAGCAGGAACAGTCCTTGAAATGCTTGGAGCTGGAATAGCAGAGGGATTTATCAGCTGGCAACCACTTGGCAGTAGAAACTTTGGTTATATTACTTCATCACAGAATAGTGTAAGAAAATGAAGTGATGTGACTATGGAAAAAGGAGTGTGTGTGAGTCAGGATTTTTAAAAATTGATGTATAAATCACGATAAATTATTGTTAATATCTTTATACCAGAAGCTGAAGAACATATTTTCCAAGACTAGAATGCTTTTAAATGTTGGGGTTTTTTTGCATATGTTTATAAAATTACTTGGAACATCTGAATTTTGAAAAATGTTTGCTCCTCATGCTAAATATTTACAGTGTCTTATCGTTAGAATGCAAAATTGAGATTCTCAGAATCATGTTATTTCCTAATTAGAAATAATTTAAGTAAGAAAATTGAAACCCCATTGTTACAGTTCCAAATTTCTATGGAATACTGATAAAATAACATTGATATTAATCTATTTTAGTGTATATATGTATAATCATCTGGCTGTAGATCTTTCGTAACTGAGGGGCTGGAATCTATCAACTGTCTCTCACCTATTCACCAATTTGGATGAAAAAAAAAGAGTTAGGGTGGCAAGTTATATTTACAATGCATTTTGTCGTAATATACACTAATATATTTGTGTGAATTATCACATTCTGAATGATTTTCTTCATTTTTCTCAAGATATTTATTCCCAATACATTTGTATACCTTACCTAGTTTGATGGTAAATCTTCATTCAATCTGTTATTTGATTTAAAAAGTAGACTATTAGGAGCCCTAAGGAAATCTTGTTTAAAAAGCTTATTACTGTATAACAAAGTATGTGGAGGGCCTTATGCTTTGTTGCCTCATCCCATTACTGGTCATGAAAATACTGAATAGACATTTAGGTAGTGGTTATTCTTGAAGAAGAAAATTTTCAGAATCTGTTCCGTATCTCTATTTCTTTGTCTTCCCAATATAAAATTTAGTAAATTTCACATCAATTTTGCCACATATGAGGGGAAAATGTTCTTCAGTCAGATTGTTCCACACTACCTGCTAATTATTAATATCTTGCCGGTGCTTTGAGGCAGTTACTTTTTCCGAGTTCTGGATTCATCTGTTTCCTTCCAAAAATAGTAGTACAATGATTCCAAGAAAACCTCAGTGCCCCATTATGAGCTCTATTCATATTGTATCACTCAGTACTAATTACCAGGTACTACTTTAGACCCTCATCTTTTAAAGATGTGATCATCTGCTTAATTTTATATTCTGTGAATACTTCCATTAAAGGCAATGGGCTTCTCACTGAGATTAAAGGTAAAAGCACATGTTAGTCTTTATGAGATGTCTTTGGAACTGCTATTATTAGCTTTGATTTATGTATTGTCTATTTTTTAAAAATTAAAATTGAATAAAAGATAAACTTTGATCATAAATTTTGAGTCTTAATCGAAAACAGTAGTTGGCAAGTTATTTAAATAATTCCTGAAATATAGCAAGCTAATAAAATCAGTCCTTGGGCTGATTGCTAACATGGCTATGTTAAGTACTTGGGCTTGATGCAATTTTAAAATCAGTAGTTAAAATGTAGTTTATTTGCAATCTTTCATGATTTTAGAAAGACACTATTTCATATTCATCTGTTCAATGCTATTTTGGGATAACAGGAAACTAGACCAATTAATGATTCCAAATGCAACTTACAGCAAATATAAGAAAATTATTCCAAGCTTTATGGAAGGCTGGAAAAACATTGAAGACTGATCCTCCTATTATTGAAAGGTGCAAATTTTATTAATTTCACCAGTAGTGGACCTGGATTTTGGACAAGGGGTTTTGTCAGCTTAGTTCTAGCCACTATTTATACTGCAGAAAATGTACTTCCATTACCCCAGTCTGCCTTATACATGTGCCACATGCTGTATTGATGTGCATCCAAAAATAATAAAACACTCAAAATGTGAAAGGAAGAAACTGTTATGCATAAGTCACTGCAAGTACAAAGCCAATTTTGTATCATGGGATGGTGTCCAGAAACATACTCAAAGTGAGGAAAGAGTTTTCTTTCTTTAAAAATAAACCTGAATCTTAATTTAAGCAAAGTTTAGATCAAATTATTTTCTTTTCTTTCTGTTCCCTGAATGGTTTCATTTCCATCGTGATACAGAGATTGGGTTTTGTTTCATTTTTTCAGTTACAATACTATTTACAGGTTTTGTTCTTATTTACCATGAAACAAAATTTCTCTTAAATGTTTCCAGGCCCAAAACTAAGAGAAAAAAATAAATATAGAAAATCTCTTTGATTATCTTGATCTGAGAAACTCTTCTGCTGGCAAATCATTCCCTTACTCTTATGTTTTCTTCCAGAGCCAAAGGACGTGGTAAGTTCTGAACTGCCTGGACCCTCTCTGCTCTCGAGAAGCTGCTAGTCCCACAGTTAGGACATGTGGTAAGCAGGTGGGAGACCAGTCTTTAGCTTCATTTTGTTGGGAAAAAAAATCTACTTTCTGTTCTGTTCAAACCAATTCACTTCCTACAAATTAGATATTCTTTGGACCAGAGAATGATTTCATGTTCAGCAAGGCAGCAGTTCAGCTAGCAGATGGAAGAGGTAGTTTTATATTCCAAAACATTGCACATCTCAGGAGAGGACTGGCATTGTTTTCTTTAAAATTAAATAATATTTCTAAAAAAAGTCTATCTGCTTCATTGGGCAAGTTATACCCTGATTCCATTTTGGCAAATGTATAAAGAAAACCCAAAGGACAAGGAGGAGTAGTCAGCCTAGGAGAGGAATCTAAACTGCCCCAAAAAGGGATACTTCTGAACTGCTAAAATTTTAAGCTACCTGCATAAGCAATATTTGTTGAAAATGGAATGCTTTGTTTTCAGAAACCTGTAAATTTGAAGCAGGAAAGAGTTGCTCAGGAAATATCTGCTCATGTGTCAACAAAAGTGAGATGTGTGATACTATTCATTTTGACCTAGTATTCTGAGAGAGTCTGATCAAATATGTTATGCTAATGTAAAGTATGTTTTAAAGTAGTGAAATACAAATTTGACTAAATAATAAAGTCATAAATACAATTAATTTTCTAAAGAATGGAACTGAAGAGAGTGGGAATTCTTTGTTGTGTTCATATTTAAACCAAGACTTCAAACAGTAAGTGAGAAACAATATTTCCTCATAGAAATTAATCTCTTCTTTCAAAAATTACAAAGAAGTTCCCATTCTGAACGCAGAAAAATAAAATATGGAATAAGCATAGCCATGTTTCCTTCTAGTTGCTCATCTTGTCTGAATTCATCACTGAATATGATGGTGCTCAAAAATATTTCATAAAGGCACCAGAAACTAAATAAAAGAAAATAATTAGGATACTTAGAAGGTCTCCACTGGAATGGCATGCATTTCTCACTGGTTATTGGTTCCATTGATAACATTGATAGATAAAGTTACAGAAGTTCGTAAAAAGATTCTCATGTTCAGATGCCACACTGCTGAGTATTGTACACACTGAAAAATGTACTCATGTGCTCACACTCGTATTAAATGTGCATTTCTCCATTGCTCTAAGTAATGCCCCACTGCCTTGCCCTGGTTTTATATTTGTATCTGCAGTGAATAAGGCAGCACCACTCTCATTTGGTTATTTCTCCTTGCACCGCTCCTGCCAATGCCAATCCAAAGTGGAAATTGACCCAAGTCCACCCAAGTTGGTGGACAAAATACAATCCAAACCTCATGAAACAAAACGTAGTGAGAGGATTTTATCAGAGGCATTCAATAGCAACTTCAACAGCTAACTGTTTTTCAATGCATTACATTTCCAAGGTCATGCAAAGGTCTTGGCATTTTGGCAGGTTTTGTTGGGCAGTGTGGGTGGAAGCTCGCAGCAACCCGTGCAGCAGCACAGGGGTAATGGAGCAGCCTTCTGCCTGCCCTGCAGGGCACAGATCTGCAGTGTTTAATCAAAAAAAGCTCCTCAACTTCTTGCAAATTCCAGGTCAGATCCTGCCAAGTAACAGCATGGAATAGAAGCAGGGTTATGGCAAGAGCTGAAGGACCAAGGGATCAAACTTTAGAGAGGGCTGAAGGGGTGCTGGCACCTTGCCCACCAGCCATGGGCGCAGCCTGGGTGCCCGTGCTGGGCGCAGCATGGAGACGGCTGCGCGGGCTGTCTTTTCCGCCCAGGCTGCATCTGCCTGGAGATGAGGCTGCAAAATTGGTTCCTTTTGAATATTTTAAGCCTTTGGAAAGCTTCAATAGGTTGTTATTTCCTTCTGCTTCTAGTTAGCCCTTACAGTTGTGCTGTTTTGATGTGAGCTGACTTTGTGAGGTCAGGCAGGTTAAATGGTGTTTGATTAAAATCAGAACACCCAACAACTACTGTTTCACAGTTTGACTTTGTTGGCCTCTTCATTTGGGAATTCAGGAAGACACCTTTAGCTTCAAAAAAGGGGGAAAAAAAGCAGCTTTTTTT
>VZRO01004334.1:221923-251458 GCA_013397915.1 Daphoenositta chrysoptera
TTTTTCTGTATGGCTTAAAGAGAAACAAAGAGAAAAAGCCACATTGTGTATGTTTTTCTGGCAATGGGCCTGCCACTGTTTATCAAACCAAGGCAAATCCAATTAGCCTGTGGCCTGCCTCCCAACCTTATTAACCTGCTCAGCTGTGAGAAACTCAACAGCTCCTGCCAATATCTCATTTCTCCAGCAGCTGATAAGATCAGTTCAAGATATTCAATGGGGTTTCCTTTCACTTCGGCTTCATCACAGTCACCGGCATCTTAACCGTGGTAGCCGGATCTTATTTTCCTCTCATTTACTACATGAAATAGGATGGCGACTCTGAGGCCTATGCAGCTTGTTGGAACAAACAGCGATCAGGCCTTCGCGGCGTTTGACAGGACGGGCTGATTTTCCTTATCGCGGCTTGCCCACAAAGGCCCGGGCCAGGCCGGGGTTATTAGCATTCCTCGGTGAGATGCGTCAGGCCTATTTCTGTCACGCAGACAGATTGAGCCTTTCACTCAGGCTCGCGAATGAGTGACACATGGCCTGACTGGGAGGACAACATTGTTATTTGAGTTAAGAAATCAATTTGTATCAAATGTACACTGTAATTTATTTGTTGGCTTTGAAGGGAACCTGGCTGAGATAAATGGGAATGGGCTTCTTTCTTCCCCCCTATGCTGAGCTGATAAAGTTCTTGTGAAGCTCCAGATAGCTCCAGTCAGAGCCAAAGTGACAAACATGTTTAAAGTTGCACAGTGATCTTTAAATCTCAAAAAGAACACCTTGTCGGACATGATAGAACATTTTTTACCTTTTCCCTCTATCTGTCAGAAAGCTGCTGTGACACACTGCTTTAGTATTTTTGCTGACATTTTCTTTATCGAGCACATCTGTTTGTGGTCGAAAGATGCTTATTCCTATTTTCTTCAATCTACAGCAGCCTAGGAAACTGCCAAAAGGAAGGAAGAAAATGAGATATTCTTTCCAAGAATAATGCTTATTTTATTTTTTTTTAATTGTGAGTTTTCTTCAGTTTTCTTTTTGCTGTTGTTAAAAGACAGAAGAAACATATGGGGAACATGTATCATGAGATCTTGTCTGTTTCAAAAGGTTTGGTTTGGGTTCAGATGGATGGTACATTGAGATGTTGGTATTACACATTAAATTGTGAGCTATAAGATTGACATTCTCCTTATTAGAGTTATAAATATAAGCCCAAGTGTTGGCTCTATGCATCAGTGTCTTTATCTTAGGCATAATATGAATAATCAAAAGTTACATCTATGGTTTCATGTATGCTTGCTGTTATGACTCCATAATGAAAAAATGCTAGCAAACTAGCCACAGGCAGAGAAGCTTGTTGACATTTCCATACAATAACCTGATTGTTTAGCTTTGGCTTTCAAAAGTGATCTAAACGTAACATGTCATATTAGATCACCATGTAAGGTACCTTACCCTTCCTCTGCATTATATTCACCTGCATATAGGCTCTTCTTTAACAGATGTGCACGTGTGTGAGTGTTCACACACACAAACATGCAGCAGATAGACTGCTGTACTCCGATTAGTTCACACAGCACAGCCATCATCAAAGCAAGGTCAAACTTGAGGCAGTCCAAAGTGGGCAGCCTGGCTCAATGGGTCTTCCAGTCCTTCTGGAAGCTAGGTCAAATATGATTAGTATACAAGCATTTTTAAGGTAAGTTGGTTTAAGAAACTGTTAAAGTTATGAATGACCTGATCACATCACCAAAACAGTCACACCATTCCCAAGAAAGTCAGAGAGGCCCACTCATCACGATTAAATCCTCTCTCGGGCTGCCCAACCAATCTATTTCGCTCTCCTCTTTCCTGCCTTTCCTCTGGGAATGTTGCAATCCTTTAGGCTGTAAGCAGCCTGCCAGCCTTAGATCTTGTTATACCTATGAGTACTGACACTGTAATAGTGTTAAGTCTTACTCTCAGGTTTCTTCTGTGCCATGGCCTTTGGGCGAGGTCTTGCTCTTTTACCTTTCTTCTCAGGTGCATAGTGACAATGCTGTTATTCTGAGTTGCCTGACATTTTTAATGTGGTGCTTTTTAAACCTCAGCTCTGTGTTTCCACATTTAGGCAATAGCTTCAGATTTTGTATCACCTTGGCAGCCCAAAGACAATATATAATTTTAAATATCTAAGACAGTTTCTGATTTTCATCTCCTGGCACAGTCTAGAGATATGACTTTTTATTTTCAGATGCTCAGAATAGGCAATACTACAATCCAGCTCTAATTAGTAGGAGTTTACACACATTTATATTTCTACATAAATATATTCTATGAAACATGCAGCTTCTCAAATGAGGATTGTACTTAGCCCCACTCTCTTAGCTATATCTATATATCTATTTATAATTATTACAGACAGCACATCTATCAATTCATTGTCAGATCAAACTCTTCAAGAAATCATACCAAATATTGTTTTAACCTCATTGCTTTAGAAATAACCATTGGCAGTGAAGTAATTTAGACCCCAGGAATATCAGTGCAAAATAAAACACCCTCTAGCTCTGATACAAGAGCATTCTGTCATGTCTGTAGCTTCACTCTATTAAAATAATACATCCTCCAAAGCACTTGTTTTGGCCTTCTCCTGCCTTATCTTATATCCCTTAATGACAGAAAATGGAAAAAACTTAATTTCTCTTTGAGGTTTGTATTAATTCATTATGGGCGATGCCAATTTTGTCTCTGCTGTGAGTAGGCCCCTGATGACGGCATAAAATTGAACGTTTTGCATGGAATTTGGAGAGGAAGAGAACAGATGCAACAATGTGCCACATTTTTTTCATGATTTATTTTGTGTTATACTCTCTAAAAAGCACAATGGCTGGCAGCAGGGGCAAACTGACATTCATCTAGTCTTCACTAACTCACACAAATCAAAGGGCTCTGGGCCAAGGGGTACCTGAGAGCAAGTGTCTATATTTGGGAAAAACTGTGATTAAACCTGTGGGGCAAGCAGTGTGAGAAACCCAACAAGCAGAGAGTCTTCAGCAGGAACAGAGGTTTCTGAGGAGATCAGGGTCATAGACACAAGAAGATAGGAAAAAAAAAAAAAAAAAAAAAAGAAGAAAAAGCAGGAAAAAAAACACAAGGAAACTCCATTTTTCTCAAGAGAGGATTGCATTGAGTTTGGTTCAAGAAGCCCTTGAAAGTTGTTGGATTCAGAGCAAGGATACAGTGGGCAAAGGAAGATTTATTTTTGTATTCTCTTACTTTTATTGCCTTACTTAAGCAGGCCTTACTTGTCTCTTTAAAAAGGTCCATTGTTTTAGTCTGAGCTAAAATAAACTAGAATTTCAAAGTTCATTGGATGGTTTTTGGCATGCTTGCTGTAAGAACAATATCTACCTCAAAACTCTCGCTGACTCAGGGTCCCTTCCCTGAAGATATCTTTGTGTATCCTGAAAGCTGCAAGAAATAGCAAACTGGGAGACAAAGAAAATGTATTCTAGCTATTTCACAAGCCAATTGCTATAAACTTAAACTTCACATGTAGAAGGAATGAATTATAATTTTCATCTGTAAATGAAGCAAATATAAAACTCAGAATAATATTCTGGTCTGTAATAAAACAAAACACTGTCTGCATCCTTAACACTGACTAATTACTCAAGTGAAGTGTCCTGCATTGTGCAACCCCTACTGACACAAAATGGCTCTCTGTCACCTTTGGGCAGTCAGACTACAGGAAGAGGGTTTGTGATGATGGTGCTGTAAGTATGATAAGAGATGTAAAGATTGATATGAGGGTGTCAATGTCTCCTTCTTTAGATCTCGAGCACATGTCTGGAAGTGGTTATTATTTTTAGAACACTATGTAATGAAGTGAGGGCATGTTAAAACTGTAAACATATAAATTCTGGACCAATACTAAACACTCCTGGGAGAAGGAGCCACTCTAAACTGAAGGTAGTAGGAGGCACAAAAGTTAAATGTCAATTTGAAGTGTAAGAATTAAAGTCTTGGTAAAAAATGAAACAAAACTTCCATTGAAGAATATTTTAGGAATGGCAATTTCGTCTATCTGAGAATAACCGAATAACCTGTGTCTAGTGCCTTCATGCTACATGCTCCCACTGACAAGTGAAAACAGCTAAACAGCAAATGCTCTCAGTGAAGCCACAAGATCACAGCTAAACTTGAAATTATGATGCTCATTTTGGGACTAGGAAAAATGGAGTACTAGAAAGTTCTGTTTCACTTCCCTTGGTTTCTGAATAAAGGTTTGAGATGGTGTTCATTAATTAACCTTAAATTTTGAATTGGTTAATTTTTTCTGACGGTCAAGTCCTGGTTAATACAAAGAGAAGCATATCATTGCTTATTAGTTTAGGCTGAGATAAAAGTCTCCCAGATATTAGGTATCTTTAAGTTCCTTGACTATATATTTTCAGACTGAAAGTATCCATATAAATATTTGCTTGAGACTAAATCGTTTTGGATAGTTTGAGGAGATAATTTGGGGCATTCTGATGACTTTTATTTAGTCCATTAGGTATTCCAGTAGATACAGCCCATTGAAGAGATAGAATTTGATGGAAAGCAGACTGCTTGGCAGACTGTCGGCTTTCACTAGGTCTTTTTTTTTTTTAATGAAAACAAATAATTGTAATATGACCATCTAATTAAAAACTGGATAATAATGTAGATAGAGTAGGTAGTAGGACTAGGGTTATAAGGAAAGATCAGCATTTTTGTGGTTGTGGTAATTTTAACTCTGTATTTGAAATAATTTTCTCAAAAATATTTTTTTTTCAAATATCACATTTGGTTCAACAGCTCCAAACAAGCTGCTGAAATAATTCCACACAGTAGAATGTAATCCTTAGGTGAACAGGTAGATATAAAGCTGAGATATTTGTGAGACCAGGAACATTTAGTTACTGATTAACCCTTAGTAAGAAAATGCTCTCTGGCTTAGCAAGTAGCAGATTTTTATATTTAGTAGAAAAACTTGCCTTTGTTATCTTAACAGTATTCAAGATATAAATGAATAATATAATCTCTTCAAAAAGAAAATACAATTCCGAAAGGTTTAATATTAAACCTTTTTGAGTATTAAGTGGCACAGTGGTGCTGCTACAGATCTAGGGAATCTCTTTCATGTACTCTCCTGGTCTTCATCCTGTCCAACACTGCAGGAATTAGAGATTGTCTAATTCATATGATATGAACTTGGTGAGGATCATTTCCCACTTTCAAATGCAAACTTACTATCATACATTGCATGAAAGAACATCCCTTCTCAACTTTAATTCTTCAATAATCTCTTACAGAAGGCCTGAATAATGAACTTGATATCTGCTGGGCTTTTTAAGACAGTCCTCAGAAGGCACCAAGTGCACCAAATTACACACTGTAAAAAAAAAAAAAAAAAAAACCAAAAAAACCCCAAAGAAACACCAAAGCAAAACAAAACCAAAACCAAAACCCCAAACACACAAAAAAGCCCCCCTACCTATAAACA
Source organism: Daphoenositta chrysoptera (assembly GCA_013397915.1). Taxonomy (NCBI): domain Eukaryota; kingdom Metazoa; phylum Chordata; class Aves; order Passeriformes; genus Daphoenositta; species Daphoenositta chrysoptera. The sequence goes on from VZRO01004334.1 coordinate 227,427, forward strand.
TCATCATTCCTCCAGGTGCTTTTGGTGTCAAAGCATAAAAAACGAGAAGAATCCAAAAGACGTAATTTTATTTTTAATATTTGTAATTTGGCATCAGATTTTTGACCTCTGTCAGTAAGCCATGAAGTGAAAGAGAAGTCGTTTCTCAACCCCAGCATTCTCCTGTTCGACAGGCATTCAGACAGCACAGGAAAAAGACTAACAGGGCTGTGCCACACCTGTCTCTGATGCAGATGCAGGCCAGGCCACAGCTGCAGCTTCCCGTCTGCCCCGCAGGTTGCTGGAGGAGCATCTCGTGGTGGATGGTTCCCACTGTGGGTTTCTTCAGCTCATGGATCTCAGCAGATAAACAGCTGATTGTTGGAGACAACGTAACTATGTGTAAAGCATAGCCTTTGTGACAGCCTCAGATTCTTTTCTTTTCTTACTGCTCAAACCTGGAAATGGAGGGGGTGGGGGGGAAGCTATTAAAAAAAGCTTATCCAAAAAGACCTAGGGCACGATCTCTTCCAAACCCCTTTTAATATTTCACTTTTACTCCTTGGGAACCACGTATTTAGCACTATATTGCTGCTTTGGGTGCTAGCATGGAAGACCAACGTAACTGTGTTCCAAATCCCAATCACAGAATAATAATATATAATATATAATATATNTAATATATAATATATAATAGCTTAGTTTGTTAAAACTGCGGGTAAGACAACTATGTCTGATACTCTTCAGCAGCCAGCGATCCACTTAGCAAACCCTTTGTAAATGCTTGCTTTTGGAATATCTTGGGTATTTTGTGATATCTAGTTGCCACTGTTGGGTTAAATAAATTAGAGCAACTTGCAACTCACCTTAGAGTGAGTGATATACTTCCAAATGTTTTCTGTCAAAGCGCTTGAGATACAATGTTAGGAGACTTTTAATAAAATATTTGGTTTTAGTTAAAAATAGCAAAGGCAAACACACTGCTCATCAATAATGGGATAAACTGTAAACGATAGCTTTCAACAGAGTAATAGAGCATAGCAAACAAAGAAGAGCAGCAGAGGCAAGTAAAAAGCAAAATAACTTTGAAACTCTACTGATTAAGATGCTAAAGTAGTTTCCAATGTTTACTACAAAAAATCTAATTAAAGAGTTTACATTTTATCATGCACAGTAAAGAACTCCTGACAGGCATTGTTATAATATGAAATGCTGCAGTCTCCAATACAGTTTAATTTAGAGCAACAACAAAGAAAGAAAAAAGAAGTAAAACAATTGAAATGTTGCAAGCAGACTGCCTTAAGCTCAGGGGATGCCTTTCAGAAAACTGTTTGGTAGAAGCAATGCAAACTGAGCCACTACCCTGGGAATAATATTTTTCCTGAAATTGTTTCAGATTGAAGTGTTTATAGGAGGCAGTATATAGGTTGAGTAAGCCACTGGCTAGAAGACTGGGGAAATATAGCAGTTTATCAAAGGCTAATCACGCTGATTATGCAAGAAGATCCACAGGTGGTGGTGCAAACCATTCACTGGAGAATTAGTGATTCCTCCATTATGACTGATCAGATCAACAGATGTCCATACTGTCATCAGTTAATACTAACTTGCTAATAGATATGTTTACCAAACATATTCAACTAGAAAAAAAATTGACACATCTTGTACTTGCAAACATATTTTTGCCTGAGAGAGCCTTGGACACTATTGATTTCACTCTTGCCCAATTGTTTGGTGATGCATAATCATAGACTATGCATATCATGATTTTAAACTAGTCAAACATTGTTTATTTTCACTACAACGTTTTGTTATATTTGCAGACTTGAGGCTGAGAAGATAGTTCTACTTTTGGCTAGTAATTTTTCTGCAGGAGCCATGGGAAGGCAATTTTTGTTTGTCATTAACAGCCCTAAGGATTGCCATATTTTATTTCCCTGGCAGTCAGATGTATGAGCTGTTTCAGAGGACAGAGTTGAGCTATAGAACACAGAATACACCCTGCTCTGACTCATTTTCTGTCACCGATACAACTGTATGATTTGCTTTCTTAATTTTTTACTTTGTGTCAGGCTTGGAAGAAAATTAATTGGCAGAAAAGCAGCTCAGATAAGGTGGCAGCATGAGGAAGGACCACAAAAAGTTAATCACAATGTTTCTTGCAGCATGTGATGCGCAGGAATTCCCCATCCCTGGTTCAGCATATCACAATGATGCTGGGACACCTCTGCTGGAATCTTCTGGATCCCACACAGTCCAACTATTATAGCAACATGATATCTGACTATAGACATATCAGTCTTTCTTTCAGATTTGACGTTTCAAATTAGTCAAAATTAATCACCCCACTACTGTGTGCAAGGGACCAGTACAACTTACAGCAAGAGAGCATTCCCCCTTTATTTCCACTCCATTTTATTTATGAAAATATTTCCTCACATAAATGGAAATTAACACACCACCATTTTTAATAGGTAGACTTTCTTCTGTTTCCAAGGCTGTTTTATTCCCTTAAGCTTTTCTATTGTATCTGCTGGAAAAGGTATTTTCTTCTTTCTGTGAAGTCTGTACTGCCTTCTTGTCTGTTAGAAGGCAGTACACATCTCCGTAAATCACAATGTATATCTTTCATTCTATCACTCAGACTGTTATAACTTGTAGATTGAATTATCAAATTTATTCTACATTGACTGTTTGGAAAAGATGAGCTGTCATGTGGGTGCTTGGCTGTGGAGTGATATTATTCTCACCAGACTGTCCCACACCTCTGAAGGTTCTTGTGGTTTCCAGACATAATTCACAAAATTTGGATTTTCATAGTAGTCTCATAATTAACATATTTTCCTGCCTTGTTCAGGTACTGTAACGTTGTTGGGATACTCATGTTGATAATATCTTCTGTTTACATTTTTATTGACTGTAGAACAAAAAATTTAATAAAATAATTTACTTCAATGAAGCTCTAGTTAGGAGATGGTCACAACATGGTGCAGAGCCAATCTGCTTTCTCAGTCTTTTCAGTGAATTGGATTTGAGACTGTTTCTCTTGTGTTTTTATTGGAAACTGAATGCTCTCCTTCCAGCAAAAGCACTCATATCTCTCAAAATTCCCTTTCCTCTTGGGCACTGCATTTTGCTGTGCTGCCATTCCTGCTGGCTTGCACTGTGGATACCTGGTGTTACCCATTCCCCAGTGTGTGCCAGCACTGCCATCAGCATTTATTCAGGGTGCTGTCCATCACCAACACCAGAGAAGATGGATTCACTGGCTGTTTTTTCCCCACTGTCAAACATGGAGTTTCACACTCTTGTCTAATATGGAATACCCTCTCCAATTAATTGTTTAGGGCTTAATCCTAAATCCATTAGAATCAACAGAAATTTGTTCCTGTTGTCCCAATTAATTTCGGGGTATTTGGTCTGTATTTACAAAGGTGTTCATATTGCTTTTGAAAATCTGCCTTCTCCTTGGTGACTGTAGTATATAAATAAAAATTTCTTATTTATTTATGTCTTTATTTTCCTAAGCTTACTTATGAGGAAAAAATGGATGAGTCTTCAACTCTGGGTTTAAGTATACCCATTTACTGGGTTGTATTTCAAACAACATAATTTCCCTTACTCCTGATCACTCTTGCTGTCTGTTTCCATCCTTCTCCATTTACATTAACCATATCATCATTTTACATGAAAGGAAGTTTTTCTTTAGCACTGGGCTCATAAAAATAAAAGATAATATGAGTGAATATCACTGAGAGCCAATTTTTGTCAGCTAAGTTTTAATGCAAGTTCAGGCTACCTACAGTGGGCTGTGATAGAACAGAGAAATGAGACTTCAGGCAGCTTTCTAAGGAATTAAAATCATTCCTCTTGCTGTATTGTTGTTGCACAGGGCCAGCAGGTTAATGGCAGAGGAGCTTTATAACACATAGAATTCCCTGGCTGCAGAGGACAGAAAAGCACATGTGCAGGGCTGTAGCCCACAGATTTGTGTGCTGCAGTTAAGCATCCACAGGTACATTGCTCAGCAGAAGAGTGGCAGCAGCTTTTTGTACTGGACCATACCAGAACATGACAATTGTTTAGTCTCCAATGATGGCTGGGGTCAGATGTGCATTTGCTTGGCTATTTTTGAGAGGAGTTTAATTTTTTATTAATTTATAATATTGAATTTCATCAATATAAATAAAATAATATTAATCAAACCCATTGTACCTTTTTAACAGATTTTTTTGTTAATCCAAGCAATTTGGGTTTAGCTTTTGCTACATCGGCAAGAAAATCATAACTATTACAAACTGCCAAGAGAATATCTACATCTCAGAGCAGAATTCATTGTATTTATTCCTATTCACTCAATGTCTTTAAGAAAGGAGGTGTCATTCCCGGTGACTCTTCACACACAGACACCATTTGACTATGAATTGCAACCCCAGTCAAGGCCACTTTGATTTTACTCTTATCTTTCCTTTCACAGGACCATTCCCACAACTTTTACACCTCCTGCCAGGTAGGCAGACACTCTGAGGCAAAATGTCAATCATTAGACATGAAAAATATTTCAGTGTTTTAAAGCTAGAGTATTTGTCACAGACTCAAATGATAGAGATCTAATGACTTACAAGGGGCTTTGCTTATAAACGCACTCCTATGCTATTCTCAGAGCTCAATATTATTATTATTTTTTCTTATTCTTTTCATTCTTGTACTTAAAACAGAAACACATTTTCTCCTAGAAAATGCTGACAGCATATCTTGGTATCTCAAGGCAGAAAGGTTGCTTTCCCCCAGGCAGTGTGCTGGCAACTTTCACATGGACATAGATGACTGAGCTGCCTATAGGCACCCTTGCTTTCATTGTTTCCATAATTCAATATGTTTAAGAAAAGCCACACTAACAAACATTAGAAAGAAGAGTGGGAAGTGAAACTGTACAGGATTGAACTTCAGAAATGCATTACAACTAAAAGAAGGCAGGATTCAGAGTAAAAGTACAGGAGGGATTTGTCATGCAAAAATAAGACCTCTTCTGAAGCTGAGACATTACTACATGCAAAGTGAAAAGCACTGCTTAAAATAATAAAGCAGAGATTGTCCTAATGCTTTTTAACATGTGGTTTGTAAGTAAATCTTTAATAAATTATATATTATCTCAAATAATTTCTGATTACTACCTTTTGCTGCATCTAACTAATCCGTTCTGTACCACACACAAAAGCACTCCTGAGTGAGCCACAACAAAGATTGAAGCATATGTTCTGAGTCAAACACATTTAGCAAAATTTTTTTGGTCTCTTAAACAAGTTTGGATTACCGTAAAAATGCAATTAAAAGAATACATTTCCAAGCTGGCAAAGGTAAAATTCATTCATGACGAACAAGAATTTTGCTTTTGAGCAGCTGCAAAAGGAAAAGACATAATGTATATGGCAGAAATAATTTTACTTGGGTTACTACCTGAATTTTTATTATTAGGTATAATCTTTTGAGAATTAGTCAGTTTATGTTTAAGAAGTGCAGAGTTTAAGCCAGAGTCACGTGAGAGAAAAGCTATACAGGTAAAACTCAGTATGATTCCTTAACCACTTAGTGAACTGATAGAGGACAAGACAACAGAAAGATGACTGAGTTACGGAGAAGTTACTCTTCTCTAAGTATTGGAAATAAATTCTATCAGTCGCTGAGGTAATTCTGAAGTATGATTACTAATACAGTCTGTTAAAGAAAGCCATAAGAAAGACATGATACTCCCTCTCACCGCATAGTTGGTGAAAGAGCAAAGAACATGAAGATGTGCAGGAGCTCGGAATTTCCACGTACATTTTGACTTCTGCAACATTTCTTTTGAGATCTTTTGAATGCACAGGTACTGTGTGTGATGGAGATTACTTGCATTTGAACATTTATACAGCTTTACTGGGGGAGTGTTGTATATAAGTAAAGCCTTATAAAATGAAGACCTTGTTGCCTTTGTCAAATCATGGCTCAGGCCTGTTACTTTGCCTAAGTAGAGAAGCACTGTGGGAAAGAAACATAGCTGAACTGGGGTAGAAAAACATACTGTGTGAACATTGTGTGCTTACATTGTGGTGTATGGTGGTTGGTTGAATTATGCTTGTTATGCTTTAAAACTATGTAAACAGATAACCAGCTAACTGCTTAAAAAGGCCAGGTTTTTGCAATAAAGTGCTGATGCTTTCCACCATCTTCAGCATCAGTCTTTTGTGACCACCGTCAGGGGAGTATTGTTTTACTTTTGCACATACATATGATGATACACCAGAACCACATCATGGTGCGATTGCAAAATTTGAGGCCAACTTGAAAGCTTCAGCTTATGGTTTATTTCATTACAAGAGGAGGTGCTCTCTTCTTTTATTGTTTTTCTGTGCAGAACACAACACTAAGACTTGACAAGCTCTGAGAAAATTTTGTTCATCCATAAAGAAGCTGAAAGACCACCTGTGACTGTGAAATGTATTTTTCCAGCATTTATATTATACAGAGTTCTTGATAATGCCTTGGAAAAGATCTTGGAAAGTGGAAAAGATCTTGTGTGATGCTTTAGAACTAGCTTACCAAACAGATTTATTACAAATTGCTACATTTTGTGAAGTAACATGAAAAAATATAACAGGGAATAATCAGTAGTTCTATTTCACCAGATATTCAGGACGCATTATGAAAAGCACTGATTCAATTATTTGCATTCTAATGTACTGAGGAGCTTCCTGTAGTATGTTCATAAAAACCTTCATTATAACTATAAATCTGCTGTTAAACCCTAGCTACAATTATGCTTTCTCATGAAAATCATGGTATTTGCAAGCAAGAGTAGAAACCAAGATGTTTGAGGATTTTGTTCATTATGTAGTGATTAAAAAATTTGCAAATATTTCAAAATGTCTACATCTGCGCCATCTAACCATGACATCACTGAGCAAGTCTTATGACTGATACTACCTTTCATAGGAAGAATATGAATATCTCAGATGCAGCAAATCATTAAGGTTTTTTCCAACCTAAATGACTGTATAATTCTGTCATTATTTCCATGAGTGTACTGACAATATATGATAACAGTTTCATGGAGCTTTTCTTTTTCCAGTGCAATAGCTCATCTTAGTTGAAGAAGCTTTCAGTTGTTACATGAGCTCAAATTGTAAGACTTACACACTTATTTTGCTCAGCAGTAATATCAGATATGTGCATATTATATTTTTTGGTGTGTTTGTTTGCATCTCATTTGGCACAGAATTTATCTAGTGAAATACAGCCCTTATATATTACTAATATACTGTAGTATAACACCAGCAAAGCACGAGACAATATTCTGTCTAATTGTTTTGATCAAACATGACATAGACTTTGTACTCGCGCTAGACACATATTTCTGCAAGTTATAGCTTTCACAGTACTTGCTTTCATTTTTCTGTAATCCTGTCTGTTTCAGACCCTGAAGAATGCAGCACAACCGTTTCAGTTTTCAACCTGTCAAGACTTTGCACAAATGATTTGTCAAGAAAAAGTCTAATTATGTCTGGCTTAAGGCTTCCATGTTAAACAGGAACAATTGCAGTGACTGTGAAAGAACCGCCTCCTGGCACTTGAGCAAAATGTGAAAGCAGCATGATTGTCCTGCCTTGTTTCTTTCCATCAACACCCTGTGGTCAGAAAAAGAAACTACCAAATACTTCACTTCCATTTCTATCAGTTTCTTGTGACTGGCAGCACCTTGGCATTTGCCTTGTACTCTATGTGAGTCATACTTCTAGGGCAACAAGAGAGCCTGTTGAATACAAAGTCTGAAACTAAGCAGACATCAAGCCAAGAGCTGCTACAGCAACAATCAAGCAGATTAGCTTAAGTAATTCTGATGAGCATGTTAAAGCTCAAAATGAATGAGAACATTTTGAGGAAAACCATAAATCAAGCCATGTGTAAATGACCTGGTGCTGTGAAACACTTTATATAATATACTTATTAACTATGCATATTTTTTCAACATCCTGACATATTGGAAACCATTTATCTTTATTTGTTCATTTCAAAAACATTACTTATCTTTCCTTTCCAATAGAGTCTACAAGCAGCACCAAAATGTATACTCTTTATTGAGGGTCTGATCCAAATGATCATTCAGTGGTTTTGTCACTAGTATCAGTGGAAGTCTTCCAGAGACATTGTGTCTGGGTGTTTTGAAGCAAAATCCTGTGACAACAATACTGATACATAGAAAGTAAGGAAATGTATGGCAAAACCACTAAAGCACAAACAGATTGCTCCTATGGAAATTTGGCCTACATTCAAAAAATGACTGCAGCCTTGGGAGCCTTCATTTTATGGTATGGTCTCAAGACAAATCAAAATATCTGCTGATTTTTTACAAAGGACAGATCACCTACACCCTGAAAACTCTTTTTAATGTCTTTAATATGTCTCTAAGCCAGCAAGACCACATCACACAAGGCTATCCTGGCCAGAGGGAATGTTTACCACAACTAAAATGTTTACAAAACCTAGAATCTCACTTTGCCTCCTGCCCCATGAATCTGCCCTGACATAGCAGGAGCTGCAAAATTCAAAACTCTTAGGCAAAGACAGTTTATTCCTACCCTTTTGCATCTGCTGGTTAACAGTTCTCCCTGGTCTGCAACTGGACAAAGCCTAGCAGAAGACTGAAGTTCTTATCAGCACTATTTTGTCTCCTAGGAAAATGTGGACTGACAGCTAGGAAGATTACTTTTCCCCTTTTTATGATCAGAAACCCACTTCACCATTGACCTGCAGAAAAGCAGGGACAAGTGACATACCAAAATACTGGAGAAAAAATGTGGCATTCCCATATTTTGAAAAGGAAATAAAATAAACCAATAATTCCATAAAAGATAGAGCCTCCTAAGACCAGGCACTTAAATTGACATTTCACAATCTCAAATTTCAGAGTGTTGACAGGAAAACGGGGAGAACCGCTGAGGCAGGATACCTTCTTCACACTGAGGAAGGTAGTGGCTTCTGTTTTTATGGAAAACTTTCTGGAGTTTGGGGTTGTGGCTTCCTGTATAGACGTGGTATCACTGATTTATCCCATAGGCCATTTGTGATCAGTATCAACTTACTGAAATCTCCTCAAGTGTTCCCAAGGAAGACCTGTGGAATGAATAGCTGACAAGTGACACTGAAGGACAAGTGTCAATACTTGGCTTCTGAATGATCTGAGCACAACAGTGAGGTTAACCACAATTAAAAACCTAACAAAAATCTCTCTCAGTCTTTCAATATCATGACACTTGGTGATGCACACACAGATTTTCATGCGACCAAATATATTGACCAGAATACCAAGAAACAGCCTTTATGACTGCATGACATTCTGGTATGTTCCCTCAGATCAAGATACATTTGTGTCTCACCAGATGTGTTCCCATGTATTTCTGCTGCTGGGTATCAGCCTATGTGCCTGGTGAATGTGAATTAGTGCCTTATTCATCAAATTAGAACACAGAATAGAGTATTTCACTCAGTGGTTCAAATCACCCTCGTACAAAACTGGCTTGAAGGTAGTGGGCTATGTTCTGCATTAGGGGACTGAGGCACTGGGCATGGAGGGACCTGAGTTACTGTCTTAGGGTAAATCTGGTGGCTGGCTCGATGTGCTCAACTGGAGCTCTCCTTCAGGCAATATAGATTCAGACACATTAAGTTCAATCCCTTGCTTAACTGCTCATGAGGAACAATTTTTAGTGGTTTTTTTAGGAATCAATGGGCAATCGAGAAGGGTACCTGCTGAAATGTACAGAAGAGTCAACATTTCAAAGTCCAGTACTTGCTGTGCAAAGTCCACACTGATATAGTACATTTGGTGGATTATGCTTTCACTGCCTGATGTGCTGCACACTAAGAGGCCCTTAGAGTATGACTAAAAATAGTTATGCTGTGTTAGACCTACAGTGATACCCGAGGAACTTACATACAGATTAACACAATGAAGATAAAGAGCCTGTGATTGTGGCTTAGGAGACCGCTGCCTTCTTGGAATAAAAAACAAAGAAAGCCAAGGATTCACTTCTTCCGTGCTCACCTAGAAAGGGATTGAAGGGTCAAAACCATTGCAAGTATCACATAAAGTTGCTCTATGCTCTTAGCAAGTTTAGCAGTTTGACCAGGAACACATAGAATTATCAGGAACGTTTCCTCACTGTTCTGCAAAGGAAGCCTGAAGGTACTGAAATCACAGAAGAGAATCACTATACCTTCTCAAAACAGATGAGCCATGGGACTGATGAAACAAAGGCACTTAGCACATTCAAGTAATAATACTTGACAGAATATCAAGTTTTAATTTCTCAGGAAATGTCTTTCTGGTTCTTGTTCCCTTTCGAAATTTTAGTTGTAATTAATATTGTGATTGCTAACAGAAAAGGAATTCTTCAGTTTTCAGATGATTTTCAGCAAAAGCTATGTGGAAAAAAGAAAGGTACCTTTTTTCCTACCAAATCCATAGACCGTTGTTTTGGATGTCTACACACTTTAGCAAATGGATTTCTATTTTCAAGAATCCTATTTTATAAAGGCGCATTCCTTCTCTGCAACAAAGGTGTTGTAAGGACATGTCCATCACAAAAGCAGATTTACATGATTTTAATCAAGGTTTTAAAAAAAACTTTAGCCACCTAATTCAAAAGTGCATGGGACAGTAACCGCATTTTTAAGAAGAGCATGTAGACACTCCTGATTAGTTGTGATTGCTTGGATTGCCTCTTAATACGTTTGAATAATTAGATGAAATAAAAAATGGCAGGAAATAGGGTTTGCAGTTCTCAGAACCAAGAAACCACCTTGCTTACCCCAATTACTTGCTGCTTCCCCTTCTCCCTCTACTCCCATGTCTGGCAAAAGCCTTGGTCACAGCTCAGGTCCTAGCCATACAAGGTACTTTAGACCTCTGTGTTAGTAGCAGAAAAGACTTCTACAGGATTCAGCAGCACACAGAAGATAGAAAGAATAGGAGAAAAATGTCACAGGACATAAAGCCTGATAATTGTTTATGGAAAGAATGCCACAGGACACTGTTTCTCTGCAGTGGTTCTGGGGAGCATGGGAATTTGCATAGTGTGCCTTATATAAACCATGTTTATTATGAAGCATGGTTTGACTAATATGAAAAGGAAGAGATAAAGAGTTTCATATTTATTTTTACTTGGTTTGTTTTTTGAAAATTTAATACTGATCTATGTCCAATTCCATGTTGACTTAATTACTTTTTTTTTTCCCCTACTACCCTGTATCTCTGTGGAAGAAGGTTCGCATGCCTTTGAGGTATTACAGTGACTGTACAGTTTCCAGTAAATCTGATCAAAATAAGAGAAACTTATTCTAAAATGCAAAGAAAAGTAGAAGCATTTGTTTGATCATAACATATTTCATTAACAGGTTCTTATACATGAAAATGTTATTAAATACAATTGGAGTTATTTAACTTAAGTGAAACAGTATATGAAGTGACAAAAGAGAAAAAGCAGTATTTGGTAATGTGAGTATAACTAATCATCTACACAGGAATCTCCTTTTATTATATGCCTAATATCAAGAAGAAGATTTTGGAAATTCTGTTTGAATTATTTATATTGAGAAGTTTATGACTCAATTTCAAATCCTGGTTGCTCAGAATCGTCACTTGCAAGCTCCTGGAAACATCTGTGCCATCTTCTTACTGAAATCATGAAACACGACATTTTAAAGTACATATATTTGTATGGAACAAAATATGTCTTTGGGGCTGTTATTGCATGGCAGAATCCTCATCTTTGACTTAGTTATGTAAAATTTCTAAAACCAGTGGAGGAAACAATAACAAAAAAAAGACTCTTAACAGAAATGGACATAACAAGTTTCAAAGTGCAGATGTGAATCTTGGAAATGCATCTTTTGAAAAATCCCTTCTTAGCAACTGAAAAGATAAATGATCTTCATTGAGAACTTTCTAGCCATTTATCATTTCGATAATATTGGTCACTTTTTTGAGTGAAACTGACTCATGAGCATATGGTACAGAGCCCTCAATTAAACAAGGAATTTAGGGACTTGCTGAGCTTTCAGGATGTGAGCAAAGTAAAAGACAGAGGTGGCCTATTTGACAAAAATCCACAGTCAGATCATCCTTCTTTGTCCATGTGCATGATTTAGGCTATAAGCAGAGGAGGGTCTTTGAGGCTCTAAATCAACCTTACAGCTGCACCAGCTATAGACTTGAGTTACAGATATGTGTGGACTCTGAACACTCACTCCCTATGCAATATTTCTTCAAAGTTAAATGCAGTTAATAGAGTTACCCCAGGTTTATATCAGATAGTAGTTCTATTTGGATATGATTCATATAGTGAAATTAAAAAATCAGCAAGTAATTTTATTATTTATTTATAGTTGTGTTTATTGGAATAAAAGCCGAATCTATAATATTTTAAATATCTTAACTTTAAAAATATATAATCATATTATCTGATACGTTTTCTTTTCATTAAATTATTTCAAATCCACACTGTCTATTGCTATGGTACTTTAGTTTTCCTTTTATGTGGTAAAACAACTGAATGCACTGTGATGTATGTGCTTCAAGGACTTCATCCTTGCTCCTTTGGGAAGGGAAGGGATAAAGAAATCTCTTCCTCAATGAGCGTCCAGACTTGGTCTATGCTTCTCATTTTCACTCCTGAAAGCTTGCTAGCTTGCAGAAAATTTTGTGGAATGTCTAATTTTCTCAACAACTGCAAGTCTGAAATCATCAGGCTGTAACAATCCAAAACATTGTCAGAGAACACAGTCACAGGACCCCTTTTATATGTGGAATGTGCAGTCTGGTCTATTGTTGCTTTAGACAGAAACTGTTTTAAAAAGTTGGAGAATGCAGTGTGCCTGGATTGATCCCTGAATCCTTCAGCCTTCTTTTTTTTCATTACTCTAATGAATTTGTGGACAGAAAGACTCTAGACTCCATTTCAGTAGTTTACAACAAGATTATGTAGAGGCCTCCTGGTAGGACCCTGTGACCTAGAGAACTTTGCCTCAAAAGACATCTTCCCTTATATAGAGGGTTTTCATATCTATTCCCTCAAATTTAGCCTTGTAAGTGACTTAAAAAAAAAAAAAAAGACAAAATTGATGCATCCAGTAGTGCATTGGTAATGGATTTGTTCAAGTCTTAGAAGTTCTAGGCTGCTGCTACCTGTTTCAAGTGATCCAATATCACTGGAGTAGACTTGTCTACTGAAGCAGCAAGGGCTGCAGACAACTGAGAAGCCTCTAAATTTAGCTAGAGATGGGTCAGCATAATTATATCTCACTCTCTGGCGTAGCATGCTGACATGTAATTATAGCATTTTGATAGTGGGTTGCAATGACACAGTGCATCGGATGGCGAAACACAGCAGTGTCCCAGATTTGTCCTTTGAAGAGTGCTAGCTCCTAAGAGTCCTGTAAATCTCAGCTGCAGTTTTCCCATTGATTTCATTTCTGTGCGCAGGTGTTGTGGTTTAACCTCAGCCAGCACCTAAGTACCACACAGCTGCCTGCTCACTGCCTGCTCCCAGTGAGGCAGGAAATAAAACTTGTGCATTGAGATAAGAAGAGCTTAATAATTGAAACAAAGTAAAATATAATAATACTGTAAAAAAAGAAAAAAGGAGATGGAGAGAGAGAGATGAAACCCACGAGAAACGAGTGATACACAGTACAGTTGCTTACCACTCACTGACAGATGATTCATTCTCAAGCAATGATCACCTGCTCCTGAACAACTTCCCCAGGTTTAGTTACTGAGCATATCCCTTTGCCCAGTGCAGGTCAGCTATCCTGGCCGTACTCCCTCCTAGCTTTTTGTTCACCTCCTCAATCTGAGAAAATGGGACACTGAAAAGTCTCTGACTTTGTTCCACTGCTGAGGAACAACTAAATCATCGGCATGCTACCAACATTATTGTCGTACTAAACCCAAAACACAACTCTGTACCAGCTTCCAGGAAGAAAATCCACTCTATCCCAGCCAAAACCAGGAGGGCACACTAGTGAGTTTTGCTTGAGAAAGCACTAAAATAAAAACTGAGTAACTCTGTGAGGATCTGATTATTTCGGTTATAATTACAGTCTATATGATACAAGCTTACCTGAAGCCTTGAGATGTTGTAAAGCAAAGTTTCAGCAAGTTCTAGCCAGGATAACAAAAAGCCTTGTTAATATCCAGCTCTCATTCAATGTTATAAAGTATTAAATATTAAGTCAGAATTATTTGCAAGGGAAGCCAAAGCAATTCAGGATCTATAAATTAGTTTCTCCATATAACATTAACCAGGTATATATATCTGAGTGCTGTTGGTGTCCAATGGAAATCAGCTAAGGGGACAACTGTCTGCTGATAACTGAGAAAAAAGGCTATTACTGCTCTGCCAAGACTGGTATAACTGTGAAATAAATTTTTCTGTTATTCACAAATCAGAGAATAGAAAAATACCCCAAACATTTCTAGTTTAACAATGCATTCTGGGCAATAAAAAACTTCTTCATTGAGTTATTGCATCAACTACAGGTCATTACTGATTTTTAAAATGAACTAAAAGGAATGTCATCTGTGACAACCATAACCCAGTGACCACCTATCTCCATAGATACTCCACCTCTGAAGGAGAAGCTTTTAAAGTCATATTAGATGGGTTTCAAGCTATTAACATAGTCAGTGTGGGATGGAAAGATCTATTAGTGTTACTGTATATCACCATATGTTCCTCTCTAAGTTCTATAATAAAATATTCTAAGGGGATTCAAGATGTCCTGCACACACAGTGAAGTGTCTACACTGAATGTCTTTTTCTGAAAGGCAGGAAATCATTTCTTCTACTGATTATTGTCTGTATTCAGTGATAAGACATGTGGGAATGGTTCAAATCTATACCAGGGGAGGTCTAGGCTGGACATTAGGAACGATTTCTTTACCAAGGGGGTGATCAGAGAGGCTTCCTGGAGAGGTGAGTGATTGATGCCCCAAACCTGTTAGTGTTAAGAGGCATTTGGACATTGCCCGTAATAACATACTTTAACTTGCTCAGTGATTAATTGGTCAGGCAGTTGGACTATCTGATTATTGTAACTTGATTCCAGCCAAAATATTCTATTCTATTCTATTCTATTCTATTCTATTCTATTCTATTCTATTCTATTCTATTCTATTCTATTCTATTCTATTCTATTCTATTCTATTCTATTCTATTCTATTCTATTCTATTCTGTTCTGTCCTTTCCTATCCTATTCTATTGACCTTTCTGTTTAAAAATCCAGCACAGGGTAACAATTTTAAGACATATGAGGCTACATAATGATAGTCTCATTTTTCAGGAACTATCCCACCTCCATGGCATGCAATTCAAGACAGATCATCCAATGTTGTAGAGAAGAAAGACCAAAAGTATTTGTGAGATTAAGGGCAAGCTTTGGTCCTCCTGGGCTTTTGAACCTGGAAATACTCCTAGTATACTACCTGCTGTTGTTGTACAAACTAATACTGTACCACTCAGTGTAATGTCTGCTTTCTAAAGGAAGGAGAATTTAATACGCTTTTAGAAAAAGGAGTGCCACTGGATATTAGTTTCATCCTATTTCTGGTCTCCAGACCTCATCTTAGCATTCATTTGTTCATAGTGTAGCAAATCCTTCAATTACAGTTCCAACTAGGTCAAAAGCAGCCCTTAAGCAGCAACCCTTATGTTCTGGAGACACTTCACACTGGAGATAGGGCTCCTTTTTTATTGCTCTGCCTTTTTTTATTACCTGTGGGCATCTTCAGTGCCAAGAGGCATTAGCATCCCACTTACACCCAATCTGCCTGCAGAATGCTTTGCCCCTGCATTGTGCTTCCATCCACATACTTGACCTGCTGGAAGAACTCAGGTATTCCAAGAGGTTTAGACCTTTTGAGATGAGATTGTAATGACATGCACACTAGAGGAGAACATGCTCTCAGGAGCAATGATCAGACAACTTTGATCCCAGGGAGTGTTCCTGGATCTGTACAGCCTGTCTGACTTCATGGATTCAGATTAAGAGCTGAACAGAAAGGATCTGAATAGGTCTAAGTCACTTGACCTAAGCATTAAATGTAGCTGAATGGCAGAGTTTCCAGAGAGACTGAAAGGTAAAGTCTTAAATTGTTGCAGATCACAGCAAAACAGCAAAAATAACTTTACTGGAAACATAACGGCATCATTCAAAACCTGCAAGTTCTCCTTGAAGCTGAATCTTGCTCCTGTTTTCAGTACCAGTTTAAGCAGAGGAAACAACAAGATTGAGTTTACTATCATTTTTCACCAGAACCAACTGATGCAGCAGATTATTTCCTTATCTACATCTTTCCATTATTCTTAAACCCAGAATGAAAGCAGAGAAGAAATTATTGGCTAGCATATTCAAAAATCATGGAAAAAACCTCATATACTTGTGTATATACATATGTATATAGAATAGACTTGGACAAGAGGAATTGGATGGAAATGGGACCCTAACTATTTGATAACATTATTTTTGGTGAAAAATTCTTTTATTTTTTATGGCTGTGAAAATGTGTTTGACATCTATAAATGCTTGAGTTGCAGTGCTAGGGATGCTTCAATATTTTGTTGTTTGATATAAACTTTGCAATGGAATAAAAAGATAAAAATAATCGGTCTACAAAATATGTACTCCTGAGAAATGTGACAGGTAGCAAGCAAATAAAAAAAAAATTCAAAAACTGGAATTATGTTTGAATTACCTACGTTTGTGTCAAACAGAAGTTATATGCACCTTATAATTATATAAACCTATAAAGTTACCTAATAATAAGTATGCTTTTTCAGCACTTTAAAGGTCTGAATCTCCACAGGTCAACAGGTCAATAGCATGAGCAATATATCCCATTCAGGACAAGTGTTGATGTTATTTTCATCACCATACGTGTATTTCTGTGGTGAATATGGTGGTGCATGTATCCTTGGAGGATGTCAGACAGACCTGCTAGTCCAGAAATGTGTGTGGCCTAACATTTCCTAAAGCCTGGTTCCCAACACCCTTGTGACTGAGGGGAAAGAATATGAGTAGACTTAAACACGTGATTATGTCCAGGAATGTCAGGTGAATAAAAGCCAATGTATACAAGCTAAATCTCTATTTTACCACTGCCAGAACCTATCATCCAATATGAGTTGTTCTTGGGTAGCCAAAAGTGTCTTCCATTGGTTTTAACCTAAAGAAATTCTGCTTTTTCCCTGGGCTATTCACCATTTTTCAAGTAGATTGAGGAGGAAGAAATAATCTCAGATTTATATACTCTCTTAACTCTTTTGTAAGTATTTTCTAAAGCTCATGTATCTTGGGCAGTACTTCTTACTTTAATAGTATTTCTGCTGTCCTATTAGAATGAAAATTTATTCTGATCAAGGGAAGAACTGTTTTTACAGCAGGAAGAAACATTTCACCATATATGAATTTAATAGTATTGCTCATGCTATTGACCTGTTGACCTGTGGAGATTCAGACCTTTAAAGTGCTGAAAAAGCATACTTATTATTAGGTAACTTTATTGAGGTACAACAGATTCCTTTATCTGCACCCTTCCTTCTGTGTAAATGGGTGAGAAATACTGGCACTCTGTTTACACATCCTTTTTTTCTTCATCAAGATACCACAAGCTACAGTGAAAGCCAAGACACCAGCTGTCCCTGAGGAATTAATTTTCAAAAAAATACAATTAGAAAGTCATATTCTGTTTTGTACACTTGCTTGGCAGAACCCCAACTTCGTTACATATGTGTACAGGCAGAACTGTATTTCCTTTCCCTCTGCAGGGCAACATCCTGTCTACTTTCCTTTCTCCTTAATAGTTTAGCCCTTTGGTATCAATGTCTTAGGACAACATAAGAAGAAAAGAAAAGCTGATTTCTGAACAAGGCAAGCTTATCTACAGTCTTCTCACCTTTGTGTAAATGTCCCTGAAGAGTGCTTCATTTTTGAGATATAGATGTTGATAAGAGGTTTCTCAGCACACTGCATGTAATTCAGTGTTTTTCAATCAGTGTTTTTCCTTGTCTTCTCTACTTTGTATTTCTCTCTCCCGGACATTTGAACTCACTGTATTTCTATCAGGTTAAATCCTTCTGACTTGCGGGAGGGGGGGTTGGGGTGGGGATGGGTAGTGTGAGAAGCAGTTTAAATGTAGATGTGACTTTACAGAAACAAAGGTCAAATCAATGAAAATGTTTATGTTCATTCATTCTTACAGTTCTTAGGCCCTACCTAATTTGCCCTGGATGGATAACAAAGGAATTGCCCATTTTTGAAGAGTAAGGAGGAAGTGATGTTAAGCAGCACCATAGAATAACTGTTTGCAAAAACTTTCATAGAATCACAGAATATTCAAGGTTGGAAGAGACCTTTAAGATCATCCAGTTAAACCAGCAACCCAGCACAGGCAGTATAAACCCTAAAACAATAAACCATATCACCCAGCACAGGGTCCAGATGCCTCTTAAACAACTTCAGGGGTGGTAACTCCACAACCTCCCTGGGTACCCTCTTCCAATACCTGACCACCCTAAAAGGAAGAATTTTTTTCTAATCTAATCTTAATCTCCCCTGTCTCAATTTAAGGCCGTTTTATCTAGTCATTTTCACCACCTTTGACATTCATACATATTGGGTTCAAATCCTCCTGCTTTTCCTTTCTTTCAATAATATTCTGTTTTATTAATGTGTTCACAATATTGTACAGTGGCAATCATTTCGATCTTTTCCATACTTAGTTGATGTATGTTTCATATTCTTTGAATTTTTCACTATTTTGTCTGACATCCTTTGTTGTAATTATCATGACATTTCTGAGGCTGATTTGGTCTCCTAGGAAGAGTACCTTGTTTTTCTTATCAGGAAAATAGGTGTCCAAAGAGTTTATTTTCTTAAGAGCTGGGATTATACATCTATCATTACTTCTTGAACTCATTTTGTTAATGGAGATATGTCCTAGCTTTGGAATCACTGACAGCTGACCCACAATTTGGAGAATGACTGCATCCCTGAGCTAGTATACTTTATATTCATTTGTAGGAAAGAGGAATTAAAAGTGAGAAGAGATGCACACACAATGAAGCTAGTGCTGTGCATGTTGTATGACAGGAAGTTACAAGAGCTTAGTTTGTTAACATATCAAAACAAATCTAGTGAGGGATGTTCTTGGTCTCTGTTGACACAACTCAGAAAAAAAATAGAAAGGAGCATTATTTCAGAAAAGCAACCATAACCGTCAACTCATCTGAGTTTGTACTGCTCTGGAATGGTAGGAGTAATGAGGACAAAAATAGCATAACAAATTTTAATCAAAGAATTATTGAGGTTGGAAGGGAACTCTTGGGACCATACAATCCAACAATCCTACTCAACTCAAGAGCAGCTTGAGCAGTTTTCTGGAAACCTTGTCCAGCTGGGTTTTCAATGTCTTGAAGAACAAATACACCACAATCTCTCCTGACATTCTATTTCAGTGTTTGACACCCCACAACTGGCATAAGACTGAAAGTCTCTCTGTTAACGAAAAGATATTGAGCTTAAACCTATTATGAGAGTGAAATTAGGATATGACTGTCAGGCTGTAGAACTGGATTTACTGATCTAGTAATTGTTTTCCAGACCCAACACACTCTTTTATTAAGCGGTCATTTCTGAAACTGAAGAACTTGAAGTCCTCTTCTCCTTTTACATTGTTAATCTTGCTTGTGGCTTTTGGTCTTCATTACCTCATGGTGCTCTTTCCTTCAATAGGTTTTTCATACTTTTTCTAGTATGCAATGCAACTTTCTTACTGTAACTGCACAGCACCATGTCAGCCTTCATTTATCTGGGATTTCACTAATTCCTGTTCAATAGATTTTTGTCTCTTGAATTGATCTCTTTCTAAAGTTTGTATTTCTCAATGTTTAGATAAAAGGTAGAGATTAATGACCTCATAGTAAAAGAACTTTCTTGAAATAAATCAGCAGCTTAGCAAACAGTTTCAACTGTACTCTTTCAGATGTAGTAAATCTTACTCAAGCTAGAGTAACAGCTGGGCCTTCAATCTGCATCTGCTAAGACAGAAACAAGATCTATGAGAAGTTACAAACTTTGGGGCAATGTAAATGGGGTAAGGTCTTCAACTCAGTTTTGCAGCTTTAATCTAGTACTTACCTAAAAACCAAAAGACTGTTTGACAATAAATTTTGGATAGCTGCTCTTTTCATATCTCCAGTCTATAAACATTCCCCAGCGAGTTCAACATTTGCAGACAAGCCACCTTAAATAGGGTCAATGAAACTTATCATATGCTTTATTATCCTTTTTCTCCCTTTACTTGATCTTCCTCTTCACTTCCCTTCAACCTACCTCTCTCCACCGCATCTTATCCAAAATATCCACCCCTAACTATTTTTTTCCTGTTGATCCCAATTTTGTTACATCCATCCCGAAATTTTTGATATTCTTACCTCGGTGATCCTGGTCTTGTGTGGGGAGGTACCTACTGTTGGGATGTTGGCCTTGAAAGATTCTACTCCCCAGGAAGCCCCCAACATCATCATTTGTTTGTCTTTGGGCTTGTGCCATTTCTCATTTAAGTGCCTATAACCCATGAAATCCAGCCATCTGTAAATTCTCTTTTCTTCTAACACTGTAATTTATCATGTCCAGTAGCTTTTCATATCTGTCATTTTTACTAGACTGTCCACATACCCTAACCTCAGATCAGGGTGAGGTGACTAACCTAGACTAGGTTGGTGGCCTAGTCTTTTTCACTTGAACCCTGGTCACTTGCCTGTAGCATTAACAACCTGTAATTAAAAATATTATTGTTAACACTACGAGTATATGTAGTCACATGCATATAGGTGCATGTGTCACAGAAAAATACTGGCAGGACCTTTTGTGAGGGATTTGAGGGCAACAAAAGTACAGAACCAGGTCCCAAAGAAGGATTAAAAATGTGAGAATCTAGTATGAGAATAATAAAAACTACTGGGGTAGTAGCAACCTAGCAGAGACAAGAAACACGCTATTTGCTTTCTAATAATCATATTGTCTTAGTGCATCTGTAGCCCTCTAGCATCTTCCAAACTTTCAAGTTCTTTAACTTGCTACCTTGATATTGCTCAATCCCTGCAAACCCCTTGGGCATGCATGCAAGCATTCCCTTGCTCAAATAGTTGTGGTGCATTTGAAGTTTTTCAAAAGATCTCGGACACAGGCAACAGATTTTCTCTTTTAAAAATAATCCCATCCATTCAGGTGATCATTTTGCTTTCTTCCTTCCCTGTCTTTCTACCTCTGCATGCACCCAGCACCTTGTAAAAATAAGCAGCAGTCAGTCCTTCAACACTAAGACACTGCTTTGAAAAAGAAGCCAGACATGGCTGTTTGAAGACAAAGCAATGAACATCTGCTATACTTTCGAGGACACCGGATCTGTAGACCTATATTTTATTCAATTAGCATCAAAGAACTTGAGAACATATTATTTTGCTTTCATACAAAAAATGAAGACAAATTTCTGAGAGCAGTTCAATCTTTCCCACCTACATTTAATTGACCAAAATATTTAACAAGTACCAAGCCTGTAGGCAGGGGCGCCATGCATGGTATTTTCCTCTTTGCTCCTCAAGATAAAGGCCAAGCTCTGCACTTTTGAAAAGCAAACGAAAGAAATGGAAATACCTTCCCTTTCCAAAGATCTGCAGGTTTTAAAGGATACTGGGATAAAAAAAAAAAAATCCTCAAAGCTGTCTGCATGGTGGCTAAACAAGATTAGGTAAAACACATCCTCTCCAATGCACACACAGAATATAAAACATCTTAATCCCTCTCCAGTATGGTACCATAGGCAGTTACTATGCAGAAGAAACTCGCATGCAGTAAGCAGGCCAACGAATACATTCCCTCTTGATCAGACTTTGTACTGTAAATCTTTGCTGCTAGACTCCTAAATGAACTGTAAAAGACTACTGGTAGAAAAATTACAGACAGATAGTTTTACCCTTTATTCTGATAAAGTGAAAATACTTCAAGTGTCTTCAAGTTATAGATTATTATTACTAAAAGATTAATTTCAATGAAATTGAGTATCTCCATCATATTAAAGTGAATTATTTCTCTTTTTTTGCCAGACTAACTACAGTAAGACATTTTTTAAAAATCCCAAAGCCCCCGCTCCCCCACCCCCGATGATGTAACCACTAAAGCTTTTGTAAGCTTAAGGAATCTGGCCAAGACTCTTCCCAAATATGCCTGTCTCCCTATCAGTTGAATTAACAGAGAGCTAAATCCCTTCACTGCAAGCTACCACTGTTAGTTCCCAGTGAGTACATCATTTACATGTATCACCCTGCTCTTTCTTTTATTGTGTTCTTGTTTTGGTTCACTGTTTCCCTTAATTTGAAATGCCAGTTTCCCTTGCTGTACATTTGGAGGTATTTGGTAGCAGGACAGAAAAGACTTGTTATTGAAGCTGAATTAACCTAACAAAGAGAGAGGAAAAAAAAATCAGAGCCTCACACAGAGCCATTAAACTTCAACCACGGTTTCAATACTTAAACAGCATAAGCTTGGTACAAACCCAATGTTTCTTTAATTCAAGTTTCTTTTTTTTCTGTTTTGCATCATACATCTGTATCAATAAAATGGATATGTTTGATATGTCCAGTTATAACAATGGTAGAAAGTATGGTACGTATAAAGAAGTATTATATCAGAGCTGATTCTGGTTTCTTATTTGCAACTACAGATTATTCTTTTTGTTCCTGAAAAAGCTGTAATTATCAGTGCAAGGACAGGTCTACAGCACTTCAAGTGCAGAGCTCAAATTGTACAGATTCGGCATATACAGTACAGTATTTGTTTCTTCAAAACCCACTGGGATTTCAAGTCACCAAGCATTTATTATGCTGAAACAGTCTTTTAAAATGGATTATTTTGAAAGCTTACAAGGAAGAGCTCCTCCATCTCTATTAGCAAGCTGTGGACTGGTTCCCTTTGTAAGAAGCTGCAGGGGATGGAAATACTTGGCATCACATTGCACTTTGCTCAGGAAAATGTTCAATATCCTAGTACAAAATACAATAAGAGAGCTGTTTACCATGGTGTCTATCACAATATCTGTTCAGAACTGCCAAAAAAACCAAGGGTCTTACAACAGAGATAACAAAATAGCCAGGAAGACAAAAATCTACTCAACACTTGATTTAGAGAATTTCTGTGGGAATCTGTGGCTCATGCTCGCGGATACAATGCTTCTTGTTTAACATAGTTAATGTCCATTGATTATTCCCTCCACCACTGCAGTTACACACATATTGTACACAGAAATGGGACACAAACACTGTGAATTACCACCTATGGTTTTATTAACTGAAGGATAGATGAGGGGAGAAATATAATAAAGGCTTATACCAGCACAAGTGAATGGACTTTTTAACAGCAGCAGGGAAAAATAAGAAGCATTGTCATTGCAAGGTGTTATAGAAACTTAATGTGTTCTAGAAACAGGATGGCGTCAATGTTCATTACAGATCATTTTAGTTCTCTCATAATTAAAAAGCAAAAGGAAGCAAATCTTGATGCGTTATAGACAAAGCTCTTTTTAAGGGTGATCTGAGATGCACCTTCTCTAACTCAGCAATGAAAGGAAAGGCCAAACAGAACCCCAGATACTCTCATTTATCACCCTGCCTTTAAAATTCTGACTGTAGTAGCTATGTTTTGGAGTGAAATCAAGTGAAAGAAAATTATTTCAGGTTTAAATAACATTTTTTAAATCCCAACAGCCCTTTTTGGGATTGAATTGAAAGACCTCAAAAAGTCTACTTGATTTTTCATATCCTGAAGCAATAGATGAGATTGGAACAAATGCTAATCCTTAACAATGGATCTATGAATACGTATTTTTAGCTATTTTGATATAGTTGTTTGGATTTTGTTTTGGTTTTTTGTTGTTTTGGTTTTTTTGTTTGTTTTTTTT
>VZRO01004334.1:251489-338963 GCA_013397915.1 Daphoenositta chrysoptera
TTTTTTTTTTTTTTTTTGTCTGGAGGAGTTAACAATATCTTTCAGAAGTTCCAGGAGCACCAGCATAATAAAGCAATATCTTTAAGAACATTGAGATAGTTCAGGATCCCACCTATAGAAAAATTGTCTCCAGAGGCATAGTCTATTCTATGTTTTCAGTCTTAGCAAAATACAGTTGAACCAATCACTTTTTCAGAGCTATTTGAATGTGTAAAGCTAAGCACATATGTGCATGTGTCTGATATCTCTCCCTTGAGCAGAAGCTTTATTCTGTAGTGAGTGCTTGATGTCTCTGGGTCCATCACAGAATTTCTGAAACCTTCACTATGCTGGCATTCACAATGAATCATTTTCTCAAAAAAGTAATGCTTGTCTTCCACCTTCCCTAATGGTGGGCATTATCAGAACTCAGAGGGAAGAGAAGTTATTCTGAGGGCCTCATGTATCTCTGCATCAACAATGGTATGCTAACGTGGTGTATCCTGAAGAGATGAATCACCACAACAGACAGGGAAGAACAGGTTGAGAGAGCTGGCTTCTGAAAACTCTTTGGTATGACCAGTGAAGGTCAAAGGCATGAACGTGCTGAAATATTTTCTGAGTGAGCCATTAGTAATTTGAGTCAGGACAATAAAAATATTTTTAAATAGCAGTTTCGTTTGTCATGAGCAGTTCATTACAGAATCTTTTCTCCTTCTCTGTCTTCATGTCCCTACTAACTTGGTTTGTTTTCAGTTTTCAGTCTAAGGCGTTAAAGACGATGTAACAGCTTTGGATTTTAATACTCTGAAGAAGTCTACTACATGGAAGATATAACACTAGAAAAGACAAATTCTTATAAAGGTGCAGTTCTTCCCACAAACAGGACTTTGCAGTGAATGTTTAAAACACATTAAATATTTTTTAAAGAAAAATAAAGCATAAACCAATGAATTATAAGAGGAAAAAAGATCAGATTTGGACACTCTCTAGGGACAGAATATGTTTTAACACCCTTTCACCTATATTCTTTCAGAAGATAGGGCAATTTTACGAATCAGCTAAACACTTGTTTAGTTATAGAAGTGCATGGGAATTGTGTCTGTCCAAAATACAAAGACAACTCTTAAAATCCTGACTTACTCCTTTATTCTGTTTGTTTTCAGGGATCATGTAATATGTAGTAGTGAATTTAGAATTCTAGATTATAATGAAGCATTAAAAGAGAATTTAATTTCTACTCTTAGAAACTTTGACTAATTTTGACTGGTTTGCATAAAATCTTTCATTATGAGGCCAAATTCTGCCTGGGATTAAATGGGCACTAATTCTTTGGCAGGCTATACTTTTTATCTAAGAAATTCATGTTAGTATAATTTAAAATCCTCCTACAGTTATGTATCAGATTTTTTAAAAATTGCTGCCATATCTAAGAAATGTTACTCTATCAGTTCAGTCACTGGAAGTTTAAATCACTTCTGTAGATACAATATTTTAGGCAAGGAGTTGAAAAGTTTATGTCTTGGTCCTGCAAATTTTTGTTCACCTTTCCCTGTCCTTAAGTACTGAAGCAAGGGGCCTTCTGCATGTTTGTATGACATCTGCTTTTGCAAGAAAAAAATCTGCTCCATTTATAGCCCTGTGTAAATTATGTGAGTTTGCATGCCATTTTCACTTGAGTAATTTTTTACAATTGATTTATTTCTGTCTTCCTTTACTGTGTAGGAGCTCTCAAAAGTTTATTTCCCCTCTCTTCACATGTCAATAATAACTGTTACAGAAATCTAGATCCATTAGAATTTCATAGGTTTTATAAACTGAAAGGGCGGGATTTACTTCAGGAGAAACTTAAAGCACTATCTTGAAACATGAATCATTTAGTCTTGTGTTACACAAGAACTTAGGTAAGGTAACCATAAAATAGTTCCTTCTTTCCCTAAAATCAATGTTCCTATAAATCAATACATAGTAACTTCAACATAAATATTTGAAAAATACTAACAAGGAAACTATATAAAATAAAAATAACAAGGGCTTTTGTTCTTAGTGTGCTTTTCAGTGGAATGTTTGATGCATGAAAAAAATATTCCTTTTTAAATATCTCTGCAGTTGCCTTAGAGTTCAAGCTGGCACTCAGTTTTGCTGATGAGACAAGTCCTATAGTCACAACATTTTAAAAAACCTTATACAAAGGGATATAATCTTAAATAGCAAAATAAGTTCCAGTTCTGCTAATTTCATATGATTGTATTCATCTCTTGCAGCTGGGGACTCACCCCAGTTATCACACACACACAAAAAAAGTCATTACTTGCTTAAATACTATTTGCTGTTGCTGACAAATTGGAACCCCAAATATCACAATCTCTAAAGCCAGCAGTGGCCTTGTGTTGAAAGTTACCTTTATGGCAAAGAGTGATGCTGAGATCTAAGTGATAGTTACAAATAGGATGCATGTGGATCACAAATGAGGTCTGCATTGATTCTTCTCCTATTATAGAAAAATAAAGCCTTCATGTGAATTGCAGAATCTCTTTTACAAGTTAAGGATACTTTCCCTTCACTGTCACAGTGCCCAAGAAGCCTGTATCTCCTTTTGTCCCGTCTTCAGCTGGTCTACAGCACAGTAAAGCTGATGGGTGCAACCTGTTGTAATGAGTCATGCAATACTGATCCTTCAGTCTGTCTTTCAGAGGAAGGAATTCCAGTGTTTGAAAGACTTTTCCCCTAGAATTATCACAAGCTATATCATAGTGAGCAATCTGACCAACTTGTGAATGCTGGGCATAATGCCACTGCAACAGATGGGCATGGACGCTGTGAGGCAAAAAAATCATGTATATGTATCAAATGTGAGAAATGAGGGCAAGACTCCAAAGACAAAAATACAGAAGTGTCAGTCTTGATCTAATACAGCTTTCATTCAAAGATGGTTTACCACTAGCATCTTGGCAGATAAACTAAAAGAAAATATGCTCAAACTGTGCAATAAGGAATGTGGCCTGTTTAACCAGGTAGAAGCATAGCAGTAAACAGCAAAGTAGCCCACCCTCTCTCTTATTCTAATAGTAAGTACTAAAGGGTGCACTGAAACAAGCATAATAAATTACCAGACCTAAATTCTGTTAAGCTCATCTGTATTTCACTTTTACAATGATACATGCAGAGCCACACACCCCTATGAGGTGAATAGAAAGTAATGAACAGAGATGTGAAGGTGAATCCCATCCTGGGTTAGAGTACTCCTGGATATCTGCCATTTATGTTTTTTTCTCTTTAGGAGAAGGGAGATTTATGAAGGATATTAGACTTGTGATCAGGTTTGCATCTAAGCTCATGGCTTCTCAAGTATTTCCATTTCCAGTCTCTATGCTCTCCTTTTTCTAGCCAGTGCTTTACAGAATTAAACAGTGCAAACATTTCAAGTTTTACTGCCACTCAGTGCTAAAGAATGACCAGTGCTTAGCCATGCTTTTCCTCCTTATTAGTCTTCACCTAGACATCCCCACAAAAACCACTGTACTACTAACGCTGCGTATGCTTGGCAAAGCCTCTCAATATCACAGTCTCTCAAAAAAACACTGTCAGACTATCCAATTCGGTTTGGTTTGATTTTTTTAAAGTATTTTCCTTATCAAAATATAAGATAGTTGTACATCTTGGATGCTTGAAGGGAGGTTGGAAATTTTTCGATCAGAATGTTGTAGAGCGCAACTGTACCAATTATCCTGGTTTAGTACTTGTTCCTTCTTACAGTGCACCTGCTGCCAGACCCATGGTGACACTCAGCTTGTTTCAATCTTCACTGAAGCCATTGGAACACCATGCAGGAACATAGATGCCCTCTCCATAGATCTTCCTGAAATATGTAGGGCAGAAGGTAAAATGCCCAGATGAGAACTATGAAATAACTATCATAAAAAATGTCCCCTGTGAAGTTCCTAGGTGTCGTGAAGTTCATCAGACTGATGAAGCACACTGCACAAAACTCCTGTGGCTCATTTAGAGCATGGCTTAGAGAGGCACTTCTAACAGTCGAAGGGTGTGGTAAAGGAAAAGTCATGGTGACTGTGGGTGCTGACACTACTGGAGTGCTGGATGGGGTCTTTTGATTTGTCTTGAAACGTTCACATGCTTGCAAACTTCCTCAGTGACTTTGTGGGTTCTATTCTTAGCTAATAATATGAAAATTTTTTCTAGATGTTTCTAGATTCTATATATCTGTTAGTGTACATTTGTTATTTAAAATTCATATCCTTTTGAAATTAATTGTGCTATTAAATCAGTGATACTGCATATTCAGAATTAATCTTATTGAAGATAGAAATCTGTTTCAGTTTTGGACAATTAACAATGTTATGATCGGTTTCTGTTTTATTTACTGCAGAAAGCAATAAAATGAGTGCTTACACTTCTGTCAAAGTCACGCTAAATTAGCTTTCTGCAGACATAACTTCATAACTCAACTGTGATCACTTCACAAATAGTATAAGAAAATAATGGGAAAAAGTTAAAAGTAAAAGTTTAAGTTACAAGTAACTTTTTCAAATCAGAGATTATTTTCAATATTTGCTTAAAAACTCCTTGAAATTTTGACATAGATTTTATTCAATACTTGACATAGTAGTAGAAAAATCAGAAATTATTAAAACTCTTAAAATGTTTGTATAATTGCTTAAAATAATTTACCTGCAATAAAGTTTTAACAAAGGTTTGTATCCTGGAAAATGATTTGAGTTCTCAAAAGTATGATAAATTGCTGCACTGCTTTTCCTTCAGTGTAACTCTGGTGAGTTTGCTGTGGAATTTTATTCTTCACATATAGATATTCCAGACTGATTTTTATCAGGTTTTTTTGTTAGTTTTGTTTTTATGTAAAGCTAATTCTTTTACAGGTACATATTAAGATAGATAACCTGATTTCATTCAGATATGCATGTGTATGGAACTACTCACACATAGAGTTTAGAGGTCTTTTTCCACAATGAATATAATATAAACAGTAAGTTTGCAGTCTCTTCCTTCACTGTAATTGTTTTTCTCTCAGTGTTTTTTCCCCTCTCTCCACTTCTCCACATTTACCTTTCATGCTACTATCTTTTTAAATTTTGCCTCTCCTATTTCACCTGAATTGGACGGGGACATCATGGTGTTTACAAGTTCAAATTTCACTTAAAAAGTGCTTGTGATCAAATGTGTTTAACATCAGGCCAAATCTATTTGCAATTTTTGATAGACAGCCAATTGGAATAGATGTATTTAATACATACCATAGATGATTCTGCTTCATACAAAATTTCAGTAAATAATTTCAAAAATGTGAAACCATAGATGAAACTAAAAGAAAGATGCATTTGTGTTGCACAGTAATTCCCATACACATTGCCTGCTAGTGAAACTTCAAGTTAATCCGAAGATAATTTTTCATGAGGGACAATATTCAAACATGATTCTTACCCAGGCAAGGTTCCCGCAATTGAATTAATTATGGGACTATCAAATTATTTTATATAGGATCTGTCATTTGTAAGCTGTTTAAAGTATAGTTAAAGCTAGCATTGTGGCAAGAGACTATATATTGTAGGTCTCTACATCTTTAATGAGCAAGGATTTATTTTTTCTTAAAAAGAAATTCAAAAGGGGGCAGTGTGCTTTAATTAAATAAAACACAATGGAGATTTTTTTTCATGGTCTCTGCAGTAAAACACACAGTGATAAAGCCATGTGTGCGTGTCTTGTTTCCCCCTCCAGATTCCAGTGCTAGCAAAAGATTTTGCCCTTGATCATGCGGTTTTAGACATGAAAGGCTTCAAATCTATCCAAGCTCAAGATGAACACAGAATGCTAATTTGGGTTCACATGAAGAGCTGGACAAGCAAAGTCTTTTATTTTAAA
This sequence comes from Daphoenositta chrysoptera, assembly GCA_013397915.1. Taxonomy (NCBI): domain Eukaryota; kingdom Metazoa; phylum Chordata; class Aves; order Passeriformes; genus Daphoenositta; species Daphoenositta chrysoptera. Next base: position 257,364 of record VZRO01004334.1, read on the forward strand.
CTGTTAAAAATGTGCTCTATTTAAGGTCCTTTTCCTACCATATATTTCTGAAGTACATAAATCTGATTCACTAATACTTTATGAAAGAGTAAATGCATTTTATAAAATATATAATGGATACTAGTATGCTTCCCTTTATTTGAAAAAGCTTTAAATGTTTTGTAAACAAAAAAGTATATGCTTTTTTATATATTCTGCATGCTTCTTAATCATATTGAAATTATACTGTGTTAAATGAAAATTATTTTATATAAAAGCATGTATGCTGAAAAATATAAAAGTCTTGAAATCAAAATACAACAAAACTCATCAAAACAGGGCACCTCCCCACAATGCATTATCTTGGGAAGAGGTATTTTGGACAACACTGATGAAGAGAACAAAAGAGGCATTTATTGAAATGGTAATTTTCTAAGCAACTTAATATGAAATCTATGAGAAACTCTAAAATTATGCATAAAATGTATAATATAAGATGCTAACATGGGAAATAAAATGTGTGGTTTAGTGTGATGACTTTGGTATGGCGATGCATCTCTGTCTCTCTCTCTCTCTCAGTCCAAAAGAGTGTCCAGAAAATCTCCCTAAGTAGAAAAATGTCATAATTTATGATTCAGTATCTGGGGCTGTGCTACAAGCATTTACTTTGTATCTCACTGAAACAGAGAGACTATGTCCCTTTTACAGAATTTAATGGTTCAATACTACTAACTTTGTAAGGCACAAAAAATTAACTTGCCATTGACTCATCCATGAATGTTGTTCATTATTGTGACTGAACAATTATAATTATATTTCGGGGAAAAGAAAAAAAAGAAGAGAAGAGGAAAGGAAAGGAAAGGAAAGGAAAGGAAAGGAAAGGAAAGGAAAGGAAAGGAAAGGAAAGGAAAGGAAAGGAAAGGAAAGGAAAGGAAAGGAAAGGAAGAGCTAATAGAATTATTACTACTGGCAGATACCATATCTGACCAGAGTATGGCTGATATTTCTCTGCCAACTGGGAAACAATTACCTCAACCCTGTAGATTGCTGACCTCTAAATCTGGTGAGATCAGCCTACTTCTGAAACCATCTATTTCAGTTGTGAAGTGATCACTAGCATGTCTCTTTATTATAAATGTAGTTGCTCTGGCTGTCCAACATCGTTGTTGTTGTTGTTGCTGCAACCAAAATTATGTGCCAGAAGAAATATTCCTTAACTCTCAGCTGTAGATGTGAATCAATGGATGACTAAAAATCCAGTTCAATGGAAATGAAAAGAAGGTGAGACCTGGATCCTTGTCCTTCCTGAATTAATTTTCTTTCAGTTTATGAAGTTTGGTGTTTTTGAAGTATTTTGATTTTTAATCTTTTCTAGAAACAAGATTAATATGAATATATCATTCTGGAACTGCTACTTCACAGTATAGATGATCTCATGACATAGTCATAAAACCAGTGGTAAAACAGTGATAAAATCAGTATCAGAAACAAAAAACCTCATTGTCCCAGCTAAAAATTTCGAAATTAGTGGCAAAATTTCAATGACAATCTATAGACTGGAGCACTACAATGCCTTTCATTACAAATGACAAGCCTTTTTACTTTCTTGTTTATCACCCTCTATAAACCATGAAAAACTACAATGTTGATCAATTCTTTTGCATATGCATAGAAGCTGTATAGTGAAGAACAGAAAAGTGATCACTCAGATTTAACAGCAGGCATAGAAATACAAGGGTAATGTTTATGTAATGTATGAAACCAATAGAAAACTGTTCCCTACAAAGTTTTTGAGCAAAGGCTTTTGTTCTCTCCAGCACTTATGAAAGATTGTGAGCCAAACTGTGGGTAAAACATATGAAAAACAGGTCACTTCACTTCAAAAGTGTATTGAAAATATCCCAAAGTTGAACTAAAAGGAAGTGAAATCAATCATTTGCATCTTATCTTGGAGATCCTACTCTCTGTGTCTTTCTAAATAAAAAATGAGTGTGCACAGCAAATAGGTACACCTATGCATATATATATATAAAAATCAAGAAAAGTCTGAATCTCTGTGCCTATCATATTTGTGTTGATGACTTGTCATTTAGGCAGACATAGCTGACTTAGAATAGAGCTGTCAGTGTGCCAGTCTCTAGATCATCCACATGTCGTGGAGTTATGACCAGTAATGCTCTCATACTCTGATATGCATTTTAAACGTTAAAAAGTAGTGCAGCACCAAATAACAGCTATTGCTGATATATTTATTCAGGCACCTAACTGGATAATCTACTTAGCCAAGTTGTGTAACAATATTCACTACAAATTTTCCTATATTATAAAACTTTTGCATAATACACTAACTTTGTCTATACAAGATAATTTTTCATTTTATATTTATTTATGTACTTATTTATTTACCTATTTTTATTGTGTTAGTTTAAAGCATTTTTATAATAGCTGGTGAAAGACTAAGTATTTTCACTATTATATAATTTTTATAGTTATATTATAATTATATTATATGATATTATTTGTATAGTTTTCAACATTAGCAAAATTTTTTGGTGGGTCTAAATATTTCCCACTGAAAATGGCAATATTTTAAGAGTAATATCTTCAACTAAATTATGAATGAATTTTCAGTGATTTCACAAATCAAATCATCTCTATTCACCTGATGCAAAAAGAATATATTATTACCCCACTCCCCTATGCACCCCCCTCCAACACACTAGAAGTAGCACAATCAGGTACAATCATATCACTCAAGGGATGCTGCATAGCGTGGTGATCCCTAAGCAAGTCTTATATTAATCAGATCCAATGTATCAGTCATTTTCTTGCTGTTAGTTTTCTAAATTTGGCTAATGCCTATAGATAAGCTTAATTTAGCTGTATGTCATGAAACCACCTGGAAATTGAAGATTTGCTGACATTTTCACTGCCAATCAAGAGTCTATCACTTCAGCACCAATGCTAGCACTTGCTGAGGAATCTCATCACTCTTTGCCTCATGGACAAAAATACACTCATCAGATCCTGACTTACTACAGAAACACCCAAGGTACATATTCGAGCTGCAAAAGTGCTATTTCTGTTTATATGTGTCTTCAGCAACTCTGTGTTTCAGCAGCAAAATCAGCAGCATGATCTAGAAGCAATTCCAAAACCACCAGGCCAGAGGTGACATTATTATTGCTTTTGCTGTTGGCATCGTTATTACTCTATCTTTGTGCTATCCAATGCCTGCATTCCTATGGTCAGACATTTTAAAACACAAACCAAGAAGACAGCTCGTGTCCCAGGGAATTTATGGACCCACTACAGTATGAGAGAATGTGTAGAAACACACAGATGACATTTCATAAGAAAATAATGAGACAACATTGCTAAGTCCTCCATAGGCATTGTGCAAAACATAATTTTTACAAGAAATCTAAATATACTGATTTCTGTTGAGAATGTAGGGATATTGAGTTGTTTGAAGAGTATTATGAAGACTAGCATAGTAAAGAGTACAAACACTGTTATTTTTAAATTTTAAAAGTGTCTGGTGAAGACTTGCCCAGTTGAAGACAACTGTTAAATGTCTGTAAATTCACAGGAAATTGTAAAAGCAGTAGTGATAGTCTATAGTTTGAAAATTAAAAGAATCATCCAATGTTGAATATAATTACAAAATTAACATTTGTTGTATGGTGGAAATAGTAGAAATTTTCTCAGCTGCAGTCTGGGTGGATGTCAGCTGATGACATTTCTCAGAACCATAAAAAAGCTACTGCAGCAGTAGATGTGTGCAATATTCAGCTGACAGAAATGACTGGAGACTTATGAATGTTCAGGAAATATCACAGAGAATCAGTTAAACATAGACATATTTTTCACAACAGTATCTATCTAGAGACATGATCAAATTGAAGATAATAATAGAGATGGAAATCATGGCTGTTGTGGTGGCACTGCCTGTGCCCATTATAAAGGATGGAGGAACTCCACTGTGAGCTTTACACTTCTGGTCCTACACATCAACTTTTGTATGTCTTGATTCTTTAATTCCACCTTTTCTGGTTAAAGTTTTTTTGAGAATTCTTGGATGTATAGATGCAGAGGCATATATGGGGAACAGGTCTTCTTCTCTGTTTGTGAGGATTACCAGAAGATTTCTCAGGATTTTGTCCCTCTGCAATCCAACACTGACTGAAGTGCGCATATCTGATGACATAAGTGCACTTCTCTCACAGTATAGGTGCAGCTCTTTCCCACTGCAGAGAAAGAAAAAAAAAAGTGAAAAAGTTTGAGAATATTGTAGAAGGAAGCAAAATTTTATTATTACATTCCCAGGTAGGTTGACACATAGCTGGCAGGTAGTAATTGATGAGGATTCCTGAAAAGTAGCCCAGTATTTTCTTTGGTCAAAAGGAAACAAGTCACATTTTGCTTTCAAAACATGTTGCATAGTTGCTCTTGATTAAGAGTCTGCAAGTAAAAACAGTGGTATAAGAAGTCAGGCTTTCATTCAGATTATCTTCCATGTCTGATGCTTCTCCATCATTCCCCTTTCTCTTTGGACTGCAACACACAGAAAGTCGGACTTCTGGGTGGATGAGACACTAACTGCATCCCATATCACAGAAGGGGTCCATCCTTGCCCCAGCTACCATTAATGTTATGAAAAAAGGAAACAAACTGCCTGTTATAGCACTCTCAGAATTTGTAGGAGGTGATAGAGACTATTCAAAGAGTGGAAGACCAATCAAAAAGGAAATAAGAAAATCAGAGTGAATATGAAATCAACAGAAGTCCTGCTTGCAAGAAGAAGAAAATAACTAGCTTTGTCAAGATAAGACAATAAATATTTGAATACATACCTTGCAGAATTTAGGGTTCAGAAGGTATTTAGGGAATTAGATGATAGTAATTTCAATTGCTTTGAACATACAGAGTGGATTTGAAAAAGTATAGAATATGATTAGAAATTAGTACTGAATAGCAATTGAAAACATTAATCTCAGTGACCACACAGATAAAAAGAAGGTTAAAGTTTGTAGAATAAAGTGGAGTCAAGCAGACTTTTTCCTATGATAGGAAAAACTGAATAGTACTGGTTTTGCTGAACAGTAATTCTCTGTGTGGTTCTGTACTGTAAAAGGCCATCAGGAAAGAGGGAGGAGATTAGAGTGGATGTATTGGAACCAGTGGGAGAGAGAAAGGAGATAAGACAGGATATTGTGAGAAAAAAAGAGAAGCAGAAAGAATAAAAGGGTTTGAAGAATGGCATCATGGCAGCTCAGTTTGTCTGTGTTAACATGGATAAAATTTCTTCAGCTAGGATGAATACAGATCTGAGGAGCAGGAGATCGAGTACAAAGTGAAAAAGTCAGGGTAGTTGTGGTAAATGCATACATTTGTTTCTTGCTGAGAGCAGGAGCCTCACTTGTAGCCACTGCAGCTGGTGATGTTGGGACAGACCTGCAGAAAGAAGGAGCAGCCTAAAGTGTAGAAAAGTCTTCTTGATATCACTGGGGAAAAAAAGAAAAGAGAGGAAGAGAAGAGCAGAGGGAAGGAACCTGAGAAATTGTAAGAAGGTACAGAACAGTTAAAAACGAGAAGTTGAGAAATGGATAATATCAAAGATGATATGAGTGGGTCATAAAATGGTGGAAGAAAAACCAGGAAAGCTGCTATGGATCAAGACTGAATCAAGAGAACAGCCCATGTGGGGGAAAGCTGACCAAGTAAGGGACAATGGAGGAGGGCTAAGAAAAGTTTCACCTAAAATGACAGATGAATAATCAAGTACAACTGAGTTACTGGTGCTATTAGCTGTAGTCAAACTTTTCTATAACTACTTGTGAACTTCTGTCAAATCTGCAGAAGTAATATATATTTAACAGAACATTTCTGATTATTTGAAGCTTACATAGAGACTTCATGGCCTCTCTTACACCTTAGCAAGCTGGTTGCTTTCTAGAAGTCTATCAGAGAAGATGAAAGCAATTTAAAGGATAACTCTTTTTCCTGGAGCCAATACCAGCAATTTTGCTTGGATTTACACGTCACTGTATGGCGAGAGAAAAACAGATTAAATGGAAAAAGATATAAACAAAATCATTTTGAAAGAGTACTCGAGGATTTACGGTACTGTACTTGACTAGAAGTGATTGGCAGCACATTAAATAGAGCTTTGTGTCAGCTGCAGAGTGGACTCTGCAAAGACAGGATGTCAAGTTACGAACTGCAGACTTTGCGACTCCAACTTAACTCCTTGTTACATTTTGTGATATTAGCTAGGAGAAAGTTTATATCTACAGTGCTGGAGAAATTAAACACACACACACACACACATTGTCATGTTAGCCAAGCAAAATTTTAACCAAAATAAAATATTAGTGAAACAAAACTAAAAAGAGAAACAAAACAAATCTTGGCATTTTATAAGTAGGTTATTTCAACAAGAACTAGATGGGCTGCAGAGGCCCTACACTGAGCTGTAACTTTGTCTTTGAAATAAAGCTATTAGCTTTCCCTGTAGGTTAGGGCCTCTTTAGTTTGACAAACTTCACTTAATTGGTTTCTAAAGATTTCTTGACAACATGTACTCTAGCTTTTTTTCTCCATTAGTGCTTATGACACCACAGCTACAGTGCAATATCATCACCAAGGATAGAAAAGCCTTGTTTATATACAGGTAACCAAGTTTCTTTTATTTTTTCTACTAATTTAAAAGATTTTCTCAGGAAATACATACTGGGATCTAATTGAGTTCTGGAAACATATAAGAGCCTGATAGATGGTGGACACTGAAACCAAAGTCACAAACATTCCCTACTGGACAAAAAATTTCTTTGAACAGTTATGTTCTTTTTATGTGAGGATCTCAAAGTGTTTTGAAAATATTATACAGTGATTCTACTTTCACACTGTCCCTTTGACAGAAGTAAGCAGTGTTTTAGTGCCACTGTGTACAGCCCACAGATTACAGTCAGAATTCCATTGCCCTTGTAAACTATAGACTTCAAGGAGGTCTACAGACATCTTTTAGTACCAAATCCCTCCAATAATATTTTCAGAAAAACTAAATAAGTACTCTGAAGAGTTTTGCTATAGATGCTGTTGCTGCCAGACTTGTAGTATAGTAGTTTGAAACCAGGTAGTGCTTTGTTTTGACTTTGTTTGCAAATACTGTGTATAAATGGCAGCTGCAAATAGGAATAATTTTGTCTGAAGGACTCTGTGAGAGAAAGATTAAAACTTTCTTATGTTCACAGGCTGTGCACCACAATTACATTTCCCAAGATCTGACTCCTCTGGAGAAGCAAAATTAATAAACAATCTGTATCATAATTAATGAGCAGTTTCCTGAAGAAAGACCAAACATGCATCAGATCTATTTATTTTAAAAGTTGCTTTGCACAATATTTCATTATCACTGGAAGACTAAAGAAGCTGCACATATTTGGTACTTCTGAAGATTGAATCCTAGCATTTTTTAATTAGTCATGAGAAGAGTTAAAAGGAGTAAGGACTTGTCATCAATCTGTTCCCATGAAGTTTTACAGTGAAACTCTTATTTTCCTGGGTTTTTTCACCAACCACAGGAATAAAGTCTGTGTTCTGTCCAGCACTAACTCTCCAGCAAGCATAGAAAACTGTGTATTGTAGTGTTAAAGGTGCCTTTTGTTTGATGTCACAAATCTGCCACATACTAGGGAGGAGACCAAATGAAAGAAAAGCAAGTGAGAAAGGAAGAGAAACTTAGAGCATGAAAAAATTGAAATTTGAATGGTTAGCGATAGAATTAATAGATTAATAAGTATTTTTTTCTCTTCAGAAAAAAAAAAATCATTGCTCAAGTCTTTATTTTACAGAATTTTATTTCTTTGATATCAAGCATAAAAATTTTAAATTAAAATTAATTTAATTAAAATTATTTAATTAAAATTCATTCTTATTAATTGTTTCTCTTGTTTATGCTATACAATACATAAGTAGATTTACAGTCACACATGGAATCATGTAGGTTGAAATGACCATTAAGATCTTTGAGTCCAGCCATTNTTGCTCAAGTCTTTATTTTACAGAATTTTATTTCTTTGATATCAAGCATAAAAATTTTAAATTAAAATTAATTTAATTAAAATTATTTAATTAAAATTCATTCTTATTAATTGTTTCTCTTGTTTATGCTATACAATACATAAGTAGATTTACAGTCACACATGGAATCATGTAGGTTGAAATGACCATTAAGATCTTTGAGTCCAGCCATTAACCCAGCAATGCCAAGCTCAAGACCAGACCATGTCCCTCACTGCCCTGTTTGCACATCTTTTAAATAGCTCCAGGGATGGTGGCTCAACCGCTTCCCTGGGCAGCCTCTGCCAGTGGTTGACACTCTTTTGGTGAAGAAATCTTTTCTAACAGCCATTCTAAACCTTTTCTGAGGCAAGTTGAGGCCATTTTCCCTTGTCCTATCGCTTGTTACCTGGGATAAGAGACTGACCCCCACATCACCACAGTCTCCCTTCAGGTGGTTGCAGAGAGGGATAAGGTCCTTCTCAGCCTTCTTTACTCCAGGCTTAACACTCTGCTTCTCAGCCCCTTCCCAGCTTCTTTGTCCTTCTCTGAACATAGTCCAGCACCTCAATGTCCTTCCTGTAGTGAAGGGTCCAAAACTGAACACAAATGTGAACACTCCTTCATAATTGACAGGTGTTCTTTATCCTTCTTTGCATCATTTGCATCATCAAAACTTACAGTCAACTGTGTTCAGCTAAATATATCTCTGTGCATTTTTAGATATGCTAATCCTTATTTTATAAATTTCAGATCAATTCTACACGCATAATGATGATAAAAAGCTGTTAAGAGATGCTACCAACATCTATCTAGGACAGAAATTAAACATAAATTTCATTCAAAGGAATGGTTCCTAGGATGTGAATGTTGACGGAGATTGAGATTAGATCTCTATAATGCTCAAAATAAGCAGTAGCCCTTCAGAAAAATGAGCATCTAGAAATTCTTCTTAATCATAGCGTCTGTATAACAGTAGAACAACTGTTCCGTAGGTGTTATTTCCCTTTGCTTTAATTTTGGGATAGAAACATTAGATAATCAAGTTTCTTAAGGAAGCAAAAACAACAAAGTGTGTCTGTACTAAATGCAATTCTATGTCTTGATTCAGCAATCAAAAATCTGATCATTAAAAAAAATTTGAGAGAATTTTTTCTTGGTTTTCTCAAGCTAGAAAAAATATTACAAAATTAATAACATAAAAAAGGATATTTGTTAACTGAAAATTTGGTTTGTTAAACAAATCCATAACTTCTTACACCTCTTTAACAATTTTCAATTTTTTTTTCAACTTTTTCTCAACTGCCTCTTTTTAGGGAAGCACAGCTATGTTATTGTATATTTGAAAATATTTCCAACCCCAAAGGACTCACTTTTTTATTATTGGCATAATAATCTAATGGCACACTGAAGAGCAATGAAGCATTCACCATTTCAAAACAAAGGAAAAAGTTTCAGCAATCTGCAAAACTTCACCAAAACCAAAGTCTTTGCCTGTGCTATACTCCCAGGGATTTCTTTCAATGGTGTCAACCACTCTATATTCTAAAAACAACCCATCAGCCAAATAATGATTTTTCTTTTAAAAAATCCCAAACACTTGAGTTTTCTACTCAGAGAGTGTACTTTATCACAGAACAGGTAATATTTACTGTTACTATTAGGTATCTCCACGGAGAAAGAAAAGAGATATTTTATGTTGCTACAATGAAGACTTTTTTTCTAATCTTTCTAGAATTATTTCTTATTATTGCTTATTTCTATTCTTGGAAGACTGGAACATATCACACAGCACACCTTAATCTCATCCTTCCCAAAAGCAGGATTTAAAGAGCATTTGAAATACTCCCAAATCATTATAGTTCTGGGTAAATTAGGTCAGTTCATGTTTTACTACGGGTACAAAATGTCCATATTTCTCTTATACTCCTTCATCTGCCCAGATATTGTTGTTGGCAAAGAGGTCTCATCTTGGGCTTCTCCATAGGCTGCAATCCCCTCGGGGAAGTCTGTGAACCAGCATGGGCCCTCCACATACCCCTGGAGGGCCCTAACTCTGTCACAGAGCACCTCATCCTGAGTGCATCTCCAGTCATTCCCCACAATGACTCTTCCAGTTTGTTTCTCTAAATGCTTCTCTTCCCATTTCTCTCAAAACAGCTCCTTTTTCTGTGTCCTCCCATGTTCCCACCCACATCTCCTTTCTGTGTCTTCACATGCATCCTCACCTGCCTCCTCTCATTTTACCTTTTGTGTTTCCTCCTGTGTCTCTTCCTGGATCTCCTGCGTGCACCAGTCACCACTTTCACCCAAATACCTCTAAGCAGAGGTGCCTCATGATCCTCACGAGTTAAATTTTTGGTGTCTGACACGTTGCTTCTACCCATTGCTGAGCCACCTGGAGCCAGCTGTGACTGGCACCAAACCATCCCCGTGACCTACCCAAAACTTGCCAGTTATGCCCGATACAGAAACCCACTTTTCACTCACCAAATGGACCGAGTCAGGTGTTCCACCCGTGAATTTTTCAAAAGGCAATTCCACCCTGCTGACTCCACTCTGATACCATCAGACCCGCCAACCCATTCTTTGTCCACAATATTGCTGACTCACTGAATCATCATAAATGATGAAGATCTAACCTTTCAAAATTTAACTTATAATGAACACCAAAATGAATTTTAAGTATTCCTCCTTTTGTACTCAGATGACTGTGCCAGACTTTGAAAGAATATGAAATAATAAAAATTTATTCTTCCTTGTAACAGCTGAGGAGCCAGTCCACTAATTTAATGTTTCACCTCCCTTGCTCCTAAGAATGTTTATTTACGAACTGACACATTGTCAACATCTAAATTTGGTAGACATAGTCTGAACTTGCTGTGTTTTAATTAGGAAAAAAAGAACAACACATTCTGTGGCACTACATGCAAATTGATTTGAAAAATGCAACCATTGCTGAACAAAGACAAATAATACGAACTTTGTCTTTACCTCCTGCTTGTTACCAAAGGAAAAATTCTCCTTGTTCCCTGTAGAGAAAGTAAATATTGTTTCATCTACCACAACTGAGCAATGAATAAACAGAGAAGTCAGTTTTGGTCAAGTCAATGAGTACACACTGTATCAAACTTCCAGAATAATTGGTGAAGGTTAAATATATATATATATATTATGAGATTGTAGCATATATATCTTCATAACAAATTACATGGATTGCAAACAAAATTGGCATGTAATTGTTTCTTATAGCCAGAATTCTTAATAAATGATAACGAAAGGGAGAAAAAATATGAACTATCATCTATATTTTTTCATTTATTTTGTCTGTTACTTCCTCTAAAATACATTTTAAAGTTGACTCCACAGTAGTTGTCATTAGAAAGAAAATGTTGTCTGTTACCAACAATATTCGGTTCCACTTTATTGCCATATAATATACACAATGTGACAAGCCTAAGCTAGTACGTTTTGAGAAATTGTTCTTACAAATTTTGTCTCTCATATAAATTTAAGATTGAAACCTAATATTTTCCCAAAATATTCTTAACAAGAACATATTTTCGATGAGACAGAAAATAGTACATAATATGAAGGGCTTGGAATACAGTAGATTTAAAGATTGTAATTTATTCTAGTAAGAATATAGAAAGATAGAAAGAAAAATACTTTTGTTATTATAAGAATCTAAAAAGTTTTCTTTCAGGTAGTATCTAATAGTTTGAAAATAAGTGGTGTGATAATTTTCAGATAAGCTACACATACATAGTGAATAAAACAATAATAAAATCCAAATGACACTAAAACCACTACACGGCTCCCATTGAAGTATATTCATTTAATCAGTTCCCTTATATTGTTGCATTTACTGAGCTTGTGTGGCTCACATGATATGCAAACAAAGACAATACATTCATTTCTATATTTATGCTTCCATTCAATGAATCAGGCAAATGGAGAAGAAGTAAGTACTCATCAGAGGAAAGTGTGTCACTCTTTTGTCTTTAATTGATATTTTTGGTTGATAACTCTAAATTTTTGATTTCACGAAATTTTGGAGAGAGACAAATATAAGGTATATCCTGTTAGGGTGTTCTGGGCATGCTGATGCAATGAGACAAGTTAAGGCAAAGCCCATAAAGAAATAAATGTTGCTTTAATTGGGAAAAGGTAATGCTGTGTGATGTAGACTCTAAACAGAAGAAACTCTCCGAGCATCTCTTTTCTCCTCTGTCTCACGGTCCGCCAGGGCCCCTTGCTGTTCTCTTTCACTTTTCTCAACACAATTATGGTTGACAGCAAAGCCACATTACCCTGCCAAAAGCTTTCTCATCCTTTTTTCAGCAGTGCAAGATAGATACTCTTGCAGTCCTCTCTGACAGTATCTTCCTACCTGACCCAAACTCACCATGTGCATCACTCTTCTTTGTGGTTTTGCTGGATCTCTCCTGTGTCTAACAGGGTCAATGCAAATTCTTGTTCAATGGAGTCTTACTTTCAGTTCTGGGCTGGTGTAAACTTGCTACTGCCTGAGGTGCCATAAGAACACCAATAGCTGATGCCTTAGGTTTTAACTTTTATATTTTTCAAATCGTGTATATGCCTAGTGTGTAACTCTGAAGTTTCTTGTTAACTGTTTTTCTTGTTAACTTCTTGTTTTTTCTTGTTAACTGTTAACTGCTGTTCTCTAGACATAACAAAGCCTCTCCAGGCCTGCTCTCCAAGGATGCCCAGACTGTCCTAGGCCCAAAAATGTGTAAACCAAGATCTTAGAAAGGGGGTGAGCTCGGGGAAATTACATCATTAGCTAAAGTTTTACTTGGTGAATTTATGCTGATATGCAAATGAACCAAACCTATAAAAGTGTGAAGAACTCGTGAGTCGTCGTCCATCTCGGGGTCCATCTTGGATGTAGCCTTTGGCTCCCAGGGTGTACCTTTGAAGGCTTTCAAATAAATACCTACGTTTATTCCCTTATTCCTGTCTAGTCTCTGTTTCTACGTAGCCACTCAAAGCATCATAGCCAGCTCAGATCTTCCTCTTTAAAACTTACTTGTAATATCTTACAAACTTTCATGCCTGCTGTGGCAATTAATTAATAAGTCCTGGCAAAGTCCTTTGAGGTCTTCAGAGGAAAACTATTATGTGCAGCTTCGTTCCTGAGGGTGCTGCTGATTGCTCTTGTTTTGTAACTGTGTTCCTCTCCGATTGTCAGACACACACCTTGTATTATCCCTACCCATGCTTTCTCTGGGTCTCATAATGAAAACCAGTCTCATGTGCCTAGTCCATCCAGCACCATGCCTCAGTGAGGGAGAAGCTGGGCTAGGTTGATGAAAACAACTTGTGGCACTGTCAGAAGAAAAAGTGCCTCCTACCAGGCAGAGGAAGTGATGGAGGGAGAGTTTTAACAGGTTAAGGTCTTCTTGCATTGCAGGAATCTGAGCTAAGCCACTTTCAAACCTTTCTTTTTTCTTTTTTTTCTGAAGAAAATATCAACTGGTGACACTCAAGAACCCATTCAGAATTTTTTTTAATTAAAAAACAAAAACACACTGCTGTGGTTGTGCCACATATATGATAATTTTGTCTTTATATGCATCTGCACAGTGTTTGTTTAGTTAAAATATGGAATGGGAAAATTTTGCCTGTACATTGTCACAGGAAAGACCAAAAAAATGGTGGGGGAGGGAGCTTGATCTCATTTCAGTGCAGAAAATGAATGAAAACCACAACAGGTACAGCACCAGAAAACGATCTTGTTAAATCAAACCTTTGTTTTCAGAAACTATGATTCAGCTTTGTCTCAGCCCAGCAACAAGGAAGAGTTTAGATTTTCATTTAAGTAGTGGTTAGTGCTCCATAATCACTGTTTGGTTCTGGGTGTAACTGTACACCTTATCTGGTAGTCTCTGACAATATTGCACAAAAATAACAACCCCACCAACATATGTCAAATATACTCCATTCTTTCATGCTGAGAGACACTTTTATTCAAGTTCTTGGCAAGAGGAGAGGTCTGACAATATGCCTGCCTTTTCCACAGCCATGCTTCTTTCAAACTGACTGTCAGCCTCCAGACCCTCCAGATGTTCCCATCCATAAGATCTAAACTTGCACAGAAAGGTTATTTAAAACACATAAGCTTCTTAAAATATACTATTTTGCTCTCCCTCATGTATCACTACCTTTGCTTTTCATTACAGATGTCAGATCCTATTAACTTGCTAAACTCAATTGTTAGGATAATTAGGTTAATGTGCATTTATTGATCTCATTTTAGTTAGAAGAAAATAACTTTTCATAATCTTGTGCTTTGATAGATTTCCTGGGATATTTCTGGGTTTGTTCTATCTGTAAAACTACAATGAACCCACAATCTTTCTGTAGAAGAAATATAAAAATAGTAGTATTTCCAAGCATGGTTAAAAGCACAAGAATGCCTGTCATGGAGCGGTACAGAAGTAGGAAGGCATTCATTGAGTTCACTGTGATTTATAATCAATATTAACTACATAATATACTGAGAAGCACAATACTCAGAGAAAAAGCATGGTTGTACTGTTCTTTTATCCTATGAAGGTCATAATAAGATGAGTGAAATGAGAAGAAAAATTGATGGAAGATAGTTTAAACTACAATGGGAAAAAAACCCATCTGTTTTGATGAAGAATTCCCTCCAGAAATCTTGCTAAAGGACTGACCTCTATCGTAAATTTGCTTGAGAACTAGAACAGAAAGTTTAAATGAGATCTTTAGTGATTTCTGGCCTCCCTGAAAGCTGGAAAATGACAATTATTCAATTTAAGAGTCTCTCTGTCTCAGAAAGGTAAGAAAAAGGGTCTGACTTGATGGCTTGACAGACTAATGCTACAGCCTGTAGTCTCTCTTGCTTCTGAGAACTGGTGTTCTAAACACTGCTAATCATGTCAGCACATTTGTTTGTTGTGTCAAGTACTAGACGGCTTTGTGAATTGATCTTGATTTCAGTTGAAGGGAAAAAGAAGAAAAAAGTTGATAAAATTCCCCAAGGAATTTCCAGGTAGATGTATGTAAGTAATTTCACCAAGTAAAAATTCCCATAGAAGCTTTAAAGTGCCTTAATTTTCCTTCTAGTTTTGCTCACCTCTCTTAATGGTCCCCTGTAGATTTCCTTTCAGATAAATTTCAAAATACTCTAGGCCAAGGAAGGGCCAGTACTATGAGCTACAATCATATTCCTCAGTAGAGCAAGGAAGCTAACAATACTATGAATTCTTTTTTTTGTTATCTTCTCTATTAATTCTACATAAAGGGTTCCTTGCTGCACAAGAGTTGCCTCTCTTATGTCACTGCCTCTATAATGGGCATTCCTCTGTCATTCACAATGAAGCATTCAGAGCAAATTAGGGAAATGCTGTCTACATGGTCAAGCATAAGATGTATCACTACAAATGGTGAAATGGTACTTGTGTGAATGTTAAATTTAAAAATAATGTCTACTCATTTCTAATTTCCAGGTGATTATTTCATCCTAGTGTAGAGGTAAGTTTCATGAAGCCCAGGTTCACAGAGGTAAGGCACAAGCACTCCCTGCTTTTTCTAATCAATAGGCCTGCTCATGATGTTTTCTCTTTTTTTCAGAATAGGTTAGTTGTTGATATTAAAGCTTGTTCCTGCTTTCCCCTTCTAACCTTCAAATCTTAAAGTACTATTAATAGCTGCCTTTTTCAACCATTCTTCTAAAACAATACTTTAACTTCCATTATTTTCTGAAATTAAGGTAGATCGAAGACACAGAATGAAACATGAATTATCACAATTAGATTAGTAAATTTGATTTCTAAAGACCGATCCCAAATGCTTTAAAAACATGCCAAAAATGCTCTGAATTACTGCCTGCTCCTTTGTTAACATTTCTTTCAAAGGTAGTCTCTAGATACATTTTCCCATGGCTCACCATTTTGTGCTGGAAAGGTCACATTTTTACTGAGTCATGATTAACACAACGTAACTGTCAACAATAAAGGGGAAATATAAACAACCCCATCTAATTTTAGCATTGAAGCCAGATACTTTCCAGGTACTTTAGAGGCAGATTCCCATAGGCACCAATTCAGAAAAGGCAACAGAAGATGGCATGCTCATTCCCAAGAGAAGGAAAGGGACAAACCTGCAGTCACCATGGAAGTGAAACCCAATTTAGCAGGCACTCATCTCAGATTCAAGCCTGTCTTCTGATTACATTTGCAGGTCCAGCCTCCCACAACATCTGCTCACATTACGTAGTCCTTGTTCCATTGCAGTCTTTCTCTGGCTTGCTGCTTTCCCAGTTTAACTTTCATTGTCCACCTGCACCTAGTATGGAAATGGGAGATGCTCAGAAAAGAAGGAGAGGGCAAATGTGGAAAATTATCTTTGACAGGTGTGAAATAATTCTCATTCAGCGTTTATTTATTTATTTAACTGTTTTTGCAAATTGAAAACTGTTGCACTTGTAAAACAATTTTTTTTTCTATTGTTATGCTCTCATATTTGATTATTAAAATACCAATCAATTTCTTGGGTATTTTTCCCTTCCTATTTGTTTTTTTAACAAAGCTTTTCATAGATTCAAATGAAACCATAAAATGAATGAACAATAAGAACAACAAAAAATTCCACAAAAATTAACAAAATAAACTGAAACTCTGGAAAATTATCCCTTGACAGTTTTGTAGCAACTCCTCCTCATATAAATTGAATGTAGCCCTACAGCATAAAAACTGGGAATTATGGAAGCCATCTAACATCAGAAGCGTGCAATTATTCAAGCACCTTATTTTCTGCTTGGATTACATGTTCAAGAAGAAAAAAAATCACTCAAATTAAATACAATGGACACACATATACAAGATGTTTTCTTCTCTTTAGCACAAAAGTATTGACAGCACTTCAAGCATTTTATCTCCTGTTTCAGTTCAAGTAAAATCAAAACCAGAATATTTACCATGTGTTTAATCACTCTCCACTGCATTTTCCATATTCATATTTAACATCTTAAATACCTAGAAAGTTTGTTTTGAAACTTTGCTTAAAACCATCCTTGCAACATACTATCAAAGGGAACAGATTTGAGTTTAAACACTACTTTAATTTCCATCTGTTCTATAATACTGCAAATATTTCAGAATGCATTTGGCATAGAACACAGCAAACATTATTCTGCAACACCCATTATGTAACATAAGTATGCTAGCAAGCCAATAATAAAGTGCCACACAACATTTGTCTATATTCCTGCACATTATGTAGCCCAATTCTCAAAAAAAAAGGAGAAAAAAAAAAAGAAAAATAAAAAATAGGATATTCAACATCTGGTGGGAATGAACTATATAATTTTACTTTTTCAAAGACTCTCATTTTGCCAAAATAAACATCCTCTTTTTGTAACAATGACTTTTTAAAATCTCAAATTTTTCACATACAAAAATAACAACATACTATAGGGTTTCCACTAGAATGTACAAGGCAGGATGAGCAGGTGGAAATGAGAACACTCCTAAAATCTGTTTCTCTATGTCAAATCCATACACAACATAGTACTCTTAAAATACACCTATTGCCTTTTTTTTTTTTTCAATTAGTACTTATACAAATCTACAAGGATCTTTTATTTTACTACTTTTCCAAGCAGCTTTTTCAAAGGACAAATTGCATCCACCATGCTTGCATTCTCAGAGTTCAGATAAGACAGTACTCCCTTTAACTAAATTCTAAAAAATATGTCCTACTTGCCTCTTAGAATTTCATAGTGTTTACTTCTTTGTGTTACTTAATATACTCCCTGACCCAAATCTGAAAGATTAAGTTCCCTCAGGAAAAAGGAATCCCAAAGTTTTGATAAGAAAGACACAGTCAGAACAAAGCTCCTGCTGCAGAGAAGTTAACCTCTTGGCAGGGCTTAATATAATTCTGCTTTGACTTCAGGTTGATAGCAAGACGTTGTTTTATGCCCTATGATGTTGTGTGCTCACAGAGGTCATGTGTCACACAGATACACTTGGCTTGTATTGAGTGGCCTTTTAATTGTGTGTCAGTTCTGTCTGGGGTCCTGCCTGTGTACACTCCAAATGCAAATATGAAAAGCATGAAAGGTGGAGCAGAGCCCCTCCTTTCATCTCTGTATCATTTTTCAGAAGAACTGAAGCCAGCCTGTCACTGCATTGCAGCCCATGCATTAGACACTCGTGTTTCACAGTAGCACAAATCATAGTGGGAATAGGGGCCAATCTGTCAAGCAAGGCTTCCAGGCAAATTCTTGTTCAGCACAATGGGAAATGGTACAAAATTCTTTTCTTCAACCTCTCACTAAGAAAGGTTGCAGGACCTCTACCAATGCTGACAATTTGCCTGAGTATGATGCCCTGATGATTCATACCATGGTTCCTCTGTTGCCTTGTCTCAGGGACAAGCTGCAAGATTTTTCTGTTTGTTTCCTTGAGTAAAAAGCTTTGCTTTTGTCATTTTGAAGTGACAAATGTAAATTGCTTTTGCATCACTTTCCTCCTTAAAAAAAGTCCAATTGTCTGCCAGCTTATTGTGCTTTTGTATTTTCTCAATAGGATATGGCAAGAGATGGTTTTTACATAGCTAAATCAATACATTAATAATGCAAAACCAAAAATTATAGCTCACTAAGGATCACTACCTACCAAATGCTAGAAATTACTATTCTGAAATCAGCATGAGGCCTTCTGTGCACCCTGTATAGTAGCACTCGCTGTTTTCAGTGGACCTCATGTAGATACATGTGAGGAATTAATTCTGAAGATGAAGTTTTCTGCTGTTCTGTGTATTTGCTAACACAAGTCTGTGCTTCTAGGCATGGAACTAGCTCTTGTGAATGAAACACACTAGTCTGAGGTGGTCCTGTGTCTCAGAGAAATCCCCCAAGGAGCCTGGAGGCTGGTTGTTAGTTGCAGAGATCGCCATCAATTACAAGTCCGTTCACGCTGTTTCTAGGTCCAGTGCATACCCTAAGTCATTTCTTACTCATGGTTCCACCTGTTCACCTTCCTGAAACACTCTGTTGTTTGGGGAATTCTCTGGGGCCAACAGATCACAGTAGTCAGTGCCACCACTGTCCAGCTGGGGGGACACTGGTCCCTAAATATTCTCACTGGAGTTTGACCTGGGTGTTTCCAAAGTCAGTCCTATATGGGCAGTATGTGATTGCACCTGTATGACAAAATGTCACTTCACCTCTTATAGGCAATTTATTAATGAGTCAGGAATAGCAGTGAAATTAGCCCTTCATTTGAAAGCTTTGAGTTTCAGTATGTGGTGGCATATGTTGAAATTAAAATAAAATAAAACTCAGGAAGTTGTCACTTATGACCTTTATCTGCCCTTTCAAAAAGTGATAAAGTAAGTGTGTATATTTGGATTCGCCCTAATAATACACAGACCTCTGCAATGTGAAAAACTGAATGATTTCTGTGGGTATAAATTACTAACATGTGTGTTCACATGCTCCACAATCTCTAATAAGCAGCATTGTGTGATAAATATGAACACTTTTATAGCTACTGATGTGTAAATTTATATACGTATGCAGGCAGTATTAGGCTGCACTATAATGAACAGTTGATTTGACAAATTGTTTGGAACAGGCATTCGAAAACCATTGTCTAATGAATTTCTGTGGGTTGAGCCATATGTCTCCTTTTTACTCAACTTGTTTCTAATAACTTATGTCTTTGGACTATGAATTCAGTACTTGGTTCATATCACGAAGAGGAGTCTCACTGTTGAACTAAAATGGAAACAGCAGGCCCAAGTTCTGCAGTCTTTTTTCTGCCAAATACCACAGTTATTTTAAAGGCGTTTGCCAAACCACTTATGAAAATTTCCATACAGGAAAAAAGGGATCCAGTAAAGTTGTAAATCACCAGGCAAATATTCTTCATTTGACAACTTTGGTCTTCTTGTGGTCTGTAAGAGAGCAATGAGTGGTTGAAAGAAGGCATGATGACTTGACTTTTCATTGTTCGAATCAGTTCACTGGCAGTCAGAAATTTTCAGGAAGCCAGCACTGATAAACGTGCAAATTCTTTTCAAATGTGGGGAAAACTGTCAGTTGAAGAACTTTACCATGGCTTTACCATGGGTCTAACAAACTCCAGAGCAGTTACAATTATCATAAATAGTCATTTCATGACAATAAGTTGTGTCTCTCACTTTGCCTACCAACTGCTAAATTAATTCGGTCCACTAGAGATAATGTTAAAGGACGTAGGTGGTTTAGCAGGATGATGAAAAGCAATTACATCAGCAGACTAAGTCAGCTTTTAATTTCCACAGACAACTATTTTTACTTTTTGAGCCCACTAGTGAACTCAGTAATGATTGACATATTTGGAGCACATCAGAGATCTTCTTGAGCACTGCACTATTCTTAAAGAATAAACCTTCAGTATTCACTTACATATTTTGTTTCAGATGATTGCATTCTGATACAAACTGAAGATGACCATAATTTTCCTTTGAAAAGACAACCTTACTATCAAACATCCAGCTAGCAAATTCCTCATTGGAAAGTTCCTTTATCAAGATTGCATGCAGGAGACAGAGCTGTTTTGAAAGTCAATGGTTTAAAAAAAGCTCCACTTGCTGTGTGTTTTTTAGATGCAAGCTTCAAACTGTCAGAGTTTTGATATTGTTGATAAAGCTGGCCGGGGATTGATGCCTAGAGGGGGGTCTGAGTTGAAATTATAAAACAAAGCTTGAATTTAATTCTCT
Organism: Daphoenositta chrysoptera; assembly: GCA_013397915.1. Taxonomy (NCBI): domain Eukaryota; kingdom Metazoa; phylum Chordata; class Aves; order Passeriformes; genus Daphoenositta; species Daphoenositta chrysoptera. The sequence goes on from VZRO01004334.1 coordinate 278,169, forward strand.
TGGTAGGACAAGCAAAGACAGCAGACGGTACAACCCTGTTGCCATCTTCCTAATGGCTAATCTGTGATGATTACTGGTTGCTAAACACCTTCATTTTCTAACTTAAAAGACATATTTATGCTCCAGTTTTCAGCAAAAATATATTTATCTCTTTATTAGACTTTTTCATTTAAAAATTAAATATCCAATCATTAGATCTAAATATCCTACAATACCTTACTCAAATATGAGTTGATATTGCTTTAAAACTGACTGTTAACCCACTTTCAATAATTATAAAAACGAACATTGATATTTGTGAAAAAATCTTTATGTCTCTGTAAAGAGGATCTGTTAAATTCTCACTTTAATCTCATCACCACAGAAGCTGTGAAAAAAATGTTATTCTTCTAACTTGCTACAGGTGCAAGAAACCCTGAAAAGGTCAGCATAACTAAACTATATCTTAAGAATGCAACAGAAAAAAAAATCTGTAGAAAAACGCTTTCTTTTTAGGAAATGCAGAGCCCTAACTTTGAGATGTCAGCACATACACAATGTGGCAAGAAGGCAGTCTTTAATTTCAAATTCAGGCTAATTCGAACTATATACTGTGTATTAGAACAAAGTGACATTCTAAATTGCTCCTTGCCATAAATGCGCCTCAGAAGCAGAACCAGCTGAAATGTTTTACATTAAAGTTTGTAGTTGATAGGGTTCAATTCACTGAATTGTAAAAATATTGTGGTATCTCTTCTGGGGGCAAGATATGAGCTCAAATACTATGACCTCACCACACAACTTGGTGGGAGTTTCCTTGTCTCAGCTTATTTTCATTCCACACCACAAATGAGTGTTAGTGTGAGTACTGAGTGAAGGTTGTTATTGAACCCATACTTTCTAAATGCTGTCTTTTCCAACCCTTTCAACCTCCTATGAAAGTATAATATTCCAGGGCAGTTTATACTTTACCAGTTTCACCCACAGAGTGAGGTAGGCAGAGCACTGAAAAAACCCCTGGCCTTTCTTCATCTGTCTTTGAGGTGAGGTGTGATCAATCTGCCAGAAGAGTCCAGTTTGGCATGGACACGTGAGGAAAGAGCAGCCATGCAGGATCCTGATATGTTTTGAGAGATTAAAAGCAGTTGCTGGCTCTCTTTCACATATCCAATAGGAAATCCTTCCACAAAGTAGGATCCATCCACAACATCCCTTCTGTTAGTGTGACCTCAGCCAAAGCAAAGTTTTCATGACTGGCATAACACTCAGTGACTTTACTCTTGCAGATCGGGCTTCTGTTGCTTTTGGTACTGTATAAACATACATATAAATTGCTACACATAAATAGTTTATATATAAAATAGAAAAATCTGTAGAACAGAGGGGCTATGTAGGACAGAGTTCATGTAAAATATTCTGGTTTTGAAAGCTATGAAAAGCTTATGTTTTAAGGCAATAACTCCATACCCTCAAAAACAGGGAAAAGCCAAAGCTGTTGATGCAAGCAGCTAATGATAACAATGTGATATTAAGGCAGCAACATAGCTTTTTTTCCATCTTACTCGACGCTGTCAACTCAGTCTTACTGTTCAGTCAGTTCATCCTATGGAATAATTTATGCGAATTGATGGAATTCCTATGAGAGTAAGTTTTTGAGAAGTGAAATTCAAGCCGTGAGAAGGAGCAGCAAAAATGAATACACCCCAGTATGGAATTATCAGTAACTTTTCAGTGGTTGACTTAATTCATGACACACATTAATTAAAGATGTTAACCTAAATCACTGGGGAGGAATTTTTCCTTCATATGTGTAAATGATAATTTTAAACACTTGACTTGTTTTAATTCCTACTAATTTCATGTAATTTTCAAGAGCAATATATTTTATTGAAATCTCATCATTGACTTTCTAATAGAAATACAAATTCAAATATTTAGAACAAATAAAATAAAATAAAATAAAAATAAATAAAATTCTCCTACCCATTAGTGTAGGATTTGATGTCAGTTTCACTGAACCAGAACTAGCACACTCAGCCAAAAATAGCTGGGTGGAAATGATTTTCAACGTGCAAGAAGAAAAGGCTTGGTTTGTGGCTCAGGCTTACTAATTTGGCTGGGACTTCTGTTTATCTGTGTTTTCTCTTCAAGGACTTAGAAAGATACAGGAACAGGAAACAGAAAGTATGTTTTTTAGTAATTTTTAATCCCTTCTTTCTTTTCTGTACAGGAACAAGCTCTGTCACTGGGGTGGGACTGAATGCTAATCATGATTGTGTTGTGACTATCTGTTATTAGAGAAGCATTTCTAAATTTTAAGATAGCCTTAAAGCACAGAGTAAGATTGTGGCATAATGAGACATGCTATGAGTTTAAAATGGTTCTACAAAACTACATGGAATCGACCAAATTATGTTGGATTATGGCATACAGAAAATAAGAGGAAGAAATATTTAATCAGAAAGAAAATCCTTAATTGTTAAGCTGTTTCTATAATGCATAACTCAAGCTACCTCAGCTGCCTCTCAGCTTCCTCTCAGCTGCACATCCGTATTCATGATAAGAAATTCTTTTCTCCTGTAGAATATGAAATAGCTCATTCATGTAATTAATTTCATAAATAAACCCATTTGTTAATTTCTACTATATTCATGTGCGGCAACTGTCTTCAAAATGGGGGACATACTCTTCCTTAACCTTAATTTATTTGAATGCCCTTAGGCAACTGAAAATGTGGTTTGTGATTGATTCTTAATGGTTTTTTTTTTTTTATTATTCCTATTGACTGATGGGAAATAATTAAACAAATTTTGCATTGACTGGGCAGACATATACTGGGAATGGAGTAGAAGTGAAATATTTCATCAAAATATGAAAGAAATTTTGTTACGACCCTTGTTACACTCTAATAGTTACGTTTTTTTCTCGTTTATTGGATGATTTGTAATGTATTTTCTGTTACTTATACTGTCATTATGAGTAAACATTTGCTTATCATTTTAGCTATGACACCCTAAAATATCATATCTTACATTCATAACCTATGGCATTTAGAAAAAAGAACACAAACAAAGGTGCCATTAAAATACATCCAGAAATAATTTACGTTACTGGCTACACTTTTATAGACCTTCCTTGTTCTTACCATGCAGATTCAGCTGTTGCCTTCTTGTATCAGTACAGGAAGGCAACCATCATCCTTCTTCAGATTTTAATTCATATTTCGAGACTTTTTGGCCGCCAGTTCTACAATGTTCACAGGAGCACATCTTCCCTCAGTTTGAAATTTTTTAAGACTGGTCCCATGTTCACATGGAAGAAAATAATTTATATGGGAATGTGAGCTTTAAAAGCAAACCCAATGTACTGTCACAATAAAAGGATGACAGAAATTGCTGCAGCAGAGATTCAGACAATTCAGCCTTTGCAACTACACTTAGTAAGTTTGCTATGGAAAGTGCAAGTGGATTGCTTTGGGCATGGATGGATGGACGATGGAATCTGGAACATCTTTAGTTGCAGCAAAAGTGAAAAGCTTTGCTACAATTCAAAGGCATCAGAACATCAGAGCCTCAGTAAATTTACTTGTTTACTACTGCTTATAATTCTTCTAGCACATTACTACTAGGATGAAGTACACTTATAGTAAGGAATTAGTCTAATCTTTATCATGTCTAACACCTTTACTAGACGCTCAGTGGCAATACTGGGGTCTCTCAGATCAGAATTGAGCTTTATGTAGAAAAGATAATTTTCTCACTGAACGTTTTTATTTGCCATTTCTATAATCTTACCATGTAGGCCAATAAAAAAGTTACATTCATAAAACAGTTCCTATTTTTAGAAACTCGTCACCAGTATCTTGTAAATCAGTGGTAAAAACTTAGCAAGATGTCAACATAAGAAAGCATACAAAAATACAAAATTATGCAAGTTCATATTAAAAAAAGAAACAAATCCATGAACTTGTAAAGTGCAAGTTGTGAAAAAGGGCAATAAATATGAATAAATGGGACCTTATTACAAAGAGCAGGAGCTGAGAACTGAAGTACGGAGAGGTATGATGTTAAGTGAGAAAGTCTATTTGAACAAAGAGATCTTTTCCTGTCCTTGTCTCTAATATATTTTTGTCCTCAAGCCATGTTAAACCTACTATCGTTGTTAGTTTGAAAGATGTGCTTTATTAAAGCTTATGGAAAGCTTTCCTTCCAAAAGTAGCTTTAGTGGAAGAATTATCTAGAAACTGTTCTGAAGTCTCTAAGTGACAAACAGTTTGGTATGCTCAGGAAGCAGTCTGTGAAAGGGCCATTGCATTTTGCCTCTAATCATCTTATTATAAACACTCTTGTTACACTATTCAAATGTTGCTAACCATTGTGTTTGTTATCCCATTTTGATAAGGGCATTATTGCTGTACATATAATCATGCTTTTGTTTGCCTTAGGATTTTGAGGTTCCTATTTAAGTAAAAGTATTTATGAAGGTTACAATTTAAAGCACTGTACTACTGTTTCTTCAAACAACAGTAATCAGTATATGGATTTAGTCCTAACAAAGGAAGACAACATTTTTCCTGTGCAAATATTCAGCCATGTTTTAACCTTGGCAATCAATACAGCCTAGTAACAAAGCTGGTGTACAAAACTTGAGATTTAAGGCAACAAATATTTACTGTAGTTGCTTCAAATCTTTCAGTACACAACTGACAATTACATCTTTACTTTTATGCTTTACTAGTGCCATTTGAAACTTCATGCTGAGTTACTCTGAAAAAACCCTGGTTTGTGTAACTTTATAGCAAACCATGCGAGCTGTACAGTCTGTACAGCTGAAAACTGCTGGTGTCATTATGATTCTTTGTCTTTCCTTGCATTCTGTAATTCTAATGAAATTTCACACTCTCCTTTTAATAACTTTGGGCCTCAATCTAGCATAGGTCTTGAGTTAAGTGTGTACTTAGCTTTAGCTGTGCATGTAGTACTTCAGAAGAACAACCTGCAGGGTGGAAGTTAAACACATGCTGAAAAGGCTTTGCTGGATCAGGGCCATATCTGCTAATCATGCAATCCCAAGGCTACTAAGTGTCATCGAAGCTTGAGGAATTTTCCTTCTATTTGCGTCAACCTCTGCGTGCTTATTTTGTATTATTGTTGAACAAATACTGTAGGCACAAAAGGGGGGATGTATTTTTCTCAGTAGTGTTCACTCCTGGTGTTCATACATGAGGGTAGATTCTCCTGGGATTAAACAGATTTCTACATATGCATATAGACACAGGTTATGGGAAAAGTGATAGCAATGTGCTAACACTTTACTATTTTATTTTTCTAATCAGTTTGATCTTTATATAATTTATATTTTATACATGAGACCTCTGTAGTTTGGTATGCTTTCCTGCTCTCCTCAGGTACAAGCATCACTGAAGGACCTCTGCCTTCTGCTGTCAGCATTTGTACGCAGGTTCCTGCAATCATTCAATTGAGCAGATACTTTAACAATGACAAAAACATTTCAAGCACTTTGATTCCTGAATCAATTAAAAGCAGTTAAAAAACTAACAATTTTCAATAGTGCTTGAATGCTTTCTGTGCTACAACAGGATAAGTGTAGCTGTAAAAGGACAAATCTTTATTGGAAAGGTAACACTTCATACGAAAATTTCACCTTTATATTTTTTCAAGATACTCACTCAAGATGAAAGTCACCTTCCCAAAAATGTGATCTGCTAGGGCTTGATCCATCAGCAAGCAAAAGCTCTTTGCAAGTCCCAAGAATATTCCCACCACCACAAGAGTATACTAAAATGTCTTCCTTAGAGACTTCATATAAAAGTAAATTTTGATGAGTTTTTGGGACTGGAAAAGGTGGGATTTGTGTGCTAAATGAGAACTTTATTTCCTTCTCTCTCCATTTGTAGTACGTAGAGGTGTGTAGCACACTCATATTTAAATGCAGATAGTCACTCTAAAGGAGTTCAGCCAGGAAGGTGCCGAGTTCTTGTGGTCCTGGCTTAACTTGGCTGAATGAGAATTACAGATTCTCCCTGGATCAAACCCAGAGTGTAAGGAGGACTAGCAGCAACTTTTTCCAGAAGTAAGATCAAGCTGATTCTTCTCTACTCTCAATGTTTGAAAGATTTACAGTAATGACATATGCCAGGCCTAAAAATCTGTTCAAGTACCAGTAAATTCAGGTCCTTTTGGTGTGCTTTAAAAGTATCATGATATCAATTTCTTTTGGCAAGAAATACCTAATGGTAATCTTTTCCTGCATTCCACGAGAGTTATTAGTCAAAGTAATAGTTTATTTTTTTTACCAGAAAAATAAACCATAACACACTCAGGACTGCAGTTCACTAAACCATAATTCTACTTTGTTTGACTTACAAAGTGCTCTATACTTTGAAAAATTGTTCTGTAATGGATGAAGGATTTGTAAAAAGTTCTACCCCACATTAATTTGCTAGCTCTATTGGAATTGCCACTGAATGAGACCACCAAGAATTATTTTCCAAGACTGTGCTACTGATGAGATAACATCATGTATGAAAGAACTCATGCTGAAAGCAACTTCAACTGCCCCAGTTAATCTTTGGTTACAATGTGAAAGCAACACTGAGTTAAAAAGTCTTCTATAGAAATTGTAGATCCTCCAGAGCGGGGAAATCTGAGAGACAGGGCTATAGAAAGTTAATAAAAAGAAATGTTTATAAATTTATGTTTACAAAAGAAGATGCAAAATGTAGATACTCTGTAATATAAAGTATATGGCATTCAAAATCTTCCATCTTCTTCCTTAATAATTATGGAATACACATGACATTAATTCCGTTCTTATAGCAGTTAAGTAATAAAAGCTCAAAGGAAAAGACCAACGTGTATGTATGGCATGTAGGTATGTAACACACACCATAAAGACTATATTCCATCATCATATATATTCCTGAGGAATTTTGTAAAATGCACTTTTTAAATTTCTTAAGAAAAGAATTTTCCGTTTTTGTCCTCTTAGATATTGCACCACTGTATTAATATTTTTTATTTTCAAAATCTAAAGAAATAATATATTCCTATACATATATACAGAACCAAGCACTTTGGGTCTACCTCTTTAAATAACTCTTAAAAAAATCCATCCTTAAGAAAATTCTTTGTCTCTTAGAACAGATCAGATGTGGTTGGAAATGCAACAGCAGCAGATTTTTGGTTTTTTCTCTGAAACACAATTTTATTTCCTGGGGACAAGGCTGTAAATTTTAAAAGCATCCATGGTAAAAGACAGTAACAGCACAATAGTTTTTAGCACATAAAGTTTATGTCTTTAGCAAGACATAAACTATAATGAAGATAACAGGATACATGCAGCTTATCCTCATCTGTTTCATAAGCAGTATTTACAATGACCCTCCCCACAAAACCGTAGTACTATTTAGTGAATGCTGAGAGGTTTTGTGAGTTTTGGTCTTTTGGTTTTTTTTAGTCTGGAATATTTTTCTACCCACTATATTATTTGTTTATACATGAAGTTACCTTCACAATAGCTTTTTCTCAATAATTTTGCATACGTATAAACAGTTACCAAATAAAGATGTTCTTGATGCAAAAGTGGTTCCAGAATTCCAATGAATAAACATTTTCTATAAAATTATTGAATCACTCCAAATATTTACTATTATCATGCTTTGAGAATATTAAATGGTCTGTGTTCTGTTGAGAAACAAGGAAATTTTCCTTTTGTTTTGGTAGAGAAATTCCATGTTCTTCTGTATTGGTTAGTGATCCATAGAACGTTTTTGGCATTCTAGTTCTCAGAAATTCTCTTACTGATCTAGAACTGAGTTTCTCATGTCCTTACTCTCTCTTAGACAGGTATCTTCTTATGACTTTCTTTAGAGCAGAAGATGAAAAAGAGGTATGTCTCTAGAAGGGGACTTTGAAATAGCATCTATTTCAAAGTGCTATGAAAGTAAAATGTTAAAATAAGTTTCAAAAGGGATATATTTGTGACCAGGAAGCAGGTGCTCTGATCACAGATGTGTGAAAATTCATTGCATGGCTCTGGTGTTTTTTTAACAAATGTCATTTCAACATACCTGGTGTGCAAAACAGAGTGAAACATTACCTCTTCTTTTTACCCCACCATAGACAAACAAAAACTGAACCCACTTATGTTAAAATAATGTTACTTAAATTGTGAAATGAAGCACTTGAGAGCTAAGAAATGCCAGAAGCCAAGTTATCCATGTAATGTTAAATATAGCCTCCTACAAAACATGCTCATGCTATAAGATACAGTTTCAGAAGTACCTAGATGTCTTATGAAGCAGACTTTTATTGGTACTCTGAAGACTGTTGGATTTCTGCCTTGATAAAAATCTCATCAACAATCCTTACTCATACTGCATTTTTTCAATAAGCTTATACCCTTATGCAGGGCACAACATTCACATCAGGTCATATGAAGCCAGTTATCATCCACACAAGGTCTTCCTTTGTAGTACGTGAATCCTTCACAAAAAATTACACTCATTCTCCTTGTTATTATATAACATGCAAATGTAAAATAAAAATCACTTTTTCATTGGCTGAAAGTATCATACCCTGTGGAACATACTTAATGTACTGCAAGTTCAATTTCAACCAGAGAAGTTTCAAAATTTTAACATTTCCTGGTTTTATGTCATTGCTTTGTTTTTCCTCTCCTTGCTTTCTACTTTAAACTGTTTCTTTGAACAAAAACAAACAAACAAACAAACAAACATTAATTAAGGCCAGTAAAGCAGCAGTAGTATTCTACAGTTTTTTGAGTTTTGGTGTTTTTATAACAGTGAGGTTAGCCAATGACAGCAATTTTTATGATAATGTGAGTTAGTTCTGTTGCAAAATGATTTCACACTCCTCTAACTGTATTGGGCTTTTTCTTCTCTACACCTCTATTCTTGAAGAAGATTGACAGCCTGATGTATAGCAGAGGATTAAAAATTCACTGCCACTGCTAGAACTGCAGTGAACACAAGTGTTTAGATTTGCCTAGACCAGAATTATGTGTTCTGGCATTGTTTTTAGAGGTAAGCACAGAAACCCCAGTCCTTGTCTGTTTTCCAGCAACACCAAGAGAATGTTAGATACATACTTTAATTACTCATTATTTTGAAAAGATTATTGTTATTCACAATTATTCAGCATAGCTTGAGACACCTTCTGCTCTGTAAGTCTGAGTACCACTGTGGAATCAGAGTGAAGGCTCCATTAATGCTTGGATAAACTGTTCAAAGGGGTGGTGGATTCAGGTAGTTTGCTTCACAATATGAAACAAACCATCTGATATTTGTCTGCCCCTTGTTAAAATTCTGTTCAGTCACTTTTCTTTCAACCTCTCATCTCAGCTATTTGAGTATGCTTGGCAGGAACTGTGACAAACACTGACAAAATTTCAATAAAATATGACTGAATCATAAAAGAGATGAAAGAATGAAGTTGTACCTTGTGAAGCATATATTTGAATGTAAAAGGAACAAGCTTGCCTCTTGTATCACTCAAATTATTTTAAAATACATCCAGCCAGGATCACCTATGGTTCAAAAAAAAAAAAAAAGTTGAAAGAAGGCTGCATCTGAAAACTTTGCTTCAACTGCTTAATGACATTATCTTTTTCTGAACAGCCTTTTTTAAAAACTTCATTATTTAGAATTTCATGATAATTTTCTTTATTAATAAATGCAAATACTTAAGTGGCTGTGGGGTTTTGTTTCTGACTTATTTAAGAAAAGAAGAACTCAGACGTGCTGGATGGTTATTGGAAACATAACCTCTACATCCTGTTTTCTGAAGCCAAATAATTAGATGCAGACAAATAATATTTCGTTGGATATATCAGTTTCAAAATGTAACAATCTTTGCCTCGGTGTAGTGCAAATGGTGCTCCGCCAGGATTTTATATTTATATGTCTTTTTCCCAACAGTTTTAGCCAAATATGTGCAAAGGCTATCATGCTTCTGTGATATTTGGGCAGCATTGCAAACTTTGACAGTTCCATGAAGGTTAAGCCAGTGTGAAAGTGAAGTGACAGAATGAATCAGGTCTTGGAATATATATATATATAATAGACAAAACTCACATGAGCACTGGAGGTGAATGAACTCACCTTATTTCAGATCTCCACAGAGCTGTTAGGACCAGTCTGGACATAGCTGCAATGGTCATAGCCTTGTGCACAGGATATTTTTGCCTTTCCTTTTTTCTTTTGTCTCCCACTGACAGTCTAGCACTCACAGAAAGGTCAAATGGAAAGCCACTTAGCTTCTGGAAAATAGTGTTTTCCAGATACTCAGCCATCATATTTTTATTTTTGCCTATGACCTTATATTTTTAAAATTGTGCAGACTGAAGACTACTTCTGAATTTAACCCCATCCTCAGATAAGCTATATTCAATTTTTTAAAAAAAATGCTTTTACACTGTCCTGATTCAAATCTAGGTAAAAAGGTAAGTTCTGTGAAAAAATGTACAAGAGTTACAATTATTTATTGTCTCAAATTCAACAATCACTAGACTTTTTTACATCAAGTAAATACTCTAAAAAGCCTCTTCAGTTTGGGCTAAACAGTGCAGCTCTCCAACTAAGATCTGTCTAGTTGGCCGTTCAGTGTAACAGAGGTGACTAATACACATCCAGGTGAACAGCTAGAGCAAATAACATTTACAGTGAAAAAAGGAAGGTGGTACATGGACTTGACATTCAGTTATGTCTTGAATTTATGTATCCTATGTCCCTTCTTGATCCCTCAATCATATGCTTTTTTCAATGGATGGAGGTTTGTTTTTCTATATTACTATGTTTTGAAAATAACAGCAAATAATGCAAATAATAAATAAATGGATTTGGTACTATATATTTCCAAAATTTAATCACGGAAGCACTAATTTTTTTTTTTTTTTTCATTCTTCCCACAGAGAATAAACTTTCAGGTGAAAACTTTTATTTAAAGGAGTGTGCTGTACATTACTCATCAACCCCTTGGGTACTATGAATCCATGTTTAATGTATTTTATGCTCTCCAGCAGAAACTTCTTCAAAAACGAGCAAATGACTTGCTTGAGTCAGTCAGTCATATGTGTCCTGTGAGTCACTGTCATACATGAGCAGTTTGAGATCCTACCTGGGACGTTTTAGTGGCTGGTGCATAAGACACCTTCTTACATTGTTAGTGCACATTTTGTGGCAAAGATGGTCTGCTTTATTCAACACTTTCATCAGCATCTGTCAACCTCCAAGTCCTCGGAGCCATTTTATTTTAAAATATTATTTTATTACATCAAAATCCACTATTGCATTGTGTTATTTTAGATTATGCCAGGAGGTGACAGGATGTCAACAGATGGAATAGTATAGTGCCAACTCAACAGCCAAAATAAAAAGGCTGATATAGATTGTAATTTGTGTCAAATTTATTTGATCTGAATCATTATGGACCAGAACATGAAGACTCCAGAAAGCACACATTTTCTCCCCTATTGCAATCTAATGTAAATGTGAGCAGTAGCATATCATTATGTCTCACATTGTGAACTGGAACAGAGAGGAGAATACTCTAATAAGCTTCAGGGAAATTACAAGTCAGCATAAACCCATCTTCAACCAGTGGTATAGCCTCACTATAGACAATTTGCTGTAAACATTATTGAGGAAGTGCTGATACATTGCAATAAAAAGTTGCTAATAAGACAAAGTCAAATAATATATTTTGATGCGCTGCTCCTAAATTAAAACTTCAAAAATGGAAGGTACCTAACATCATCTAGCAGTGATGAGGACATCACCAGGAAGCCTCAATGGACTCAGCTGTAGTAAACAAAGAATGGTCATTCTCTATAAAAATAGAAAAGGCAAATACTGATCTACAAAACATTTTAGGCACCATAATTAGAGCTGAAGACAGGAACAAACACATAATTGAAATAAACATGTGGGTTCTTTATGTTCTTTACAGGTAATTGAAGGTACATCCAAAGTAAACGAACCTAGAAATGCTTTAAGGAGGCAAATGATTATTTTCTCATCAGCTTGTCTTCGTAGACCACAACTATTTTTTCGCAGTAGTTACATAAGAAGACCTCTGATTAGGTGAAATAACTGTCTCTGAGTTTGCTGGTGCTTCAAAATATTTCCCACATGACGGATTGCTTTGGTCCTCTTCCATCCTTCCTAACCCTGGGGGAAAAAAAAAGCAAACAAAAACTTTATATATGTTGAAAAACCAAATAAATAAAATTTGATAGTTTTCCCCCATGTGTCAGCAAATTTGTTTACAGAGGGTAGTTTGCACAGGAAGACTCTTATAGCTCAATGTGTCTTCTTAATCATATTAACATGGAAACACAGAAGTTGTCAAAGTAATGCATACTCCATTACAAATTAAATCCGGAAGAAAGCTAAATCCTGAGGCACTTACTTTTTTAAGAAAGTCTTTATCTGACAGTCTCCTATTGAAATCAAAGGAAATGTGCTCGAGTAAAGCATTTAGGATTTACTCAATAGTACAAGCTAATCAGAACACACTATCACAAAGACTAATTACATAACATCACATAATCCATATTTTTTCATTTTAAATTCCTATAAACATCCATATCTTTTGCATACTCTTTATGGAGAAAGATGTTTCTAAAACTGTGCATCTACAAATTGTTACTGGAACTAAATACCAAATATCAATAAGACAAGAAACACCCTTATCTTTTTTTGTCTTAGAATTTTTTTTTCCTTATTATTTGTGTGAGAAAGTAAGACATTTCTCATCGAATCTCTGAGGCCTTTACTAGGATGAGGGAGCATAAAGCCCAGGGAAGTTGAGTCACCATCACTGGAGATATGTAAAAGACATCTAGATGTGGTCCTTAGTGAAATTCATGTTTTACTAGTGGACTTGGAAGTGCTGGGTAAATGGCTGGACCTGATGATCCTAAAGGTCTTTCTAGACTAAATTATTCTATGATTCTATAACCAAAAATAGATTCCAAAGAGGTAATACTTTTAGATTAATTTTTGGTTCTGGATCCTTTTTTTTGGCTGATTCCCACCCTGGGAACTGTGTCCCCTGGACATTGACAGTGATTGACAGTGACAGTCTCCACGCTTAGCGAGATGGAAAAAGGGAAAATCCTGCCACATCCTGGATTTTTAGCTGAAGGTGTTTCCCAGGAGCATGGGGTAGCTTGGGGATGACTCCACTCACCTGTCCCCCAGCTTTGCCTCCTCTGACTCCTTCTGTCCCAAAGCACATATGTGACATCTAGAAATCTTTCTTACATGGATTCAGTGTCCGGAGCCTACAGTGGATCTATGCAGGTCTTCCACGTGGCTGAAATTTGTAAGCCTTTTTTTAACCCTCCTAAAGAACCCAGAATGCTAAAGATTCAACAGATGTTTTGCAGCATGCTTTGGCTCCTGTCAAGTCACCTGTCTTCATGGATTCTAACTATACAAAAAGCACTCTCAGGGAACTTCCCTCTGAAGTTTCTGTTTTTGATTTCTCATAGTTTGGGGTTTTTTTTCACATTGGTATTTTTCAGAAGCATTTATTCCTGGACCACATAACAAACGGTAAATAGAGGGAAAAAAGTGGCGTTAAGAGAGAGACAAAAAATTCTACTCAGCCAAATCTAGGTTATCTGATTATGTTAAAATAGCCCAAATTTATGTTTAAAAAGTAGACTCTGAGTGGTTTTATCAGTCAAAGTCACATGTTCAATTGCACATATATCTTAAAACCTCAGACTAGGCTATTTATTGTCTCGAATAAGTAATCTGAGCTTTTTGTTGTCTGATAAAACTTAACTTTGAGATGGATGTCATTGCCTGTCTGGATACTGGTGGAAAATACGTGGATCATTTTGATCTGCCTTTACCATGGAAAAAAGAAATGGATGGTAGCAATTTGAACATATCCTGTATGTTTCTTGGTTCCTGCACACCTGGGACAGGGTTGGCACTAGTGTGTATGTTTGGACTTCCTACCCATCCTGTTTCCTTCAGCTGGTGGCTCTGCACTTTCTCAGTGAGATGCTTGCACCTCAGCATAGACAGGGGGAAGCAGGGGTGCATTAGGACATCCACGAAGGGCTGCAGTTGATCAGGTCTGTGCCTGGAGACTTTCATTGATGTTATCAATATCCTGGCCAACTTCAGGTAAATGGTACCTGGAAGGTCTACTCTGATGTTGCCACTGAAGATGCATGTGACTGTCCATGTTGACACAAAGTGTGTTGTCTCACATACACAACAACGAGAAAGGCTGTAAAGGTGTCTTTTGCTAGCATATATTCATAGCATACTAAGAGGAAAAGTAAGAATTTGAGTATTTAATTATATTTTTACATTACATGAAAAAATATTTTTAGACAGGCAGGATCCATTCCCATTACAATAGCCAGTTGGTTTACACACCTGTTTGGACCCTGAGGGTTCCTTATCTTTAGATGAAGAAGAGTCCTAAACATCAGTGTAGCTGTGATGATATCCATATTGGCAGGTTATAGTGTCTCTGGATGTACATTTAGGACCCATTCTAAGATTTTGGGTCTGTTTTGGGAGTGGAACTGGTTAGTCAGAAATTAATCATAGAAACATAGTATACCTGTTATTGGAAGGCGCATTAAAGATCTCGTAATTCCAAACCCCCTCCCATGGGCACTGACACTTTCTACTAGACCAGGTAGCTCAAAGCACCTTCCAACCTGGCCTTCAATGTTTCCAGAACGAGACATCCACAACTTCACTGGGCAACCTGTTTACTTAGATTAAAATCATTCCCCTTGTCCTGTCACTACCTGTCCCTGTAGAAACTCACTGTCCCTCTTTCTATAGGCCCTCTATAGGTCCTGGAAGGCTGCTCTTAGGTCTCCGTGGAGCCTTCTCTTCTCCAGGTTGAACAACCCCTGTCTCTCAGCCTGTCCTCATAGGAGAGGTGCTCCCAGCCCTCTTCATTGCCCTCTGTAGGAGAGGTGCTCCCTCTTCATGGCCCTCCTCTGGACTGGTCCAATAGGTCTGTATTTTTCATGTGCTGAGGATCCCAGAGTTGGATGCAGCATTCCAGGTGGGGTCGCACCTTGGCAGAATAGGTCAGGAGAAATTTCCTTGACCTGCTGGCCACACTTCTTTTGATGCAGCACAGGTTGTGGTTGGCTTTCTGAACTGCAAGTGCACACCATTGGCTCATGTCCAGCTTTTCATCCACAAGAACCCCCAAATCCTTCTTCATAGGGCTTCTCTCATTGAGTGCTTCTCCCAGTCTGTACTCATGTCTGGGATTGCCCCAACACAGGTTGCCCTCGACTTACTGAATTCCATGAGTTTCTTGTGGGCTCAATTTTCAAGTATGTCCAGGTCCTTCTGGATGGTGTCATGTCCTTCAGGTGGGTCAACAGCACTGCTAATCATTGTGTCATCAGCAGAATTGTTGAGGCTGTACTCGATCTTAATGTCTTTGTCATCGATAAAGATATTAAAGACCATTGGTCCCAAGACAAAGCCCTGAGGGATACCACTCATCACCAACCTCCACCTTGACTTGGTATATTTAGGAGTGAGTCTACTGGTTTTGCTTCTTAAATTAATGACATATACATTTTGTTGACTTTTTAGACCTATTGGGTGAAGTTCTTAAAAGACATAAGGCTATAAGCATTGGTATGACCTTATCATACAACCTTATATTTAATTCTTCTTATACATATCCACTAATTTTAATTTTAGACTACGTATATGTTACATATACATCTTCTTCTATTGTAATGCTATATGATAGAAAATCTTGTTTTATTACTCATGGATTCTCTGCTGTCCATTATGCTACTACAAATATTTTTTTTTGGTGCAAGTGTTTACAGTGCAATACTTAGCAACATATGCAGTCATATTAATGAAATAGTTTTTAAATTTTAGTTCATTTTTAAAATTACAATAAATTATTGTCTGTATATAATATGTATATTTTTTGCATATATATGTGATATGTACGTATAGAAAAACTTCCCTGAGAAGCTGCATATGGGCAAAAAAAAATGCCTAGTGTTGTTGTTTAGGAATGGTATTCCCCAATTTAGTGTTCCCACTGAAACACTCCAAACTGTGCAGTTTGCTCACTCCCCCCATTCCTTCCCCTCCTCCTGCAGAGGGCTGAAGACAGGAATTGGAGGCACAAAAGGTAGAGAGTACAGGTTGAAATAAGAGCAATTTACTGGAAGCAGCAATGAAATAAGAAAGAAACAGCAGAGTGACAATACTAATGAAAAGATGTTCAAGAAATGCTAATGAATGACATGTGACAGAACCAGCAACACACAAACCACCTCCATGCCACCCCAACCAGAAGAGAATCCCTTTCCCCAGCCCAACTAGTACTGAAAAAATAACCCTACTGGCTACTGCAAAAATTAACCCTCTCTTGGCCAGAACCACAACACCTAGTTATATACACCTCTGTGAACCCTGCAGGCTTTCCAGCATAAATTCAATATTTCAGTGATCACACATTGTATAATTTCTTTGAGAGAAAAAACAGAAAACAAATTAAAAATAAATCACAGTATTAGTTGTGCTTCATGCATATGGTGTACATTTTTGAAAAGGGATTGTCACAAACTTTGACAGAGAAAGTTTGCTTGACTGTTCCATATATGTAAATGCAATATATAATCAAAGCACTTGTCCAATTTTATCTACAAGAAAGAACAAGAAGAGTATTAGCAAAGCAGAGATTACTTTTGCTCACCAGCTTGGACAGCGTAGATTTTATTGGCAATTAGAGAAATAGGCCCTTGGAATGTGGCTTCTCCCCTGTTCTGGCTTATCTTCACATAGCAACAAAGCATGAACAAAGCTGTTCAATTAAAGGAATGTACATTAAAAAATACAATAACTGATTTGCCTCATCCCAGTGATTTAGGATTGATGTCTTGTACCTTTTAATAGCCCAGCTTGATTATTCAGTCCTCGTTGGGTCCCTTGCCAGTCATCAGGCTTTTCCAGCTGCAGACTGTGGTCATTTACAGTTTTATAGACACTGGAGAGGTCTGTCTGAAGGATAAGAAAACACAAATTAGCCTTTGCAGATTGGCCTCAGTCAATGCTGTCTTTGTGCTACAATATCCTCATTCAAACAGTTGCATATATCACTTTGGGCATGTTGTGTCAAAGAATTATACAGAAAATGACTAGAAGGATGGTTTCCCTTTGTGTGTTATTGTGGTTTTGAAGCTTTTGAGGACTTCTGAACTTCTTTGAAAAGCGACACTGTATATATATGTTGCAAAAGGGAGTGGTAGCCAAGTTGAGAATTTTAGGTCAGACATTTTGCAAAGAAACAAGAAAATGCAAATAGTCTCTTCATTAGCTGCCAAAACAGAAAAGGAAAGGCTCCTTTTTGCAATTTTTCTTCTTCTAAATGAAATTCTGATTGGGCAAATGACAAGTTTTCAGTATTTTTCTAAACTGTATGCTTTGCAGAGAAATCAGAAAATCTTTTCATTGATTACCCATAATTTATTAATTTTATATATATATACATATGTATATATGAGGGGGTTTAAACCTAATGGTGGAAAAAATATTAGTATGCTCATGCCTCCAATGTTTAAACACAATCTGTGAGAACTTTTCTAAATTTTGGTGTCTTTTTAATGTAAGATTTCACTATTTGAATCCCCTTCTTTGTTCGTTAGTCACATATATATTTGAAGAAGACAAAGGGATATTTCTTGATCTCTGAAAAATTGCAAAAGATGTGAACCCCATTTGTGCATGGTGTGTACAGCAAGAACATTTCACTGAATACAGCACATTTTTAATTCAATATGCATAGCTTGAGAATTTCAAACTTTTTCTCAGAAAATTTGCCCAAACATGTGGCATTCATTAACTAAATAATTCATTACAACCTATTCACTCAGCTTTATTATTAATAAAATTTCTTTGAAATATTTGAAAATCCCATGGATTTTAAATTAGTTAGAATCTGAAATTTTTAGAAGTGACTGCATTTCTGTTTCTACTTGACAGCGTTGATACTGTCTTTTTCTGGTAGAATCAAAGAAATTATTCTTCCCTCTTAAAGTAGTGACACTCATAGCAAACCCCCAAAATATTTGCTCTTCTACAGTATTAGCCTGAATGTTCAACATATTTTCCAGACTGGATCTGACAATCAGTTCTGTTTTCTTTGAACCATCTCCCTTTTCCTGTCTCGTAATAAAAGGGGAACATTTGGCACAGGGGAATGCTCATTTGACATGGGCTGGTTCATTTTATCCATAATGTATAAAGTTAGTCAAGATAGCTTCTAGAAAACACTATTTGCAAACATATACTTACATCTACTTAATTAGCTTTAAATTATGTTCATTTTATGGAGTGTAATCAAGATGTCATTTCTGTTACCAGCATATTTTTCTGCTTAAAAAAAAAACTTTACAGAGAAGTATAAAGTTAAATGCTGCTGTTAGGGATGTTTTTCTCGATTGGGATGTAATAACACACATGGCCCAGACTTTCCTTGTTTTGTCCAACTCCTGACTCTGCATATGAAAACCATACATCTCCCTGGAAAAGGGCTTGGCAAAAGCATTTTTGTCATATGTGGGCTTCTAACCTGATGGAAAGTCAAAAACCTGAATTTTTCACTCTTTTCACAAAAGATTACTACTACTCTGATAAGTTTCATGCTAATATATAAGTATAAAGCCTAAATTAATAGTAATTAAAACCTTTCACCCTTTGCTTCCAAGTGGTTTTCTTCCTTTACTAGGTTTAAATGTCCAGTAGTATCAGTACCAAAAACCTTTAAGACTTTGTCTGCATGGAGCAAAACCACTTCTTCTCTAGAGAGTTTTTATTTTCTTATCTGGATTTTTCCCTTTACAAGAAGAGAACTCCCATAACTTGGCAAAGTTCTGTCCATTTATTGAGTCATTTGCTGGCATCATAAATTAGAATACACCATCAAATGAGGAGGGTGGGAACATTAAGAAACAGAAAATATGAAAGCAGAGGGTAAAATGGCAATGCTAAAGAGATCTTTAACATTCCTGTAAGTTGCATCAAGTGTAATATACAATCAGTGTGGTCATTCAAGAAACTGAGTAAGACAGGCAACCATATGCTGCTATGTGAAACCTTTTCTTTCTGTGACTTCACATTCTCTACTACTATTTTTGTTTTCAGACGTAGGATTTTGATATGTGTAGACAAAAGCACATCTCTATAGTTATTTCTTAAAAGTAAATTTATATATATATACATATATATATAATGACTGCTAGCACAATCTCTCTGTTGATTTTAAAGCAAAGTCATAATTTCTACAAAAGTTGGGCTGCATGAAATGTGAGTAACTGTACCTTATAAGGCAAATCTCTAGACATATAATAAAAAATGCAAGAAAGGAGGGAAGGAAAGAAGGAAGCAAGGAAGGAAGGAAGGAAAAGAAAAAAGAGAAAAACAAGCAGCAGAGACAGGCTAATCATCTGAAAGGAAAACTACAGAAATGCTAGATGGATTTTAGTGCTTCTTCTAGTGATTGGTGGTAGCATTTAATGATGGACTGACTTGGATTGATTGATATGTAAATGTATACTTTCAAGGCGTTATGTATCTATTAATGTAAAATTGCAATATGTCTATAATATCACAAATGTATATGCAAATAAAGGTGATATTTGTGGACAATAAAAAATTCTAACTTTTTATTTTGAAGGTTGTAATTTAACATTTAGACCCTATTTTTGCCTCCTCTTCCATTGTTAAGCATTTTGTATCAGAAATGGCAGATACTGGTAAGGATAAAACAAAGTGACAACAATCTGCAAAGAGAATAATAATCTTTTTTTTCTCTCAAACACATTGTACAAATGCATAATATTCTTCTGTTAGAAATTCTGATGCATTAGGAAACACAATAAGTATTGAACAGTAACAACCAACATGTTTTATACCAGATATTCCTATGAAATCCTGTTCTCATTTCACATTTTTCTGTTCAGTTTGACAAACTATAATACAGCACTCAGCTCCACTTTCCCACAGGTGGGGATACAATTTCTACTAAAATAATTTAACCATTGCATTTGGCTGATACTGAAAAAATGTTGGCCAAGGCATCAGTACAACTATTTTCAATTTAAATGCCCTTTTTAAAGTAGATTTAGTAATGCAAGCTATACATTTAAGTACCCTGAATAATAATTTTAGGTCTTCATTACAGATTCTTTTTACAGCCAGGTTTTTTCCTACAAGTTACTTAGACATTGAGAACACCAAGAGGCATCTCTGTTGATATATTCTGTATTAAAACAAGCAATTGCAATTAAATGTAATCTATTTCTTTCTGCATTGCACTTCTATTTTTATACACTATCTTAAAAATGTGTAAAAAAATAGGACAATCGAGAATATAGACCTCTGTATGAAAACTCTTGACTATTTCTGTTTAAAAACCTTGAAAACAAACCATTTCTTTATCTACCCATGGGTTTTGTGCTGGTACTGTAAGCTGTTGTCGTAATTAAGTTATTTCCTTCAGGTTTTAGAAAAAGATTAAAGTAGGACCAGGTTAGGAATGAGAAATTTTGTCTTAATAATGAGTTTAACTCAAGTTATATGGAAAACAGTAGTTTCTGTTGTTATTTGCATAACATATGTTGTAGCTTGCTAAGCAACTTACATGGAGCTCAGCCTGAGCGTAATTAAGGCAGTAGTTCACAGTAAATAAAAGTTCCAAATCAACAGTTTGTGTCTCTGCTTTAAAAAATAAAATCATTAACATACCTAACACTTGAAAGTTCAGAGAGAAACTGATGGGCACTGAACTGCTGAAGGAGAGTGGGATGGTGTTGCTGTCACTATTCCTTATGCACAGGAGAAATATACCAACAACAGCTGACTGATACAGCTGTTCAAGTCATTATGGGCAAATTACACCTTGGGAACCAAAAATTCACTTAAAATTCCAGACAAAATCTATAATGGATTTTTAGGACTGCCTAGTCCTATCATATATGAAATCACTGGACTCTTTGGATGTAAAACCTCTGAATTACCTATACAGAAACATTTAGATGGGCCTATAACCCTCACCTAAAACATTATTGCAATCTAGAAATAGAAAATTGACACACTTCGTAAGGTGTAATTTTGTGCTAATTCTATTGAATGGGACACAGGTAGTCCTGGACAGATCTTAGGTCCTATTAAGATATGAACCTGCACTGAACTCCCTTGCTGACAGCACCTCCTTCACCACGGGATATCTTCTCCTAGAAGGCCAGAAAAGGCATTGATGGGATATAAGAATCTTGAGTTCCACTGGAGATGATGCAAGGTGATGCTGGACTCAGTCCCATAGACATCAGGACACTCTCCTGAAAAGTAAGACCACAAAGGATTTTGCTTCCTGCTCCCAGAGATTTTGAAATTCTATTCAATGATATGCTAAGGATAAATCCACATATATTCAAAGAAGCAGTGTCTGGGACAACCAAGTACCATAATCAGAGTAGAACTGATATGAGAAAGAGGACATGCAGATTGGACATGTATATGGAACAGAACCCAAGTTTACAAAGAGTAACATTCAAGAAGAGTGACTGACTTTTGCTTTTCCAGGCTTTAAGTAGACTTCTTGGAGTGTTATGTGACCTCACTAAATGGGGATAAGGAATGAAATGTATTTACTTAACATTGTATTCTCCTGAAAGTTACCACTCTGCTTTAAAAAAGGACAAACAGAACATGGACAACTTGTTCCCTAAGTTTGTAGAGGTCCTTAGTACTACGTGCACCTCAAAGGGTTTGATCAGCACAACCTGTGATACTTGATAATTGTTTTCTTATGTGCTCACACATTAAAAATCTAGTCTGGATGGAAAATTCTATCCATTTTTATTTTTCCCACTTCATTTGGCCAGTGCAAGGACAGGTGTACTTAGAAACATATTTTTCAGGCAAAGGAAAAAAGATCCTGGCAGTGATCAACTTCCTCATTAATCTTGAATGAGGTCAGTGACTGGCAAGAAGAAAAACAGACTTCAGTTGCCTCAGCCACTTCACCTACTCCTGTTAAGCCCCTCTGCAGGACAGAATGAGCCCTGAGACCACTGGCCATTTCTGTCTTCTTGTCCACATACAAATGCATAGCCTTTCATCCAAACAAGAAAGATATTTCTAGGTTGGGGGGTTGTGATGTGTTATTTATCAGAAATACAGGAAAGTAATCAAAAAACTGAGTGTCTGTTTATCAAACGTCTCTAATTTATATATGTTCCTTTTCCAGTTTATTAGTAGGTGGCACATCCACCTTGGTCAAACTTGGTGGAATTGTATCCCAAATTGTTGATGTATTACACATCATAATATAATTCCAGTGTGATCTCTATCAACAGTCCATCCATGGATTTAGCTGGATTGTGGTGGCCTTACATTTACAGTGTTCATTTCTATTTCCATGAAACTTTATTATTAACTAAGATGATATAACAGAGGAGTACCCTGGAGGCCAGAGGCCAGGCTGCCTTCTCAGCCTTGTTATTACTCTGGAAAACAGTCCTTAAATGTCTGGGATGCTGGTGGTAGGTCATTAGCTATTGATGTCCCTTAGGCATTCTGGTTTGGCTGATTTTGGTGTTGAAACAGACCGGAATCCCTCCACCATGTCTGCTATCATTCCTGATGCCAGCAATAGATTGAAAATTTCCATGGTCTGGGAGTATTTGGGGTCCATTTTAATAAGGTTCCTCAAAGTAATCCCATCTGGCCCTGGAGTAGAGCTCTTACTCATCTCTTTGACGTTTTTGGAAATTTCCTTAGCTGTGTTTATGGTTCAGAAGGCGTTGTCAGCTTGGCCAATCGGTTCTAATCCACCAAGGCCTTTAACCATTCCATGTGACTCCCATTTTGAGTTGAACACAGAATGAACTTCATTAGGTGGCATTGCACATTTCATGGATTCTATATCATCCAGAGTGATTCCTCCTAATTTCCCCCATGCAAGTAGAATAGCCACTGATGCAGTAGCTACTGTCCCATTTTGATGGCCCTCTTATTCATCCACTTATCTATATATTACACCAAGAGTGACTTTGCATTATACAAGAACCTGAAAAAATAAAATATTGTCATAGAGTATTTCTCATTATTTACTTCCATGTTGTATCAACAGCTAAAGAACAATATCATACAACTGACCTTCATAAAATTATTTATTCCTGATTTAGTATATTGTTCTAAGTATGTATATTCAAACATAATATCCAATTGTTCCTGAACTTCTTAAAAATGCCTTCTGATGTCATACTTCCCATATAACATTTTATTTTAAGTTCAAACTGGAAAGGAAGGTTGATTTTAAAGTGTGGTTCCAGAAATCAAAAATAATTTTAAAAACCCACCATATACAAATTGTAAGACTGATTCTATGAAAGGCCTAGATGGAGCTAAGAATGTGAAAGAATTTTCTTTACAAGCATTATAGAACTCCTCAGATTAAGTTATCCAGGAAATTATGACAAAAATTCAGCCATTAAATGATCTTACACCTCCAATGTTACTTTAGGGTTCCTGAACAATTGTTAAATTATTAATACGTGAGGTATTCAGGAAAAATGATGCTTTTTCTCATAATAACTAAATAAATATTCAAAATATAGTACAGTTGAAACAAGAATTAGTTGTTTGAGCAGTATGCATGTAAGTCCTAATTAAGTAAGTATCATTGTTTAGTGGGTTTCATGACTTCAGTATGAGTAAAGTTAAAGTATCTATTTATAGACCAACAAATGACAAAAGCTTTGTCTCCTGTACAGGAAAGTTTTGATGATAAAAGTTTTTTAACAAATGTTAAAAAATCATATTAATTTAAGCATGCTTCAAATTAAGCAAAAACTTTGATGTTAACCTCAACAACGATTAATCCCCTAGCTAAGAACTGTGTGATTGCCTAAAACTGTTGCTATGAGAAACTGCACAAATTTATCACTATAAACATCTACAGGATTTTTTAAATAGATCTTTACATAATGCACAACAAACAGATCATGTAGTGCATGAATATTGCCTTAGATATTCGAAAAATTGCAGTCAGAATTCAGGATTTAAGATACTGAGATATGGTCCTAAAATTTACTTTTGGATTATCCATATATATTTACTAGTTGTAGATTTAAAAGTTTTCAGTTTCTACAAACCTTAATCTGGTAAATATTCAGTAATAGACCACTTGGAAAAGAAAACTCCTTCCAGTAGAGGAATGTGAGGTAATAACATGTATAATATGAGGTTCAGATTTTAAAGCTATAGGTTTATTTTTATGCAGTCTAGAGCTGCTGTGATTCTAATACATTTAAATTAATTGCTGAAGACTTAGAAATATTGTAAACGAAACTAAGCAAAAGAAAAGTGATACAGACATGCAAATCTAAAGCAAAAACAAAATAAAAATTCCATATGTTTATTAGATAGGAACTCTGAATTCAGACATGACCCCAGACCGCTGTCTGTGTTTTCCTGAGTTATCTAGGATTAGTAGGTGTAAATACCATCTGCAGAATTTACTGCCTGAACTTTTTGAACTTCCACACTTCCACAGCCAAAAATCAGATGCAATAATTTTAGGAATCATGCAAAATTATCCAAAATCATCCAAAAAGTGGAATTTTTCAGTTTTAAAAAAATTAAATAATTAATAAGATAAATATATTTCAATTCCATAAGGGTCTTGGATAGGACACTTACACTTTTATCTCTTTTGCTAAATTGTTACAAGGAAATGAAAGAAAAACAGTAGCAATTAATTACATCAGGAGGAATATTGCTCTCAATACAATGAGAGCAATACCAATGCAAAACACCCTGCAAGAAGCTGATATCAAAATTTTTAGTCAAACCTTCATGGGCTTCACTGTGAGCACACCTGGACTAATTTTCTTTAGTATACTATCATTAAAGGCAAACAGGCAGTATCTTGAATGTGGACACTGACAAACGTTTATTGTGAGTTGATTTACCTCCCATTTGAAAGTACTGATTTGCAGAAGGGCATGTCTATTAATAGTATCTCTGAGATAATATATTTCAAGATATTGATATTTTTAGAAAAAAAAAAAACCCTGCAAGTTTTCTTTCAAAGTACTTTGACTTCCTTTTGTGTGTTTAATTGATTTTTAAAGAAATTAATTTTTTTTTATTTTTAGAATAGTAATATTCGAGGTGGCATGTGCACCCTTCCGAACGCCTAACTAGGAATTCCAACAGGTGTTTATGCACAAAATTCTCAAATAATCCTCTCTAAACTCTTTGCATCTGTTAACACATGTAAGGGATGAATTAACTGTCATCAATAGTTTTCAGACAACATTTCCGAAAGATGATTTCATTAATAATCCACTGAATCATTGAAACTAAAGCCGTTAAAAATAAACATTTTAATTATTAATAAAATATTCATCTGATAATATAGTTTATTGTCAAATAAATTGTCCAATCCTTTTCCTGGAATGCTGGTAATATCCAAATTCCTTTCCTTAGTCTTCTACCATTTCAAGTACACAAGAATGAAATGAATGCAGTTGACTGGAAAAACACATTGAATGAGGAAAAACTCTAAGCTGCTGAATGAAGATACTGGAAACTGAAGTGGCTAGGAAGCTAACCTGGCAGACAAAATGACCTGATTTTAAGACTCCAAGTTACTCAGGTAGGTCATCCAAGCAAGGCTTAAAATCTGAGGTTGCTTTTTTTTCTTAGTTATTCCCACATCCTTGAAAGTGGCTGATCAGGTCTATGGAATGTGAGGCACCACATATGAATACACAAAATGTCACAGCTCACTCTCTGAAGGTTCATGGAGCTTCTGTGCTCAGGAGACTCACATTTGGCATATAAGAATAGTTTGACTTTGCTTGCACTTGGTCATTCATATCTTAATAGAAGAAATTACTTTTGAAGTTTGGAAAATACCAAATATTAGGGAGTCATTATCAAGGAGCTTTAGTAGACAATTGTGAAAAAACTTTGCTGACAGAGGAATTCCATGAAAACCACGGAACAAAGCATTTTCAAAAAACTGCTCCCATATTCAAGACTAACTTCTTTGACCCAGGAAAATTTCTACAGCACCCAAAAGAGGCAGATACTACACTAAAAGAACCAATAACTTTATTAACTCCTGTAACGTCTTCAATGTGCTGTAATGTCTTCAATGAAACAGTATAAGTGCACACCCATGCCGGTCAGAATATTTGATCTTGGCAAGCAAACTCTCTGGTTGGTCTTCTCACAAGTATCAGACTATCTTCATGAGCATGAAACACAGTGAGTGACAAAGAATATCAGAGGGTAGTATTTGTTAAAGCTAATGGCCTTGGTGTGGATGTCATTGCCTGTGAGTTCAAGCTCTAAACACATGAGACAAGATATTCCAAGTCTCTGACAAGCATGAACTCATATTAACATGAACTATTCACCCAAACCTTTTGTTATTGCTACTGACGGCAAAGAGATTAAGTTAGCACATGAACACTAAAGTTGCACCTATATTTTGCTGGGTAGTCCTCCAAAGTCTACATGTGAGGCAGGGCATTTGTAAATATACTTTCTCAACAAGACAGGAATCCTGCCAATGTTGAGTAAAATTATATAACTTTGCTTACACAATGTCTCTGTTGATATATTGTCTCATCTTGAATTCCCTTTCCATTAGTAAATTTTGAGCAGGGGGATATTGAAGGAGCTGAGTGTGATTCCTTCTTTGCAGATGATGGTCATAACATAAAAGCGAAGACTCTCCTGCTTCATTCAAGATTTTTTTTCAAAGTACTTCCACTGAAAAAGAAGCACCAGAAAAATACGCAGTTTTGTTGAAGCCAAAGTGATTTTTGGAAATATACAGGATTTACATAAAGCTTTCAAAATATGAGCCCTTGGGCTGAAAGAAAGAAACATTAAAATACCTGTTTGCCATTACAAAATTGCTTTTCAGCATATTCAGAAGTTTTAATAAAAGTTCATACTCTGATATACACAGAGAAGTATTATAAGGGGACCACTAATGTTTGCTTTATTCACAGTGTTATGAACATGCCAGTCCATTTCAAGTGTGCTGAGACTTTAAGAATCAGAAAAGATGAAGTGACATTGCTACAAGACCACACTCAATGTCAGGACGCTTGCAGTTCCTCTTCATGTCACATTTGGATCCAAATCCTTCCCCTTAGCATTAAAGTCCCACAGCTGCTTCACTGCAGCTCCTGTAGAGTAGTAGGGTAGACAAGTTCCCTCAGTAGCTCAGCAGGGAAGGAACTATTTTTGCACAACCAATTTGGATGAAAAAATATTCAAAACTGAGATGTCCACCACACAGCCTGACAAGAGGGAAAGTATTACATTTCCTTCAGAACACAGAATTTGATCAGCTGCCTTCTCAGAAGGAACAAGAATGGTTTTAATTGTATAATGTGCTGGATGCCTCTCCCTGCTGGGAAGTGAGCTACCAAATCCCCATAACACCAGAAATACAAATAGCTCCATGTATCTGTCTACTTTATTGAACATGCCTGTTTCCATGTGTAAGAGAACACCAGTTTCCCACCAAGGACTTAAAACATATTAAAAATATAATTACAGCCAACCCTATCAGAGAAGGTTTTTTTATTTTTGCTTTGCAAAAATAATCTCCACATCTGGATTAAAAAGTTCACCATCGCTGATAGCATCACAAATTAAAAGTAAGTTATAAAAATTTAGTGGTTAAGTTACATTTTCTTGGACAATTTCTGAACCACAGAAAGGCTCCCTGCAAAGACACAAGCATCCAGACTTCAGACCTCCTGTGTGACAGCCCTCCATCACAAGGCAGCAGAACCAGTATCCCTTTTTCTCTCTGCCCTAAATGGATATTGGGTTCTCATCCGTGCAGTGATATTAATTTTTTTGATGTAAGAAAGTGCAGATTATTTTACGGTGACTCTATTACTGTATCTCAAACAAGATTTGGAAAAAGGAACATTTTCAGGAGCAGAAATCCTCAGTCCAATAACCCAGAGCAACAGAGAGAATTTTAACTGTTCATTAGAAGTATGCAAAAAAAAAATTAAGAATAAGGTAAACAAATGAAATATAGACTTTTAAACAGAACTTTTAAAATATTTCTGCCTTTCCTTTTAGCTATGCAATTTCTTATATGGGGAAAAGAATGCCTTTTCAATAGTATTAATCTCATATTTAAGAGCTAATTCTCCTGAAGTTGTTTGAGAATCAAAATAATATCTAGCAGATTGTAGACATTACTGAAAAATTTCAGGCTGCAACTCTCTGGTTATTTTGGTTGTTTTTGCAAGCATTGGTTGGAAGCCAGTGATTTTCAGTCCCTCTTTCAGCAGGAGGTGAAGATCTTGTGGAAGAAACTGAGAACCCTTAATGAGATCCACAAAAGTGTGTTTCTTGCTGAAACTACTTAAGTGAGTCATTATCTACCCTGATGCATAATGTAATATGTGTGTTGCTGAAGTACAGGACTAGGAGTTGGAGTTAAAAGGATTAAGGTGAACATACATCATACTTTTCAGGGCTTACCGAAAAATTTGTGACTCTTTAAAGAGTTTTACAAGGTTAAACAAAAGCTGTACGCTATATTATTGCCTCAAACAATTACATCGCTCCTTTAGAAATGTTTATACTCCATGCCACTTTACGGTGCCATTGTCAAAAGAGGTGGAAGAAAGCAATCAATAGCTGTTAGAAACTACACAGCATAAAAGCCTGAGGAAAATAAAGTTCACAGGTGCATTGACTGCAACATGGTTGCTTTAACAATGTGGGGTTTAGTCACTGCTGAAGACTTTTAAAACAGCATTTTAGGAAATAAAATTCACATTTTCTACTGACTGTGACATTTTAAAAAGGCTTTCCTCATACACTAGCCCTGGACACTTCTAAGACCTTTTGCGGATTTCATTTACTACAACTTCACATACGCTTCCTTCAAGTCTTTTTAAATGAAATAAAATTCTTGCCTAATTACAGAGGAAAGCCTAGGATACTTTTTTCTTTTGTTATTTTTACCTGTTTATGACCAAGTATCCTATGAGCTATTAGATGACTATTTTTGATGAGATTAGATGAGATTATATCTTCAGCAGTCTCTGGCGGGGAAGTGTGTTCTTTCCAGCTCCTCCTCCTATGCAAGATAGTCTTACCATAGCAGGAGGTAAGAATCCTTTTATATGCACAGTGGACATTCCTTCTCTCATGTCTGTCCCCGGCATGTCATCACGAAAGACTCTATGTATATGTCAGTTCTACTGCAGAATTAAAAATTAACCTGACCTCAAGAAAATTCTTCTCCTAAAGCCACCACGGATCACAGGTTTGGTTGTGTCCTAAGGCAGTGAAGCCCGTGCCTTATATTTTTGTTCTTGAGCCCGTCCCTCTTGATGTTCCTGTGCACTGGGAAAAGAAACTGATACCTAAACCCACTGAGATTACTGACACCCACAGGTATCTAACCAGGAGAGAGAATAAAGGACACTGATTGCCTTCACTACTGACTGCAGACTATCAGCTATGTCAGTGCTGCACGGCATGCTGAAAAGAGGGAGATAAGTTCAGCATTAATTACACCTGGAATACGTCGGGAATTTTCATTCCTTTGTCAAAAGACCTTTCTTGAAAAGGAAGATGAAAATTACTGTTTTACTGTTAATGAAAAAATATAATTAAAAAAGGACCATAAAGGTTCTATATTTATTTCTGATAATATTACCCACCTTTCACTGTTCTCTTTCTTCCCAGTCCCATTGCTGCAGATTATTTGTAAAGAAGCTTCTGCAAAGAAAGGCTTAAGGAATCAGAAAATGAAAATTCTATTTGAAGATAAATAGATGTTTATAAATTTTTAGGGATTATATCTTTTTACTGGCTAGAGTGTCCCCATGTAGACGTGCCCAAGACACCAATCATCTGTGTCCCAGCTCAGCTGAGACTCTGAGCTCATATTGGCAAAGAATTTGTAAGCACTAGGTCACTACCAGCTCCATAGAATCCAAACTTAGGGCTCTACTATAACATATACTTATTGTGACCAGAATAGCCTTCAAAAAAGCATGTGTATATTCCATGAATATGCAGGTTTACTGGGTTGACTATGGGTTTTCTTAGCAAGCTACTGTTAAAATCCTCAATATCATGCCAACTGATTCTGGAAAGAAAGATGAAGACACTGATCTTGTCTCCATATATTCTGCAGATGAAAACATTTGATGTAATGATAATGTATTTTTTGATGCTGCCCGATGTCAACACAGTATTTGGATAACAAAACAGTCTAATTTGTACTAGTGCTGCATGACATTTCTCTCTTAAAATAAAAAGATGGCCAGGCCTAAAGTAAGGCTTAGAAACAAGTATTTAAATATTCCAGCTCTAACCACACTGCTTATAAAAGGGGGTTTGAATAAAGAATCTCCCTCCTCCCAGAAGCTGCTTTTAACTTTCAAATGAAGCATGACTAAATTCTAGCAAAGCAGATTTGATGTTTCCAATTAGCTCAGAGAGCTGAAAATAGTTGTGATGTTATCAGACGGTGGGTGTTGTGAATAGGAGCGACATCCTGACACAGCCTGTATGCTGATTACAATTTCAGAAGAAACATAAAAATTACTTAATTACATAATTGTACATTCTGACTTTTTGTATTTTTATAAATTTTCCAAAGAATTTCTGGCCAAAACCAAGCATCTGCATTTTATTTTTTGGTCATACTTTTGGCAGCCAATTTGTAGGTAATGAATAGTAATCCATCTTAAAACAGTAACCCTCCACAACATCTTTCACCCAGGTCCTGATCCAGATTTCTCTGGAAAAATGCCTTTAAAAAACCCCAATATGAGTCTTTCCCAGTTTTGTGACTTTTTGTTAGTTTGCTGTAATGTGATTGCAAGCAGTATTACCAGTTTAGGCCGCTATTTTCCAAAGCCTAAACTTTGCATTACGCACAGTCGCTGCTATTGGAGACGAGTGGGACAAGCCTGAGTCTTGCACTTTTCCTAACACTGGAAAATGTAAACAGAAAATATTATGCTACTGATGAGTTATTCTCTCTTTAAAATGTGTTTAATAAAATAAAAGACCACAACTCAAGCTGTAATGTAAGAATCCTTTGTTCACATGCTGTATTATTATTACTGTATTATCATTGGCTCCAACCTATGGGGTTTTTGTAATTATTATTATTTCCCTGTATTCTCCGTTTATTTTTATAGCTAGTAAAAAACAGGCTCATCCAGGACATGCAGCACGGATTAAACTGAACAAAGAATTTTTAAAGTAAATAAACTAGTTGTTTAGCTGTTGGAGTTTGGTCAATAAAAGTGAGTCCAAAATGAATAGGCAGCATTAACATATTTTTGTGAATATTTTTTGTTTCATTTTAATGTAAGCATAGATGACAAAATACAGAACACAGATTCTCAGCAAAACACACACGTTTTCCTGGTTTGCCTTCCCTGTAGAAAATATTACGATGTTGTCATTTGGATATTTTATTTCATGCTACCATATTTCTGACTTCTGCCACAAGAAATCAGGTGGTGCCACTTTTTCTTCAAGATTACACTATATCTAATAAGATTGTGTAATGCAAGGAAAAAAGTAAAATATTAATTTGACTCAAGTGGGAAAATCAGCACCTACCATGAGTGTGCATGCCTTTAAATATACAGAACTCAGTAAAATATTTCTTCTCCCAATGAGGAATTGCTCCAGAAAAGGTACTGATAGCATAAGAAAGAAAATAGTTTTTTGATAATGCTTCTGAAAATGCTTCTGTTTCCAGTTAATTTCAAAAGTTAATTTGTTTTTTAGAGGGGAAAAAACCCCCTTATTTTGGGTGAAGAAATTACATTGAAATTAATAGTAAACACTATGGGCCTTCAGAGAGTTCCAGTTTTTACCACTAGTTTTTAGTCTTCAAGTATCAATGTTATTTGTGATCTAATTGACATTATTTTGCCAGGAAAATTTTCACTAAGTATTTTAGAAAAAGAGAGTATCTTTTCAAGAATTGAATATGATATGGAAATTGGAATGTCATGGCATACATTTTTACCAGTGTCTTTTTTTCCAACATCTTGTTTTCTAACATCATTAGAGAAATACTGATATTTTTCTTTCTTTTTTTGGCTTTATGGAAAAAACCATAAAACCTGTGTTTTCTTGTAAAAAAATGTCAATGTCTTCTAAATGTGAAACCAGTTTCAGACAATAATTTAAAAAGAGACAGCCAGGCTGGACGGAGCTCTGAACAACCTGGTCTAGTGGGTGGCATCCCTGCCCACAAGGGGAGAGGTGTTGGAACCAGATGATCCTTATGATTTCTACCAAACCCCAAACATTCTATTTTTGTATGAAATTAAATGCAAGGCTTCTCACCTGTTATAGTCCATAGAAGGAGCTGCTACAGTCCTCACCAGTTTGTGGGGTTTGTTTCCTCTGAACTTGATAAAAAGCTTCTTTTTGAGGTCCAGTTATTAAATTTATTGAGGAGTTCCTCAGTCTGAATTAAGGTGCAAACAAGACCATATGACAGTGACAAAAGTATGGATTTTATTTAATAGCAAATATGAGGGAGAAAAGAGGGGAGATAAATAAATAGGGAAAGAGGAGCTTGGGGAAAGTGGGTGGGGGGAGAGAGTGAGGTAGAGACAGATTAGGTAGAAAGTATCACCACTCCATGGATTCCGATGGCATTCCGTTGATCCTCTTCTTCTGGTCTTCTTGATAGTGAAGGTCCCCTGGAAAGCACAGAATTTGATGGGTTAATATATGCTCAGGCCAGGTGGCAATGTCCAGGTATATCCCCTGCAGTGGTGGTGGGGGGAGTCTCTTGCAACAGGCTCAGGATCTGCTGTATTTCTTGCAGTCCTGTGGTGCAAGGCGTCTGGGGGCACTTTGGGGGGTCTTTGATGGATTACGGCACCCCCTCAGCTCCCTCTCACCTGAGAGTCCCGAGGATGTGGCCTGTGGGGTTTGGGGTTCCACAGCTGGGCTGGTTTGTGTGAGGGGGGATGGCACTGTCTCTGACCAGAGGTTACACCCGAAACCTCCTCCCCTTGTCGTTTTGGGGTGGGGGGGAAGCTGTGTAAACCTGGCTTCTGCTGGCTGGGGTCTCCCCCACCCCAAACTCAGCCAGAGGTGACTCTCAGCACAGCTGCTGGGTTTGGTTCCCTTGTGGATGCATTCCTTTCACCCCAACCTTGTTTGTTTTTTCCTAGGCCTGAGTGATTGAAGAATGGGTTCCCGTTTATCGAATCTCCAGTCCAAAGTTCAAATCAGGCATCCTTTAAGGAGGGGTGGTCTTCTTTATACAGTTTAAAATTTTATATTAATGTTTGAGGCATGAACTATTCCAGTCTCGGACACTTCTCCTTCTTCCTGGGAAAAACCCATTGGGAAGACGATGAAGTCCCGCTTCACCTTGAGCTGAGGGACTCCTTGTAATATGATAGCTCCATCTGCACCTATTGTACTACATCTGTGTGCAAACGTCCTCCTTACATTAGCTAGAAGGACAGAAAAGCAAAAAACCTCACCTGTGTAATAAACAGGCTATGTTAAGGAATGGGGCCTAGCTTTGCTTGGAAGGTGGCTTTGTTAAATGAAACAGCAAGTTGAGAAGTGTGTTGGTTTGAGACAAATTTGGAGGAAAATATTTTTCGATAGAAAGTAGGTTTTAGCTTCCCCCCCCCTCCTAGGTTTGGGAAAAAAAAAAAAAAAAGATTTTTTTTTCCTAGGAAAGTGAAGAGGAAAAAAATTATGTCTTTAACAAACAGACAGGAAAAGAATAATAACGTTAAATAATGAAATGTCTCACTGTGGAGAGAAAATTGGAAAGATTTTAGAGCCCTTCTGTGGGTGTGGTCTCTCTTCTCCTCTTTAGAGCTGGGTCAGCATGGGCCCACCTCTGGGCCTGGGTGGAAAGTTCTCCTGGATGATGTTTTGGTGTTGGTGCTCAGTTCCAGAAAAAAAGAAGAAGAAGAAGCTGAAGTTCCAGGGAAACAAAGGAGTTTAACTCTTTGTCTTTCTGTTTTGAGAAAAGGAGTTAAGACTGGGAAAAGCTGGAAGGTGTTTTCATCTGCGCTTCTCCCCGCAGCAGAGGCACACAGAGAGAGACAGCAGTGTTTTTGGAGTACAGAATTGTTTTGAAGAAGTTTGTCTGGCTTTTTTTTTCTCTCGCACCCAGCTTTAAAGGCACAGAGAGGCACAAGATTCATATCTGGGCGATATGGGATACAAAATCATAAAGCCACCCCAAGACAAGAAGTCTGAAAGGGGAAATATAAGAAGATAATCCAGAAGCCATCGTTCTCCATTCCTCATGCACACACCACAGTCAGTACCTCCAGGTCTGATTTTTTTTCTTCTCAAGAAGGAAATATGTATCAGACTGTTCATGCAGTGATTAACAACAAAACAATCCTGAACCCTGCACTGAAAGTGTCGGAGCTCCAGGTATAGCCACACACCCCTTCTGAAGATGAAGACAATCACATTTAATTGCTTCCATGCGTAGTTGGATCACAGATGTGACAGGCACTGTGCCTGACCACAGATTATTAAAGAAAAACATTAGCTGGTATAAGTCTTGTTTATGAAAGAGTGCCAGTGGAAAAAGCCACAGGATCATAGTCTCCAGCTACTACACAGATGCCAAGGAAAAGCATATCAACAAGGGCTGAAGTTTATAAAAAGTGCACTGTCCTTTTTGGAATAAAAAACTTTTCTGACTGCATTAACTTATATTGTTGTTGTTTTAAGAGTAAATAACATGCAGACATCCAGCTAGCTAATTGGCTGCTGGAGTTTTCATTTGGAATAATTTTAAAAATCATGACATAAGAATTATGCAATGATTGGCCTTCCAAGAGCATAATTTCACATGGTGTCCCTATCTAAACCAAATACCATTTGGGCAGACAATGCCCACATTTTTGCTCATTTGGCACCAGGCTAAAGATGTTAATTGTTCAGAGTTGGGCTGGGGCTGATAGTCACTGACCATTCCTGGCCTCTGCAGGTTCGTGTGACCCCAGCAGGAGCCCTCAATAATGAGTATTCTGCAGAAGAATGATCCAGCTACAACAGGTACCTAGGATACCACCTCAGGCACATTGCTGCTATACCACAATACACCTCCAGTTTGGAGCAATCTTTAAGCTCCCTTCCAAGCAAGCCACTCTATTGATTCTGTGATTCTTTGAATGTTGAAGGCCTCTACATGGCAGATGGAGTAAAGGAAAGATGTAGTATAGTAGAAAGTTTCTGGCTTGAACTGGATCTTAACTCTATCTTGGGAAGGACTGGTTGATCTGTGACAAAATTACACTTGGAAAAGAATAAACACACAGTGGTAAAATTATCAGTGAAGGATGCTGGCGTGACCCGTAGCCAACTTATTAGATGGTTGAATTACATCCTTTGAGTCTTAATAAAGAAAAACTAGTACATAACCCTGAGTGAGATGCTAAGCAAAGGAATATACCTGACCTCCTGTTTTTGTCTTCAGTTTAGCTTTTTTGCTAGCTTAGTCTGCTTCTAAATCACTCTGTGTTAGGTGCATAAGAACTGTAGTGGCTTATGCACATGTATACTTGCTCAATCTGTCTTTTTTTTTCACCATCCAGACAGCTAAAAGTGGCTGGTTTCATCTTTTTAGACTTCTGTGGGTTTAAGTGGAAAAATTTGTGTTGACATCTATTATTTATCTCAAGTGCCACTGACTCAGATGAAGGGAGGCAGTAAGAGTCTTGTCGATCTCCCCCATTGTCTGCACTAAGTCTTGATGGAGCCTGATGGAGCTGTTGCAAGAGGGACACAGGCAGGGATACTCACCTCCCCCAAAAAATCCAATCTACAGTCTCTACTTGTTATTTTTACATCTTTTTACAAAGATCTTGATTTACAGCCCTAAACTGAAGACATAAATTCTTCAGCAGTGAACCTGCCACTAATTCTGTCAACATGTTGCTCTGCTTGAGTGATTCAAAAAGTGCTTTTCTTTCTGTAACCTGTGCTCTTTAGTAAGCCAGCAGGAGACTATTTCTCAGTAAGGTAGAGGACACTTAGTGTCCACTTCCAACTTCCACAAACTTCCCTGTATATCTGCTCTTAGTACACCTACAAGTAGCTGGCAAAGAAAATGACTTGTCAGATTGTTGAGTCCATTTCCTTTCAAAAATATGGCAGAGTCCCATGGGAGATAATGTATGAGATATTAAAGTGATTTCACTTGATCTTAGCCAAGAGGTCAGACCTAATATCTATTGTACATGACAGCTCTATGCATTTGTGCATTTACCCATGTTGCAGTAAATAGACACAACCTGTGTGGTGAGCCCATATTCCTTGTCTTGTTTGGCGCAATGAATCCCACAAACTGACCCCATTTGTAGCAGCTTTGATTTTCAGGTAAGTCAGGATACAGGAAATCCAAACAAGGACTCTCACAGAGGTATGGTTTCAAAAAGCTCCAAAAAGCATCAGTAGAGGCCTAGAGTTAAAATGTAGTGTGTACATTGGAAAATGCACTCTTTTAGCTTATAGTTGGTTGGAAAGCATTATCCACATACACAGGAGCTTAATACCAGGCAAGGGGCATCCTCTATTAAATCCTGACAGAGCATATTCAGTAAAAAGCCTATTTAGAAACAAATTAGCAACAAAACATAGTGAATTAAAAGCCACAATGGAGGAAAATAATTTAAGGAATGGAATAACGAGAACGATTTTCAGCCATGAAATGTTTTTATCTTCTGATAACTTGCAAACGGTAAAGCCATGAATTTATGCATAAGATACAATACACAACAAAGAGATAATTCATATTCAAATCTCATGGTCCTCCATCACACATCCCTCTGTTTATATGTAGATAGTCTTATGAGAAAATGACACCAGGCACAACCAAAATTATGAGACAGCAAGTCAAGCCTGAAGATAATAATTACTTAGTTCACACAGACAGTGAAATTCTTCAGCTCACTGTCTTGGTGGCCTGCAGTGGCAAGTGTATCATGTGAAAGTAGTAAATTAGAAGGATATTCTTTCCTTCTTTTTTTTCTGAAACACTTAGTGAACTAATAACTGTTTGACAATTGCATGGTTGGTATTTCAGAGGAGAGGGGGAGCAGGAGGCTGACTGAGAGCACCAAGAGCCCATATCCATTCCCATTTACATTACTGTAAATCTTGAGCAAGTCCCTTGGTTTTAGCTGAATTACTCTGGATATCAGTGGCATAAGGTAGGACAAAAATGGACAAAGGGATCATATTTTACTATGGGAAAGCAGTTTCTTTCAAAAGAAGAGCACATTATATAAACTACAAGGAATACTCAGTGTCCTAGTTAAAGGTAATGTGGTAAAATAAAGCAATGAAAAATTAATCTAATCTCATAAAATAAAAGCATTAGAAAAACTTATTTACAACATTTTCCCCTTGATAAAAGGGACTATTTATCATTTTGTCAAGATGCTTAGCTATTCAAGGACTTCGTTAGACTAGCCTATTGAGATATATTTAGCAGTTTACACAAGAAATGCCTTAGTTGTCTCTTCTTCCTGAGAAAAGTTTGACTATTTACAGTTTCATCAACACTCAGATTCTCCTTTTTTCACCCTTGAAACAGTCAACAGAGCAATTAATTATGACATTTCTCTCAAGATGACTACAGGTTGGAAAGTGTGCAAAGCGTCTGTTTAATATAAAGATACATTTAAACTTCCTAATTGCTAGAATCATGATATACAATAGTCTTTTCTCATAGAAATGGTGATTAAATAGTCATAGGGTGTCTAAGAATAAAGTACTTCTGGCACTTCTGTAAGAGAAATTTAACATCAAGAAGATTTTGTTCTAATGAGTCTTAAAGCAGCAACATGTTACTGTTAAGAAATGCCAATACATAATTCTGCCTCGGGATTTTTTAATGTGGATGTTTGTATTCCTTCTCCAGATTTTTTTTTTCTTTAAAAGCACCTTTCTCTTCCAGTCTCCGAAGTCACCTATAAAATTATAATAGTGTGTTTTCATTCCTATTAAAGCTGTAGTAATGCGTGTAACAGCTTGCTTAGTGCACTGGTCAAGCTCTTTGTAAATTACTATCTGGGATATAGTGTATCCTAACTCCTAAATGTGATTTCACAATTTGCCTGATGTAAACCAAATGCCACATATTCACTGACTTTTAAACTAGCTGAGACTCTCACAAGAAGTGCAAGAGGACATAGAGAAGAAATACTTCTTTTTGAAAGAATATAAAGGTCACCTTGTAAAATGGAGGGCTTCTTCCAGGATTTCCAGGTCTGCTCATGAACCAGAGATGTAGGAGATGAATACAAGCAAGGGAATGCTAAAACCATCTGCTGAGATGAGTTACAACAAAAAGAAATATTATAAGATATCAAGGTGTATAAGATATAAAACATGATCATAGAAACACACAAAACCACAGACAATTCAAAAATCTGTACATAAAGGAAATTTATCAACATGAAGTTAGACAATTATCTTAATTCACAAATCTTTTAATAGAACTTGTCTAAACATAGGCTAACATAGGACCTGGATTTGGAGAGATTTGTTGGTAGGAAAAAATTAATTTGAACTGATTATTTTCTTCTTTAAGATTTTGTGCAGGAAATTTGAATATGATTTTACAACTCTATATTCATGGAAATGGAAACTTGACGAAAAAGATGCTAATGAGGAAAATTACTGCAAAATAATACACTAAGATTCGTATTGTTTTTCTGCCCCATTAAGCTAGTATTGTATTTTCAGATATCTATGGAAATTGTAGAAAAGCTATTACAGAATTTCAGCTAAGTTTTCAATAAGAATTTCAGAAACTGGATGTAAAAATAAAAGGCAGTTAAAATTAGTACTGTCTACTTAAAACCTTAATCCAAACGTTTCATCCTATTCCATAAAAAGTGCAAATTCACTAACATTCTACTAATTACAGGCTTTTTACTTATTTCATTTTATTGAATGTTTGCCTCAAAAATACCTATCAAGCAGTTTCAAAATATGACTAATATCTCTTACGGACTTATATTTACAGAATAATTTTAAGATGACAAGCCTACTATTTGATAATAATATGTCATAATGAAGAAAATCTTCCCAAGACAGTTCAAGAAACCCAATTCAGTTCTTTAATTCATATTATAATAAATGCTTAATAAATATGAGCAGGTAATGCAAAAATAGTATTTGATTTATTTGATTTCTTTTTTCTGTTCATA
The DNA here is from genome assembly GCA_013397915.1 of Daphoenositta chrysoptera. NCBI lineage: Eukaryota > Metazoa > Chordata > Aves > Passeriformes > Daphoenositta > Daphoenositta chrysoptera. The sequence goes on from VZRO01004334.1 coordinate 317,496, forward strand.
AATTATCTGCAAACAGAACACATTATTCTTCAGTTATTGAATTATTTGAATTACAGATTTATTCCTCAAAAATATACTGATAATTTATTAGATATCTAACAACTCTGAGGTAGTTTATTTTGAATATTTAATTTAAAAACTAGGTTATTTATATTAGCTACACAGCTCATTTTTGTTCTTAAACTAGATAAGCTTGACTATTAAATCTCAGGTGTCTGATGCAAATTATTTTGATTACAATTCAGTGAGTTTTCTTCAAAGACGATTACTCACTAGAATAATTTACAGAGCATGAAAAAAGTAATATTTGTGTCAAAGTCTAAAATTTCCATAAGATTCCACAGCTCCTAAGTCCTTAGTTAATACTTGCTGCATAGGAAGGGATGTAACTATTCCTTTAGTGTCAAAGTTAACTCTGCAGATCTCGCTAGTATGCACTGGCAGTACACCTGGCAGGGCACAGACCTGCAGCTACAGAGGTGTGAGTTACAGCAGTCAGCTAAAGCCAGGAGGCACAGGTACTGAACAAAAGTCTGTTCAAGCAGATGTGCACACAACGCAGTCTCAAACCCAGCTGGCATTAAATCGTTGTGTCGTTTAAATGAGTAAGGAAATAGAAAAAAAGGAAAGCATAATTTCTTGTCTCCCCTTATGTTCTCTCTCAATCAAGGCAGGAAGGTCTAACAGGCTTTTTTTCCTACAAGTAGACTACCCATTTTGAAGGAAAAACGCTCAGACTGCAGTGCACTTCCTTATCTGCTGTGAGGATCTCCTCTGCACTCCTGCTCTCTCTGGAATCCCAATGATGGCAGCACCAGATCTGCATGCAGAGCAAACACGGAGTAAGCATCTGGGACCCATCCTGTGGGTAATTAAAAGAAATCCTCGTTCCTTACTGGAGAGCAGATTCAATAAAATTTATCAATTGCAGTGATTTAACTGTTCACAGCCACTACTGTAGAGAACAATTTATTAACAGAGGTTACAGGAAATTATCAAAGCTAACTTAACCAATATTATTGTTTCAATACATAGAATTCAGGCAAGCCTTGCAATAATAATTTTTAAGGCCTAACCAAACAATACATCAAAGAACTCCAATTCTACTTCCTGAATGCTTTCTATAAATTACTGGCATCATAGGATGAATTTAAAAGGCTAAAGGAAGCAATTCTGCAGTCATTCTTTGAGACTATGTTATAGAAATCACCTAGTTCCCCCAAGTTGCACAGAATTTCATTTAGTTTTGGTGGTGTGATATTTTTGTTTTGTTACTGTACATCCAAGAATCATTCAAAATTAACTTTCAAGACCCTTATAAGTAGTATTTTTAAGGTTTTGTGAATTGGTATGACAAAGGTAATGGAACCTTATCATGGTTTCATAGTGATAAATGCTCTGGAAGGCATTTTCATGTCATAGATTTTACAGGTCTATATCATTTTTTTAACACGTTTTTCCACTGACAAGAAAGTTTCTGTTATTTTCAATTTAATTGGAATTTGAGTCAATATGATTTTTTTGGGTGGTTTTGATAAACAAGCTCTGGCAGCAGAATGAGCAGACAGGCAAATCATTTTTCTGCAACATAAATTAATGCATCTTAATGTTACAAACATAAGTGTTGCTTACTTGAAAAGCAAAACTGTTTACTTGAAGGTTTTCTGAAACACCATGGTGGGGTATTGTTTGTTGTGTTCCAGTAGTTTCCATAAAAACTATGATGACAGCAAAGTGTTGGGGCTCTGATGGAATCCTCTGGTCTGATACTCATTAACTATATTTGAATCTCAATCATCTGCAATTTTGTCTAACTGTGGGCCCAGGTCTTTAGTTCCTCTAGCACACTGTGTCCATCTTGTGTGGTATTTTAACAATGGAGATCTCCTATTTTGTTTATCTCTATGGTGAGTCAAGACCTTAACTTTCTACCCTGTTTCCACACTTTTCAACAATCTGCAGTCAGAGCACCATCTAATTTATTTATCTATTTTTTCAGTTGTTCTGGAATATGAAGCAGCAAGTCACATAAAACTCAGGCTACTAGGAAATTAACTAAATACATTGAAAACACAGATAAGTAAAATATGCATTCATCTACCTAGATAAAAAAGTCATTCATGTATATGTTCTCTGCCTTATTTTCTTCTTCCTTCTGAACTTCAGAATTCAGGCAATTTTTTCTAAGGAATCCTACTGCACATAACTTCCCTTCGACCAGAGGGTCCCATCAGGCTATATCTCCTGCATTTGAAGTAGTTAGCAAAAAAATCTATTCTTTTCTAGCCTGTGCTGACATGTCTAACAAAGCAGTGTGACTTTTCCTATTAGAAAAATACAGTCCTTTATTCAAAATTACATTGATTTTATACTTTAACTCCATGCAACTAACAGAAACAAACCAACCAGAAAGAGACATGTACTAAGCATCTCTTTTTGTCAGACTATTTGCCCCTTGGAACCAGAAGTGTGACTCATCAGAAAGGTCGCCAAGATGTCCTCTCACAGTGATACTGGCAGAATAGAACACCACTCTGAAATGAATATGAGTTATTATATAATATGTGACAAAAGTGTGTTAAAATAACCAAGGTGAATTCAGTCAGTGTGTTTCAATTTCCTGCAAGTATTGGTGGAAGTGCTGTCATTTACTATTACTAACAATTATAAAGTCCCAAGTCGTATCAAGGCCATATTGTGCTAAAAGATGCATATCTGTGTATAGCTAACAAGTCTTGATTCTTATACAAAATTTGCTATAAAATAAATGAATATATAACACGGACAAAATGTGAGTGGTCAAAAAATTACTTGCACTAGTTCACATATTTGATGAAGTCCTGAGAAATTATATCTTAAATAATTGAATTCAATACCTGTTCCCATACATAGCAGGAAATATTTATTTTTTAATTCTGCAGAATTTTTTTAAACATGAGATTAAATTTTCTGAAAATACAAAGGAGACATAATTTTTTATACTCTATATGGCTTTTATAAATATAAGGTATTATTACAATTAAAGAGGCATTCATGAGTGTTCATGGATGCATAGAACCGAGAATATTAGTGGAGATTTTCCATGCATATCATAGGGAAGTATTTTGTCTTGTTTTTTACAAAAAAATTAATACAGTTCTGCCTCCATTAAGTGCTTTTGGACATTATTTTGAACAAGACTATTTAGAAGAGCATGTCGTGACAGGGCAAGGGGGAATGGTTTCACACAGAAAATGCGTAGGTTTACATTGGATATTGAGAAGAAATTCTTTACTCTGAAGGTGGGGAGGCCTGGAACAAGATGCTCAGGTAAGTTCTGGATGCCCCATCCCTGGTAGTGCTCAAGGCCAGGCTGAATAAGGCTTTGAGAAACCTGTTCCAGTGAAAGATGTCCCTGCCCATGGCAGGGGCGTTAGAGCTAGATGATCTTTAAAGTCCCTTCCAACCCCAACCATTCTATGATTCTATGTTTGATTTTAAATGTCCACAGGATTTCAAAATTCTCTGTAAAACAAAATCCCTCCCCCTGATGACTTTATAACATCATATATTACCTCAAGTACTAAAGGTATGAAGACATAATCACTGTTAGCATCAGCAAAAGAAAACTGACAAAAACATTGAAAAGCATTTGAAGCAAAAAGGAAACATGAAATCTAGGGAATTGGGAAAAAGACAATGGGCATGTGAATATGAGAAGGTAAAAAAATCCCATCATCTAAAGGATAATTTTCCACTGTGTATATGAAGAAATCCTGGGGGGAAAAAAATATAGGTAATAAATATTTATTGATAAAAGTGTTGACTGTCATGGCTGAGGAACAGCTTGGATTCCAGTGTACAGCATGACAAAACCCTTGTGGTAAGAGTAGCTGAAGATCGTGATCTTAGATGTAGCATTTTGGGCAAACAGAAAGCTGGAAAAGTTACATGAATAAAAAAAAAAAAGATAAAAAGAAAAGCAAAAAGAGTTAAAACTATAAACTTAGAGGAGATACAGTCTACAATTTCAGAAGCAGGAACAGCAAACAGCACTGTTTCAGAATTAGGATTCAGATGGAAACACAGCTTTGATTATTATTTCTTCATGCAACGAAAGAAGCTCCTACTTTAATTGAAGGATTTCTAAAGTTGCTGAGAACCCATCAAGTCCTGCTTATATCAGAGGGTACCTGCACATTATGGACTTTTGAGAATCAGGACACTTTTGCTCCATTGATACTCAGAGAATAACCATTGACATTTCTTCCAGAAAATCTTGGACACAGATTTCACCTTAGGATCTGATTAAGAGAAGAAACCAAAAACATGCAGAGACAAAGAATGGGAGTGATGCAGCACCATTCAGAACTATTCTTATAGATTTTTGTCCTGTGTTTCATTTTTTTTAATATGTGCATCTATTTTATGTTGTCTCAAAATCAAACTGAATATGTGAAATCTTTTTTATAAGGAAGAAGATTTTTACAACCCAGTAAGGTGGTCAGAGATAAGAAAAATATTCTATGAGTTCCAAACCTACCAATCTTTCAGGATTTGAACAAGTGTTGACTTTCAAAAAAAATCAGCAATATCAATAAAATATTAACAAGGTAAATCACTTATATTAATAAAGATAAACAGTATTATAACTATTTATGGTTGTCTTGTGCCTGAAATATGTTAAATAATTTGGTAATCTGTATTCAGACCATAATATAAAGCAAGCATATGTACCTATGCTTTGTTGTTAGAAACCTCACCGAAGAGGCCATGAATAGAAAGAAAATATTTCCTATTAATTCTGAAGGATTATCTCCTGGTAAAATTGGGCTTATCTCAGTCTCTCACCATACTTACTCTGAGCATTAAGAACTGTCACTTTTTGCATAAGTTACAGTTCACTTAATAATTTTCTTCAGTTTCTTCTACCTTACAGAAATAAGTTTACCATAGAAAATGTTTTTGCAAAGTTTGGATCTTGGATTTAAATGTCTTGAGAAATACCTGGTTATTTTAACAAATTAGCATCTTGATCACAGCTGCATACAGCAGTGAGGTTCTCTTGGTGTCATGCTGGTGTCTTATCCTCATCTCTATGAAGAAGTAAGGAAAGGAAGGAGGAGAAATTTAATTGATAACATTGTCAGCATTCCACCTTTTTTTTGCTTGAAAAAGTCTAGTTTTGCTTGACCCTCCACTCTGGCAGGCAATATTTCTGTTTCTGTGTATTTTTCATTCCTTCCACCGGTTCTGAGAGCAAAGAGGAGGTTTAGCTGCACAATATAAATATGTAACATGAAAGCTATGCAACCTGTCAGAGAATATTCCAGTGTTTAATGACAGTTTTCAAAATGTGAGGCTTGGAGATTTCAGATAGCGTGCATACTTTGGCCAGTGAAATATATCCATACTTCCACTGCATCTATTTGAATATTTCAGTATTTTAAACTATTCCTATCCACCCAAGGCTAACCAGAGCCTGAAACCTCAGAGTAAGTGCTACTCACAAATCACAAAGGAATAAAATCAGAAAAAGAGCCTGTGTGAGAAGTCTTACCCAAATATCAACTTTATTCTATTGAGGAGACAATACCGTCAAAGCCAAAAACTGCCCTACTTTTCAAAACACTTTTTTAAAAGAGTACATAAAAAAATACTTACTAAATGAAACCCTCCTACATGGTGTAAAATTAAGCAGGTGAACAAAGTCTTTTCTTCGATATACAAGATCATAAGGAAAGTCACAGTTTCTTATTGGCTTCTTAGATCAGATCAAGCTCTTTAGGCAATAAGGGCTCAGAAAGACTAATTGTGCCACGGTCAAAACTCCGCCACATCAAATACAACAGATTTGTGTTAACTTTAAGACTGAGTGTGGACTGAAGTTTTCTGCATCCTTTAATTTAATAAAGAATGGGAAAATACTTTAAGTCAGTGTCTGAGGAATGGCAGAGAGAAGTAGAAACATACAGCACAATTCTGATGTGGAAATGGGATATGTTGAATCAGACCTATAGAGCTTTGTAATGCACTTAAACTCCATATACTCAAAATGGGGAGTGGGACGACGCTGGAACAAACTGCTCAGAGAAGTTACGGATGTCCCATCCCTGGAAGTCTTGAAGGCCAGATTGGACGGGACTTTGAGCAACCCACTCTAGTGGAATGTGCCCATCCCTGTGGCAGAGGTTGAAACTTGATGGTCTTTACAGCCTTTAGGTCCTTTACAGATTTTAAGTTCCTTTACAGCCCAAAAACATTCTATGATACTATGAAAGATTTTAAAGTATATTTTGCTGGTTAATAGCACACCTTCTGTGACCTTTTCTTTCCCAAGGAGAAACACGCACGCTTCTTTTCTCTGGCGAGTGTTAAGATGAAATGGTTGAGTTTTTGTGCGTTTTAAAGCCTAAATCCTCACCTCTATCAGCCTCAGTAGTATGAGATGGAAAAAAATTGCAGGAAAGAAATGAAGGAGTGTTGTTTCATTTGGTATTTTAACAAGGGAAAGAGTCATAATGCAACCACTGCAACACCATGCAAATTAGAGTAGCTTCCATGTGCCAACTTTAAACGGAGGAAAGTTCCAAGGACACTTTTGTGGTTTGATATGGTGCTCCCTTTCACCTCATTTCTGCCCACTCTGAAAAGTAAAGCATGAGAATCTTTCCTTTGAGTTAGGGTAAGGAATGGACATGAGGTAAACTGGTTTGGAGACCATCTGTCTTTCTCCAAAGGCATGATGGTATTTATTAGAGATAAATCTTGCATTATTCTGAGACATGAGGAAGTACTTCATGCACTTTTAACATTGGAAGAGATCTGTCCAAGTGCAGTCAAATAATTTCTGTATTTTTTTAATCTACAATGGAAATTTGAAGAACTGTTTCTATAACTAAGATCATGAAGATGGAAGAGATTCTCATTTCATCAAGGGTTATTTATTGAAATCAAAGGTGAACTAATAAAGAAAATTATTTTAAATTGTCGGGTTAAATAATTTTGCATTTAGAAGGTACCCACCATTATCTTTACTTCATGACAGCCTGTTTTAATAATAGATTACCAGGCAAAAATTGTACTGAATGCTTAATCTGACCTGTCAGATCTGAAAGAATTTGTGTCGAAAAAGAATTCATAACAGGACTACATACATCACGAACTACATATATTTTGCACAACCTAAAAAAGATACAGAAATTATTCTATAGTCCCTTTAATTTGTAATTTAGCTGCAGCATTAGAATAATTGCATAATTTCAAAATTACTAAGAGATACCATAGATCCCCTAAGCTAAAATATTTGTGCACATCATTTTGTCTTAAGAACACAAATGACTGCTATAAATACCTGACTTCATTGTTTACCCTTTTTACACTTCTAGGGTATGAGCTAAAATCATAGGGATATCACAGTAAAACAACTAGATCAGTAAACATAGGGTTAATTGAATGCTATTTCACTGGAAAATACAATGCTATAGCATAAATATCTAGTATTTAAAAATTAGATCTTCAGAATTTTATTAAATATTTTTAAATACTTCAAAGTGTACAATACTTTGAAAAATCCTCACATAATCAGAATATCAAAAATATTTACAATTTAGCTCTCAATCAAATACCTTTATATCAAAAGGAAGGAAGGAGATCAGACAGATTGAAAGCAATAAATCCAATAATGTTCACGTGGATCTTGGTTTGGATTTTATCTGTACCAGCACCTCTATCAAGGGCTGGAATATTTCTATCTAATGTGGAAGGATTCAAATTACTTTTTTTTTTTTTNAGCAGAGATTATTTTTTCCCTTTAACAATAACACAGACAGAGACACTTATGAAGGGCTGGAGAGATGCATATAGAAGGAATGCTGCAAATTTGTACACACTAATGGTGTACAAATTGCAAGCAGAAACCAAATACAAAGCAACTGAATTTTTGAGTAGATCAGTGGATTATGGAAAGAAGTCTGATAGCTTTCTATAATTATAGTCTAATTGGAGAATAATTTGAAATAATGTCTTAAACACTACTTCTGAAGAAGAAAAAGAAAAATATCTTTGGAAAATGTTGTGTTGAATGTATAGAAAATAACTCAGTAGGAGGTATGAATTTAAAAACAGGCTGTTTTCAGAAGCTGTAAATAATCATTTTAATAATGTAGCATATCACATTGTTTATTTCACAGGGTTTCTTTGCAACTTCTTAACAGAATAAATTGCTTTTGCAAAAAAACCCCAAGAATATAAGGCTTAGGTTTATCATACTGTAATTTGATACAAAACGATCACAAAATTCCATCCAGAAGCATATCTGAATTTTGGGCTCCAGAAGTTAATTTCTTCAGAAAGCTATAGTTATTTCATTACAGGAAATTCCTTGCATTTTTTAATCATGCACAAAGCACAAATGATCTTTTCATATCTCATGAGGTTCATGACACATTGTGGATACTGAAGATGGTGACAGACTGCAGGAGAAGCAGTACTTAAAATCTGCTTCCTTTCTTCCCTTCTTTCCTTACTTGCAGTCAGGGATGTTCAGAAGACATTATTATTCCGAGCAGTTCTTCTGAAAAGACTTTATCAGCAACTTATTAAAATTAACAGAAGAGTTAAACAGAGAGGAACGGTTTCACTAAAATTTGTAGGCATTGCGAAAGGGATTGGAATATCTGGAGTAAGAAAGAAACAAAACCAGAACAGTAGTTAGGGAGGAAATACCAAGAAATTCCATGTTATATCATTCCCAGTTTGATAAAAGCAAATATGAATAACATTAATTTGTTTTTAATAACATACCGGCTAAAAAAGATTATAAACTATTAATTCAGAAGCAGATTTTGTTTATTGGTATATAGACCCTTCAATGGAACACTGACATATGACTGCCAGTGCTGAAGATGATAACAAGTACATTTAGATAACTACTTAACAGGTTATAACACAGGGACAGGAGCCACTAGATTCTAAATATCTTTGTGCCTAATGCTGTGCTGAAAATCAGGTTCGGAGAAGAGTTTGAGAAGCCACTGCTAGGGACAAAATGGTGTCAAGGGTCTGTGTTCCCCATCAGGCAAGAGCAGAGCTGGGGACTGACCTCCCCTCTGCCCGCTGCTGTGTGACCCACACAGCCTCTCCAGCCCAGTGAGCGGATAGCTCCCAGGCTGGCAGAGCTGGGGGCAGCTCTAGACTCAGGTCACTCCTACTTCCTTAGCTTCCTGGTTGCTGCCTAGCTTCCATGCTGGTGATTTACTTCCATCTAGACATCTGTTTTAGGCAGCTACATAATCCTGAGTACAGCTGCTCTCACAGACCCACATCAGCCCCTGTACGGTCTCCAAGGTCACTCTTGAATCACAGCCCCCTACTTCCACACCTGGGAGCAAGTCTTGCCAGCCTCTGCTCACCTTAATGAATTAGAGGATTTTGGGTGTAAAACAACTCAAGAAGTCAGTGCATCCATCACCATTTTGCAGATAGGAAAACTAAGGCACAGGAATGCAGGGAAACTCTCCAGTGGCACTCAAGAGACCAGAACATAAATGGTAACATAATTCTGAAAATGCAAAGAACCCTGCTTTGGTATTCTGACTATCCAAAACTATAGTTTAGACATGAAGAGGTCTGATACAATACTTTAACTTTGGAATGATAATTAGGTTTTAATCTTTCATTAATTAAAATAAGAGGTGTACTATAAAAAAAAAAAAAAAAAATTAGGAGAAAGGTCCTCTGAATTCCTAAGCCGGTGAATTTTAATGCCGTATATATTTATTCACTGCTGTTTAAGAATGAATAATAATTAAATAATTCTCTCTCTTTTTTTCTGTTTTTAAGTACAGCTTCATTTTAAAACCATCTGAGGTAATACTAGTGAAAGATGAAAGCTTCTGTATAACCATTAGTTAATAGAAGTGAAGCATGCTGAAAATGCTAGAGTGAAATGGAACGTATGGAAAAATCATTTCTTTAACCACTAATTCCCTGACTGTCAATTTCCTGTGCGTGCATTGCCACAGAACATGTTCCTAAATTATGTCAGTCACCCCTCCGCTATAAGAAATGCTAATAGCAGCACAATGTCATACACCTGATTTTCCACAGAGAAACCCAAATTTTGAACCTCCTTTCTCCTCAGTTTTATCTTGGCTAACACATCAGAGAGAAATCTAGCTTTGAATTCCAGGTATAATCGTATGCAGTAGAAACCAAGTTGTGATCAAATCTCTTTAACAGAGTGGAGAACAGAGACAAAAGATGGTGGACTTTCCGAGAATAGCACACTTAAAAAATACCTGTTGCTGGCTTTCGAGATTTCATGGTATTAAGGTGTTTTTTATCAGCAATGGGTGCTAAAACAGTGTTAAATCAAAACCATTACCAATTTCTATTTAAAAGTAGAGACTTGAAACAGAAATAAAAGGGAAGATTGCATGCATAATATTGAGAAATGATGAAAATTAATCTTCGGTCAACTGGAAAGCCAAATCTCTTACTTATCCTACCATAATTCACCATTAAACCAGTCTGTGGAAGGAACTGGGAAATAAATGGTTTTGGGACAGACAACAGGTATGATTCCAGTAAACTGATATTTTACAATTCACTAGCTGCTTCTAATCTCTGAGGAGCATGGCTCTTCATGCCATACCTGTTTCCTCCTTTGTTCTCAAACAATTCATTATTATGTTTTTTTAGCTTTAATTACATTTCCTTTGAACCTGTGATATCACCTTCTCTAGAGAATATACTGGAAATTATTGGTTTTTGGGGGAAAATTAATGATGTTGAAACAAGCCTTGAAGAAGCTGGCTCCCTTTTGGTTTCACCAAGTGTCTAGGCATGGGTACTCTCCTAAACAACTTCTTTCTGTATTCCTTACACATGGCTGGTTTTGAGTATCAAAAACCAGTCACGCCTTTCTTTACTGATATTCAGGCTTATCCTAAACCAGGCCACATTCGCTAACTACATGGGTGTAAAAGGCTTTACATAAAGTGGATTTTATTCAGCATATCTTTGTTTCTTGCTTCTGATGTCCCTGAAGACCCAATAACTACAAAGCAACCCTGAATAACAGGAATGTAGGAACAGATGTTATTTGGGCACTCTCACATAATAAAGACTTCCAAGAATCCCTGATGCCCAATTATCTGAACACTTATTCTTAAGTTTCCATTCAGAGCATGATGAATTTAGTCTATTTTAGCTGAATACAGAGGGAAAGTATTTAGTGTGAACGTGATGTCAATCAAAACGGACACATAAATGGACTGGGTAACACTATCTCACAAAGCATACATTACATAGCCAAATAGGTAATTTAAATGAGATCAGTTTATCCTGTAATAATTACATAAGTACCATGTGTAGAGAGGGCAATTATTATCTCATTATTTTCAAATTATTTTGGATTATTTTGAATGCTAGAGCATTATCATATGTGCTATATTATTATAATAAAAATCCATAGTCACACGGCACTTTTAAAAGATAAGATTGGAATCAGAATGAAACCACAGTGACCTAGAATACAAAGACACTCCATTTTGGTTTGGAAGATATTCAGTCTCATCAGCATTAGGTCCTGTGCAGGACTTCAACAAGCTTGGTTTGCAGCGTGTCAGAGGTGGCACATCCACCTTCAGTGACCTCAACAGACAGAATTTTTGTAGGTCCTTCTTTTTCTCATCTCAGCTACTTACAGACACTAACTTCTTCATCTGCTCATGGAAGGGCAGATTATTTCAACAGAAAGGATTGCACTGAAGGGAACACACACTGTTAGATTTATATTATATACAAGACAAGGGGTTAATTTGTTCCATGCTTTTCTTTGTAATATCACCTTCTCCCACATGATTCCCAAAAATGTAAACAAAAGAAAAAAAATTCTAAATGTAATTAAAACATTTGAAATTCTTATTCTAAAATTAGAGGACACGAACTGTGTTGTGTCCTTATTTTTTTTGAGACAGAAAACACAGAATGTTCTCTATAAATGGATCATAATTAAGCAGAACTCAATGATCGCTCAAAACACTTCTCTTTTTTAAAAAGCACTATTAAAAGTCATGGTCATAATTCCTGTACAAAGGATTGAGAAGGCCTAGGGAAGTTTAAATCACTGTAAACTTGCAGAACTACTTCTTTGGGTAATTAAAAACAACCTTTAATTTTTGATGAAAAAAAATTAAATGTGGTGTTATAAATTAACAGCCGTTTTCCCTTGTGCTGCTTGATGTTGCACAAATTAAAAAATGGAGGATGTATGGAAAGAATTGTTACATTATTATTTTGAGGCTTATTCCATCTCTGTTGTTAAAATTTTCTGTGTTGTTTGGTTGTAACTGAGAGACAGTATCAATAGGTCTTGATTGACTATAACATATCAAAAAGCAACATGAACTACTTACTTTTGCCTTTTTCATTAACATCCTCTTTCTTTAATCGGGATCATTAGAACCCAAACTCTCTTGGAGGAATCAGAACCATTCTAATGCTGAAATTCATCTTCTGTCTTAGCTTCTTAATATGCTGCTCTCACTAAGGGTACACTTCTAAGAGGAATTTATACACACAAAATCCTAATGCAATGGGGATTTTTCTTTGTAATACACATGAACCCAATACAAAGCAATATGGATTATATTCTATACATTTGTATCTGCCAGGCATGTGAAGTCCAAATAAGGGCAAAGACAAGGGGGATAAAATCAAATATGAATAAATGATCTTTCATGAATGGAAAACAAAGAAGTTTTTAAACTCGGAGCATGTACATTCAAATCACCTTGAAACAAATCTAATGTATGCAACAAGCACTGTTGAGACAGGGGAGGCACTAAAAAGGTAACATTTTTGTTTGAAGCAACTTTGAAGAATCAGGTCAAGAGAATCTGTTCACTTGTTTGCACATAAAAACATTAATTTCCAGGCAGTTTGTCTCACCTTGTGCACAAGTTTTAATCATCTTGTGTATTAACAGACAATGAAAACTTTTATATATATATATATAAGATTTGGATTTTATAGGACACTTGCCTCCTTAGTGAGATTAAACTTAATTTTCCCCATTAGTGACATCTTTCACCTTTTGCTTCAGAGTGGACAACCCTTCAGCAAAGCAGAGTGCTAAACCCTGTTTCTAGAAACATGCTGAGGAACCTTTTGCAGCAATGCAAAACAAAGTAATAATCTGTTCAATATGCTCTACTGAGATTAATTTATTGCAAAGCTCTACAGAAAGTGATCCAGTTAATCAGGCTAGACTTTGGGAAGCAAGTCACTGAGACTGATCCAGAATGCTTATGTCCAAGTACCAGCAAAACCTTGAAGTACCCAAGGCAAGTAGTCAGCTCCTTCCTATGGGCTAATATATTTATTTATTTACACAGCAAAGCCTGGCTCACAAGGCTGCACATGTCCCAGACAGACTTGAGAAACAGCATTCAGGGAACTGCTTTGTCATCCAGAGCCAGATAGAACATTTGTGCTTTCTTCATGAAGGTCGTGGTAAACTCTTGACAGATTATCTTGATAGACTTTGTTCAGCAAAGACTCCAGACACAAGACCCAGAGTCCATTTTCCAGACAGAGCATGTCTAGATTTGGGATCCAGCTCTTCCTTCACTCAGATAGGCTTGAGTGATCCCCTCAGGAGCTAGCTGCAATCATCACCTCACAGGATGTCACAGGATGGGGAATAAAAGACGGAGGACTTTGCTTCTCATGAAGCTGAATCTTTATGCAGCAAAAATAAGACACAGGATCAGATTGTTTTCAGATGCATTTTTCCACCTTTGCAAAACAAATATCTCTATGTTAAGTTCTGTAGCTCTGTTTTACTTACAATACTATAAAACATAATGAAAAATTTGTGTTACCGCTGCATCAGATACCTTTCACAATAAGTTTCTCTTTGGAGAGCAGTGAAGATTTATACAAGTGCTAACTGTAAAAATGGAAAATAAAACTGAGCAAAAGACTATGAGACAAGTTTTACCTATGTATATTTTTGCAGTATGGTTTTTTTTTCATGAGTAGTCTAAGATTGCATATATTTATATGAACGTAAATGAGGTCAGGATTACTAAAATACTCACTTTTTTAGAGTATTTTATTTGAATAACAAGTACCAGAATTCAAACACAATGTGTAGACATACAACACTATCAAGACTTAGTGTATAAAATCAGTACAATTTAAGTGCACTCATTATGATCATAAACATGCAAAACAAGAAGGTAAATGATATTCTGCACCCAGATTCTAGAGAAAGCCATACATTTAAAATTCTGCATTTAAATTAAAAATATGCTTATTTCCAATCATCATTCTTTATAGAAAAATCTTGAATATGGGAATAAAACTCTACTACATTGACAGACAGATTTAAGGCCTACCTCAGGAAGAATCAAGTTCAGCAAGTGAACTTTGAAACTGGTGGGTGTCAGGAGACTAAACTGGTCCTGCAGACAAATGGAAGAGACAGAGAAGGATGCTAACACTTTTCATAATAGGCCATACTCAGCCACCCCATTAACAATACTGTGCTCAGCTTGCCTCAGCTGAGAGCCTCTGCACAGGCAGCAGCACTACAGAGAACAGGAGCTTAAGGATAGAGGTATGCTTTCTGAAAAGCTAAAAAACCCAGTTGGTTGAGCATCTTGTATCAAAGCCTGTTTGGCTACTTGTAAAGCACTGCTCTCTACCATACGATCGATTTTTTCTCGTCCTTACTACAGAATGTCTAAGCACATTCATGGAAGCAACTCCACACAGCTCGCTCATGAGTTATTAACAAAAAAATGGCATCGTTTTTTAGGACAAACAAATGAGCTTTTTATCTCACTGAAACAAATGTTTAATATTCAGACTGGCAGGAAAGGAAAAGAGGAAAGTGTGCAATAGTGAATGCTGCTATTTTACCATACAGGTTAAGGTAGAAATGCAGTAACACCTTCAAAGCACACATTCCTTGACAGTCACTAGATAAGTACTTTCTCAACTTGTTGTCTGTCAGTTGTGTAGTGTGGTTCCTTATTCATGCTTTAGTTAATCTGGAGGCTCCTGGGTTTTATCCAAGTCCTTATTTCTTACAAACATATGGGTAACTAGGTGATGAAGTTGATGGCAGAGGGTGAGGAGAGAAGAAGAACAGTCAGATGTCCAGAAATTCTGCATCTAGGTCAATAAAATCTCTGTTTTATGGTCTCGCATTGATACTGAACAATAGGATTGAATAGCATAATATACAATGTACTTTTTTTTTTCATGATATGAGGGATTCAAAAGGGCCTTTTAGGAAATTCTGCCAATCACAACCCTCTGACAGCTGTGATGAGAGTGAACAAAGCCAATTTAAAATTGTTTTGACAACCCTTCCCATGTCATGAAATTGGGCTTGTGGCCAAATGTAGTGGATTATCCACAAAACAACTGAGTAAATTAGCAAAATCCTTTGTCTAATTCTGGGAATATTTATCAATTTCTGCAACCACTGGACAAAGAAAAGCCTAGAACACTCTTGTCAGCTGATACCACTCATGGTTTGTTGCCATTCTTTTCTCGAGAATATTGCCTGGGAGAAGGGAAGCAAAATTGAATTGTTAATGTTATGGCCAGAGTTCAGCAATTCATACTTAAGATCTTTTTAGATTATTGTATGTTTCACAATATTTGGGGCATCAGCTTCACTGAGATTTTCCTCCAGAGTAGTGGCAGAGTTCGCTATTTTCTTGTTGCTCTCCTTGCTAAAACACAGGTTGCAAGAAGACAAATATCAAGAAAATCTCAAAGTGGACCTAGTGTGATCTGCCTCAGCAAAGGCTTTTGATATTTCCATGTTAATGAAGACAAGCCCGGAACAATGGAATTTCTGTTATTTTAAAATTGGTTTGTAATTTCATATGTAAATTCTAGCTTTAAATAAATTTCATATTCTGAACCTTGTGAATAAGATTTCACTTAAAACATCACGAATTAAAGGAAGGAAAGCAAGATAGAATCAAAAATTTAAATCATAAATAGTGATTTGATTTAATAGAATGTTTGTTTTCACAAAAGAGAACAGGGAAAAATATGATTCCTGGTGTGACCTCTGCCTCTTACTTGTTTCAGGAATAGTCTAATACAGCTATAGTACATCTGTAATGGATATTAATTTTTTTTCATTTTGCCTTCTCCTTTTCTGTTTGGAAAAGAAACACAGAGCAGCAAGCAGTAAACAAGAAAGCAAGAAAGCAAGAAAGCAAGCAAGAAAGAAAGAAAGGAAAGAAAAAGAGAAGGAAAGGAAAAGATAGTAATGAAAGAAAAAAACCCAAACACCATAGCTTTAATCCTTCCCTGATTGGCAGACTGGAAAGCTCTGAATTATTTAACAAAAGACATAACTTCTAACAGCATAGAAGTGACACATAGAGAGGAAACCTTCAAACAGGTGAGAAAGAACACAATGAAAAGTGAAAACCACAGTCAGCTATATGCCCTTCGTCCCAAACAGCACTTCATTTCCTCACTATTATGTTCCTTCTGTCACAAAGCTTCACCACTTACTGGCAATTGTTACAAATGCTAAGGCTTGTTTTTCTGTTCCATAATTTCCAGTGTTAAGAGTGAGAGCATTTGAAGAAGTTTGACTAGTATCAAATGTGAAAGAAACCGATACTCAACCCGTTCTTGCAGACTCAAAATTAGGCAACTGAAAGTAACCAAGGCATGTCAGACAACATTTTTTTAGAATGGAATACCCCACATGTCTAGGTAAGAAAGAGAGGACAAATAATAGTAGTAATAATAATAATAATAATAATAAAACCCTGTAAATCTTTGAAAATTTTCTGTCACCCAGCTTTTGCATTGATAATTTGATTTCTAATGAACTTCTCATTTGCCTCCAAGTAGAAACACCTGGAAACTCTTCAATTTTCCACTGAAGAATTCTTAGAAAATTTAAAATTTATGAACAGAGTGTTTTACAGGTTTGGATCCTTTACAAAGTTTTCTCAGAAAAATGCTGATGAAAATATGTTTTCTTGGCCGTATTGGTATGACTTACTATTACAAAAGCTCATATCAGCCAGAAAAATCTGAGCAGGGGCATCAGTGGTATCCTTTTCCTCTTGCAGAATGAGACACTAGTGAGAGGTTTTCAGAAGTTCTCTGACTGGAGTTCATAAACACATCTGGTCAGTTATACGGTCAAAATATTTTCCAAGAAGACAGTTCAGTTAAAATTTTCACTTTGCATTGGCTTTGTTATACCAAAATCCCAAATAATCATAGAAGTTCCCAACCCTTCTTTGTAGAAGTTTTATCTCAGTGTAGCAGAAAAAGTTACTTACAAGTCTGTGGGTGCTTAAACTATGGTTTTCTTTAACTATGTTCCTGTGAATGCCATACGCTCGTCTGCATAAACACAGTCAGAGTTGATGCTGGTAGTGAGACCTCAGTCTCATACTTCACTCAGGTCATTAAACACAGTGTTTGTACCCCCAAGAGGCACAAACAGCCAAAGAGAGCAGAGCAGAGCACAGACTGTGCAGGGATGTGATCTGACAGCCCCAGAGTTACCTGCTTTGGGTCTCTATGTCCATGGGACACAGGAGCCCGCTGGCCTGATCATCTGCAGTTACAGAAGCACATATGGGCACACAGCCAGTGTACTCTGTGACTAAACCCCTGCATCACAGACAGAATCAGGCAGTTCTGAAAGCTCAGGGGAATAAGAAGAAAAAGAAGCTTCAGTAACACAGACATTAAAAGCAAATTTACACATGACCTAATCCACAGGTTTACTGAACTTTTTGGTGGATTTTAAGCAGCTATAACAGACTGAAATCATTACCCTAACACTTGGAGCCAAATTTGAACTGCCTGCTATTGCTTTCACAGCAAGCAACATGCCTATATCGAACCTATTTCATTTGTAGAGGGGATAGTGTATGCACACACGATGAGGACACAAGTCACCTTTTCCCTTCCACATCTGGACCTACCTCTTGGCTCGAGCCTGTGCTTATGCATGAGAGCAACAGCCACATGCAAGGCTGAACTTCAAGATAATGGTGAACTGATAACTGAGTCACAATGCAGAGACACACCTACATGCTCCTGAACAGAGTGAGGGTAGGACTAGTCCACTTTTCTGAGGCTGCTCCCTGAGCCACCCCCATGAGCACACGCTGGATTCTGGCCAGGAGCAGCACCAGAGGCACACAAGTCTGAACGGACCAACATACACATAACTGACTGCCTGTGAGGCAAAGAGAAACTTAGGAGGACTATGATGTGGATCAAAGCAACATTTAGGTGGATTTTAGAGCTAAAATATGTATAGGTAGAAGTATATGTAGCCTGAAATTCATACCACAAATTCGTCTTTTCTTTACTGTTCCCTACATCATTTGTTAAAATGAAGGAACTGCTCCCACAAAATATATCGTAACTCATATCCTGAGTACTGTTTGGTATTATTGCCAGAGTAATTCAAATTACATGGTGACCCTGGCCATTGTAGATCTTTAATAAAAATTAAGTGGTGCTATTAGCCTTAGGTATAATTGTTTATTATTTCTCAAATATTAACCAATTATCTAGGAGTCTTAAAGTGCAGACAGATAGTTCTACCACACAAACACCTTGGGAGGTAATTACTTTTTCATTTTATCAGTTTCTTTCACCTAAATATGACATTTCTTTTTCCAGTTTAGACTTAATGAAAAAGCACCACCAACAGAGACAATGGTCAAAGAACTGCACGAGTTTCCAGGAAGGGGAACATTTATCAAAACATACTGTATGGTTAATGATAGTATGCATGGATAAAGAAGCCTGTAATATACAAAAACAATAAAGTTGGATTAGTGTATCGAAGGTTGTTTGGACAAGATTCAGTTCCATTTCCAAGAGACTTCAATTTCCTTTCACATAAACTCTGTGAAATACTTTATGTGACATGTTTATGACTAGTTGATTTTATGAATGTTATAATTGCAGACCCTTAGGAAGGTTGAGAACAGAATTGCCCCTTCAGCAAGCAAAAAAGCAAACAGATGAACATGACAATTAATAGTTACAGCTGAAGAAAGAAAATCCACATATCTCAATTACATTACACCAGATTACAGCACTATATGGTGTATACCATATTATTTAGGATTTTTGCTGTTCTTAATGACTAGCAAAAAAGGCACACTTAAGCTCAAATGTAGGCAATAGCTAGAAAACTTTAGATTTTCTCCCTGATTTATTAGGTTTACTTTATCAGCATATTACATAGTCACACTTCAGAAACCAACTATCAGATTTACAGTTCACATGTTGTTAATTTCTGCTTAAATTTTGTCTTAGGAAGGGCTCCTAATATTCTGTAGAAAAAAAAAAATTGTTTCCCCTTAAAAGTGTCTGTTTTACTTTGTCATTTAGATAGTTCAAGATATTTAAACACTATGGGCTATAAACTTTCCTTAAACATGCATTTTTACTGAGCAGTCATTGCAAAAACAGAGCCCAGCAAAATTTTTTATGTCAAAACATAAATCAGAATCATCATCTCATATCAAGATAAAACAAGAAAGTTGTCGTGTTTTCTCATATCCTAGATACAAGTAAATATAAGATAAAAACAGTTTTTTGTACTATATTCATAAATTTAACTAAACCACAGTTATTAATTTTACAAGCAAAAAGCCAGACAATGACTCAAACAAGTTTGGTGAAATCAAACTCTAAGGCTACATAAGGTTTTACAGACCTCCATATCCCAAGGAATAACACAGGTTTCATGTCTCAGCCCATCAGGACAAATTGTAACTCGCAGAACCAAAGAAAAGGTTGGTTGGAAGAGACCTCCACAGGCCACCTAATCCAATAATCTGGCTGAATCAGTATGAGCTTCAAGGTTGACTGTTCAGGGCCTTATTGCAACTCATGACTGTTGTATCCTCGCCTTCCACTGCACATGACTCTAACCTGAGCAGGGAATGTTCTTGATATTTTCTGACTGCTGCCTGTACCTATGTGTTTCATGCCTCCTGTATATGTCACAGATTCAACATTATTTCAGATGTACCTTCAGAACACTTTGTGGAGTTTTCCTCCTCTGGACTTTAATGCTTAGTACTGCAGACATAAATTCATCCAAAATAAAAAAGAAGTACAAAACCTATTTGTTTCTTCACCTGAAGCTTTTCAAAGTTTTTCCTGGACACACTGAAGCATTTTTAACTCTAGAAGTTGTAGATCTTCAATCAGCCTCTTCAATGTCTGTATCCTACATATCTCTCCATCTAGCTCTCCTATAAGTAAGATATTCAGATTTTGATTTCTTCAGCTAATTCCTTATATAAGTCAGATTTTTCTTTTAAAAAGAAAAGAAATACAGTTCAAACAAGAAAAAGGCTGAAAACATATATAAATAGGACAGTAAAATTTTTGTGATAGAATCTAATTTCTCTCTCAGTTGCTTATTCACATTTCATGTAGCAGGCATTCCTGGAAGAAACTACCTTCCTATCACTTTTTATATATTTTGTTTATTTTTAACAGTTAAAAATTCCTGAAATTCACATTCTTCACTCCACCAAAAACTTCTTAGAAAAGACCTAGACAGAAAAAAATGCATCAGCTGAGATACAGACATTTATATTTATGGTCTAAATGGAATAACTACATTTGTTTACACATGTATTTTTAAATTGTCACTGATCTCTGGCTCATAAATATCTAGATGAATTTTGCATGCAGAAAAATCACTTTTGCTGCCACTTTATCAAGTGGTTGCATCCTTTTAATGAAGACTGGGATACAAAATATTACATTTATATTCCATTGAAAGGCTGCCCTTCAAGTAAAATTGTTGCAGCTGTAGGTGTTAATAAAGAAAAGCTACCTAACTTCCTGAGACTACTGTGGGGAGAGGATAATTACTGTTACTGGTCACAGAACAAATATTTCAATACATTTTTTCAGTAACCTTACTGTGTTATCTGTAACATGCCTGCTAATTCATCACCTCTACTCTGCTTCTAACTTTTCAACACTCTCAGTATATTAAAAGTTTCCTATTAAAACAGAAACAAAACATGGCAGAGTGTTTCCCTTTCTCCTCACCTGAATTTCACACTGAAAGATCCAGGGTGAATACTAGTGACTAACAGCTTTAAAGGAAAACCTATCAGATTTATCCCTTGCAAAACCTTTGAGAAAGGTTTTTCCTTTTTCTGCTACGCAAGTGAACTGATTGATCATAGTACGTCAGTGGATTGGAAGACAAAAAAGACTTCTTTACTTTCAATAAAAAAATTTCTTTTAAATCCTTTGCCAAAAAAAATCACCAACTTCCAAGAGATAGTTCTTTATATCAAAATTTGATATATGTAAAATCTAATGAAATATATTTCAAGATATTCCTTCCAAGAAATATTCTTACTGTCAGGATGGGTTTATTCAGCATTTATCAAAAAAAAAAAAAAAAAAAAA
>VZRO01004334.1:338972-379486 GCA_013397915.1 Daphoenositta chrysoptera
AACAACAAAAACCAAAAAAACCAACAAAACCCACAAACCTCTTAAATACTTAGTTATGCAGCCTCTACATCACACCATCATATATATATATATATATGAACTTCTAAAAACCAATGTAGAACAACATGAAGTTTAAAAAAGGAAATTACTGAAGTTTTGAGGTGTCAGTATTAAAACTGACAGTAAAAATTTAGTTCAGGGCTCTTGTGACTTTTTAAAATAGTGTGGAGTTAATTAACCACATGTCATTCTCTACAGAAGTTTACGACTTCATTCACCATGCAGAATGACTGACGTTGGGATCCTGAGATAAAGTTTAATACTGGGCTTCAGTGTGTGCCTCTCATGCTTTTTACTTTAGCTCATTTTAGCTCAAATCCCAGTCTGAACATAGACACTTTGCTTTTCCCTGGGTGTTTTTCCAAGTCACTGTCATATAAGAATTTATTTTCAAAATAACAATGTGAAATAGAGAGATTTAGCTATCTTCACTTTGCAAAGTGCTGAACCACAAAGAAACAGAAGTCAGAAGTTTCCAATTACTTTAAGTATCCAGCCTGAAATACCTTACCCAGCTGGTTTTCAGAAAAACACCAGAGGTGTTCTCTAAACACAGTTTCAATTGGCTTTACTTATCACTGCAGCTTCTCCCAGTACTATGGCATGAGGCGAGTCCAGGTACACAAAAAATGATGTACAGAGAATTAGATATCCCTTGTGAAAAGTCTGGTGCAAGAAGCTGAATATCATGACAGGGCAGTAAAGAATTCGATTCTCCAGAGTGAAACAATTACAAGACTGTATTACCTCTCATCATCAGCTGTAATTACGAAATACATCCACTAATACCTTCCTGCTCCTGCACTAACACCTTCTTGCTCCTGCACTAACATGGGAAGGAAGGAGACACCAGCATTATTAATGACAACATTGGTTCATCCCTAGTTTTTTTCACAAATAAAGATCTTAATAGGAATAAAGATCTTAATAGGAAGAATGGCAAACAATCACATAATGAAAGAATGCACCTAAATCTGCCACACTAACCCTGCACTGAATTCAAGATGAAGAGTTTGGGGTCCTGCCTCAAAAAGTACAAATGCTGGGAATGTACTGTCAGCTGCAGGCTAATCTTAGAGGTACTTAAGCTTTCATTACCTTCTCTTTCATAATTTTTAACTTCATAGCTCCATAGGCACTAAAGAATGCCAAGTCTTTACAGTCTGGGCAACTGAGCAACCAGCTTGTGCTGAGGCTCTTGTCTAGTGTCTAGAAGCCATGCATTTGTCTGCTTTCATCCTCCAGGGCTTTGCCTGAGCCAGTGCTCTCAAACCATATTTAATATGCTCCAGAATTATCACCTCTCACAAAAAGCAATGCTACAGTCAGAAGGAGCACCTTCTCTGGCTGGTTTAAAAAAGTATTAACCCCTTTTTTCTTCGGAAATAGTATATAGTCACATATCTTCATGAGGTGGATCTGAGGTGTGCAATCTAAATATACAAAAATACTCCATTTTGCTCATAACAATGCAGTTAAACTGCAAGAATTAGGATGCACCTCTGTTCCTGCTTCTTAGCTCCAGGCAACAAGATGCTAGTTAGGCTGTTCAGCGTGCAAACATTTTGAATTTCATTCCGAAGTACATGATGCTCATATTGGGTGATTAATGAGAGGCCAGTGTCTCCGCTTCTGAGATTAATTCTTTATGTACATTCGCACTACCAGTGTAACATTCTTTTAATTTCTGTAGCTCTGTCTGATAATTGGCTTCTTCTTGATCATTTTAATGGAAGATTTTTTAGCAAATCTAATGTCATGGGCTTAATAAGAATAATAAGAGAAAAAGCCCATTTTCCTCAGTTTTCTCTGTAGCTCCATTTACTTTCATAAAAAGTTCAAATTCTTATAGTAATATCTTTCAGATGGCTGCTGCATGTTTGGAGAGTTTGATTTGTAATGGGGTCCTATGCTGTTTCTGTACTTTTTTTGCCAACTCTGTATTTCTCTTTCAAGATCTTTCTTCCCATGCCTTGCACTTCTATCATTGGGTAAGCTTTACAAGTGGTGGCGAAGAATTGTTTCTCATAATTAAGTCTTTTGTACATTCAAGTAAGTTGTAAATATTTATAAAATCCTAGAAAGGATAGCAAGAGGTTTGTATAAATTGGTTCCTTAATGTCAGAGTATCTCCAAGGACAAGTTAACCCGAGGCCAGTGCTGTCGTATGACAACACGTACATATCCAGTTTCCCTTGTGCACTTAATGGACATTGATGCCCTGATGCTAGATGTCAATACAGAGTTCAAATGCTAAAATATGATACCATCTTAACTTTTTAGTTGTCTAACTGCTCTGTTAGTTCCGAGTCACAATGTACATGGATAAAAACTGAATAAAGGTTGTTCAAGTAGCTCCAAGCGTGGCAACACCTAACCTCTGTGTTTGACTTCACAGCCTTGATAATGTTTTTCAGTGTAGTTTTAACTGTACTTCTTTAGTTTTTCAAAATGTGTAGTGACATCCACCTCCTCCCTTGTTATTCCGTGGCGTTATTTTGAGGTTTGTATTTCATACCAGTATTGCTGATGAGCCGGCCTAGACTATGTATGGAACACTACCAAGGGAGCCCACAGATGTGCATGGAGGCTCTTTCTCCCCTTCCTTGACTAAGAATGAGATGCTTTTCACAGATATTTGCCAACATCAGGGAACAGAAAGTTTTAATTTTAAAAAAGTTTAAAAGCATGGCCAAATTGGAGTAAATTTTAGTGGGATCGGCAAAGAATATGTCTAAAAAAACATATTCTCTTGCCAGACTTCAAGTCTTTCCTCCAAAGAAAATGGACTCCAGATGAAGAAGTGACCACAGAGAAGGTCACAACATTCATTTCTAGCACAAAAAAAAAAAAAAAAAAAAAAAAAAAAAAAAAAAAAAAATCATTTTTAGCAAGGGAAAAGCATAGCTTCACTTTCAGGGGTGGCTGAATTCTCACTCCCATACCCACCCTTGCTCCACCTTCCTCTCTCACCTGCCTTTTTTCCTGCTCCATACCAGAATATCAGACAAATTTGGACTTTGAATGCAAAAGTGTCAGACCAGGGGTTAAAGCTGTGCCGCTATAAAATCTGGAAACCAAGATCTTACTTAAAGTGCCAAGAAATCTTTATAATTATAAAAAATCCTGGTAAGATCTGGTAATGATAAGATCTCCTGCAATTTAACCTTGGCACTAAAAGGGATAAGAAATTTCCTAACATTTTCTTTTTGATTTTTTGATACCTCAACCTGCAACAAATAACTGGAGTTCAGATAGGGCTGAATACACAAAACCTATGTAGTTAACAATTAACACAGTAAGAAATGTGCAGCATTTTTCCTATATAGTAGCTCAATCCTGACTTTAAATGGCTATGGTAATTTTCAGTGATCATAGTTGATTTCTCCTTGTACTTGAATATATTTTTTCTGGATCCAGAAAATATTTGTGTATATTAATATATTTGTACTTATATAAAATTTATAAATTGGATAACATAAAATTTTAAAATCAAATTACTTTAGTATACTATTAACATGGAGGGTTAATCAAATAGTATAAGATGGATTCTAGCATTTTCCATTAGGTCCTTTGCAATTCGGTACTTTTTGTCACCTTTTTCGAAACTGAAACAACATTCTCTCCAGAGACCCATGTGCATAGTAACACGGGAATTTTCTCCAGAAAAGATATTATTTGGAAGTGTCATTATAACTATCTGGTTTACTGCTTTGACCTAAGAATTTCTTTTCTGCACCACAGAGAAACACTGCATATATGAGGCCAAACACTTTTTTGATTGCTCTTTCATCTTGACAGATGCAGTGCAAAGACACATAAGTGACACCTACTGAGAACAGTAATGGACTTCTTTCCTGAATTTTAAAACTCGACAGAGCATTTGGACTCTGGATTCAGATTAAGACCATGAAAAATTCACAAATCCAGACATCTCACTCACTAAAGTGATAATAATAAAGAAATCACTTTCCAAGTATCTTTTGAATCATTTACCTGCATTTCTCACTGCAAAATTAAGAGATATCTTTTAATAATTCTAACTGACCGGAAAAGGAGCCCTCATATTATTGCAGGCTGTACTTGTTAGGCAAACATCTTGAAACCGGTTTTTGCTGGTGTGTAATCATGAAATATATTGAAATTTGCCAATATATAAACACAAAGGCAATGATTTTTAATTGTCCTGTTTTTGCTTATGTGCAGTGATAAAACAACACAAACAATATTGCAGGGCAGGTGTTTGCCTCTATGGATGGCTTTAATTAAAGAAAATTCACCTTCAAGTGATTGACTTGGTAGCAAAGCTCCCAGTGAAGAGCATTCTGCACTGTTCTGGAGAAAGATTGCCTGGATGAGTTCTAGCATCTGATGAGCTGAAGGCTGACAGTGAGAGGGACTCCCTCATTCACTGGTATTTTCTGGATCCCAAGCTTGAGAGGGTTTGTTCTGGCACAAGATGATAATCACTATGAGAATGAGAGGTTCACAGGCTGAGCTGGGTAGTGTGAGAGAAATAGGTGACATGAGATGAGATATGGGGATAATGACATCTGGCATCAGAGCTGGTGGATAATCTGTTTAAAGATGGCTCTGTAGACAATCTTGGAGGCCCCTGCACTGATGTTTTGAGGTAACTCTTTTTCAGCTTCTTCAGGATGAGTGACAGGAATGAAAACAGCTTGTGTGGAGGTGGGAGCAGGTCAAGACCTCACCCTGAATGCAGTCACAAACAGTGGACACGCTTATATGCTGGGTCACATGATAAATCCAGATCTACAACTAGGAAAAGATGTTTAGATCATCCATTAATATTTTCCCCTCTTTCTCCTCTGCTGGATCTGCTATTCAGATTTCTAAGCTAGTCCTCCAAGGACACCAAATCTGCTGCATTAAGTCAGGGAATCAGAAAAGCACCATGATATGATTAGGAACACAATCAGGGATGGTACCATAACAGAAGGTCAAGAGAATGGGAGCCAAAGCCCTGGAGGTCTCCCAGAAAAATTCTTCACAACCATGACAAAGATGACAGAGCAGAATCACTTACCTGGAATATATTGTCTTGGTCTTGAAGGTATCTTCTCTACAGTTCCTCAGTACCTTGGTAGATGCCAAGCAGGAATAAAAATGAGGTGCAGATCATTGAATTTCATTTCATTTCACTTCATTTCATTAAGCTGTGCCCACCTGTAATTATTTTTTAGCATGACAGACATCATGATCTTTATCCTCTGTTAAATTTGACCAAGAAAGAAATTTTAGGTCTGTGCAGAGTCTATCATTCATAATCTAATTTTTATCTTGTGCATAAGAAGGAACGTATAGGTTATGTATAGGAAAGCCTGGGTTGTGCAAAGTTGTCAGGACTTCTTTTTCGTGCAACCATCTACTGAAATACTGGATGAAATTTTCCTTCTTTTGAGGTAACAATGATAGCACATTTGTGTGCTTAACATCCATGAAAATTATAGCTATTACTCTATCAACTTTCAAGGTTTCCTTTATAACTATGAAATTTTCCTGTGTCGTTGATCTAAATTCAAGTAGGTAAAGTAGCCTGGGACTGGTGTGGGCAGACGTTGAAGGGAAAAAGAAATTAAACCCTGATTTGTTATGGTCACAGCTGAAACTTAGTCAGCTGAACTTCTAAAAGATGGCAGATACACGGGCTGAAATTCCAGATGATATATTAGACTGAACAACCTTAAATTTTCCCATTTCTAACTTTAGTGATTTTACTAAAACCAAACAACAAACAAAATAAAAAAGCATATAAATAATGGATGTTCAGAGCACCAGTGACTCATGTAGAGTTGGGAGAATTATACATAGTAAATAAATTATAAGATAAATTTTTCCTTTTTCTATTGGCAAATTGTCTTTGAACAGCTGATAATTTTCCTAGATTTATTTATTTGAAATTAATCAATTAATTATTCATGTAATTAATTCATGGCTGTATCTAATTGTAAAAGAATTATTTGGAAATCTACAATAATAAGGATTTGCAGGACCATGATTGCACAATATTTCACTGAATTTATTTTTGATCTAGGTCAGCTGTGCAAAATTTCAACTTCAGTTTCCAAAAATTCCTGTACGTGAATTTTAAAATCCTTTTACAATAATACTCCTCAATATTTGCTTGTTTTATATACCAGTGCACATTTCTATAATAAATCTCTCTTCTAAAATTATTTGCAGAAATAAAACAAAATAACTGAAATAAAAATACTAAGTATTGAAGGACTATTTTCCAGGAAATAGTGTTGAGCTGGACTTTCAGTGACAGTGAATTTTTTAATAAGCTTTGCTTATTCCTGATACCCACACAAGCATGCACTTACTAAATGGTATTAACATTTGTCAAGGCAGCAAATGTGCAGGTTATGCTGTGAGTCCTGATGGGAAGAGGAATATTACTGAGCTAAGGGATCAACAGAATGAGGCTTCAATTCATTAGTTCTTCAGTGATCGTTTCAAATGCTTAGTACCAGAACTCCCTGATTGACATTCAACATTAATTGGAAGACAAGTTGAAGTCAGAAAAGGTACAAGAAAAGGCAATAGAAATGGCTACAGGAATAAAGCACTTGCCTTGAGAAGAAAAATCAAATAAGACTTTTGGAGAAAAGTTTAAAGAGATATACAAATGAGGTTTATATAATCTTCATGATGATGGAGTAATATCAATGAGAATTGTTATATAGAAAATTCCTAAAATCTGGAATTTCAGAGCTCTGAATCTCATAAAAGATCATAAAACAGATGGAAAAAATTAGATTTTTTTATTGAACAGGTAATGAACTTTTAAAATGTGTTGTCACAGGAGACTGTGCAGATAGCATCAGTGTTTCAAAAGAGGTTCGATTAAGACACTAGAGAGTATATGCAGGGATATATACTCTATCCCATATCCATATTTATCATGTATTCAAAGGATGTGGATCCCAGGAGAGGAAAAAGGCAGGTGGCCAAATTCACATGTTCTGACTAAATATCATCCCCCACTGCCAGTGTTAGAGGCAGGGTGTGGTGTAGGAAACCGGCCTCACTCAGTAGGATGTTTATCACATTCTTGCAGAATCTGAAACTTTTCTCGTATGCACATTTTCTGTTTGTTTATTTCTGTCCAAAGTAAACACTGGTTTCCTATGCACTATCAATCATTTTCTTGTGATCAGGTAGCATGAGGCAAAGGTTGTAAAAATTCCAGCATCTTCACGGAGCAGAGCAAGCTTATATACCTGTATATGGTTCCTAAAGATCCTGTAGGGATTTACTGGGACATATTCATTCCACATCTCCCTCCCCATATGAACTCTGTACAGTTTCACAGTCTCACAAGATGGGATCTCTAGATGTTAAGCCTGCTGTTTATGAAAGATGAAGTATTAGTTTTGTTCCATGAGAAACTTCTGTCTTAAGGGATTATCTCCTCTAGTGCTTTATTTGCTGGACATGGGAAGTGCACATGATGAAGTCCTAACCAGCGCTGGTGCACTGATGTAGCTCTGTCTGCAATAGCAATGAATATGATATTGAAATGTACCTTAAAAACATGGTCAGCTCACCTGGAAGTTCTTTAGAAAAAAAAACCAAAAAAACATGGGGGCAAAAGCAATGGTACAAACACGTTTTTAAGACCAAAAGGGTCAGAGCAAGCTCGCTCTTTCAAGTGTGTTTAAAGAAAAAAGTCCTTCCAGACTCCATAGCTGACAGTCTCTCCCATGGCTGACAGAGAGAAAAAAGACAGTTTTTCTTTCCTGCCCTATACTTTCTTCCTCATGACATTAACAGGAAAAACAGAGAATAATGGACAATTTTCTGCCACCCATTTCTCTTGTGACAGCAGAGGAATATAAAAGGGACTCTTAAAGTGCCACCCATTCACAAATCTCTTAATTTATGAAAGCAACACAGATTTCACAAAATCACATACTTCTTAACAAAACAGACAAAACATTTGCCACTTTACATAACAGTGAGGAACTGATTACACTGTTTTGTTTATTTGCATGTAAAAAGTACTAATGACTAAGTTTCAGGCTTCAAGAAAAACCAAGTTCCCTTCCCTCTTTAGCTTTGTATGATATCATCATATGTTTGTTGGTGAAGACCTGAATGCAAACCTGCAGCAGCAACACTTCAACATAATTCATGCAGTTACATAAATTCAATTTCTTGTCAGAGAGATGTTTTCTGTTTAAGGCATTCATTTGGGCTATGAAGCATCTGAGATGATCTCTCCGTGTTTATATTTCTTCAGAGTGACATAACAAACTTTCAATACAGAGGTCAAGCATCAAAGGCAGTTGCAGGTTGTTGGCATTCATTTGTCTTCTGGGTACAAAAGAGAACACTTATTCACTTTGAACACTGAAGAGCTGAAACAAGACTTTAAATCACGGTGTGTTAAAGGCTAGTTCAAAGAGCATGGAGTATAACACCATACTACTGGTCTATAAACGGAGGGAAATACTTAGGGACAGAAAAAAGCTTTATAGGAAACCACAAAAACCCACAGTGTCTGCCATTATAAGTGTGAATAAAAAAAATTAACAGGATGAAAACTGATAGTGAAATTTTAAATAAACATATAAAGTGCAGATTAAGCTGTGACTTTATGTAAAATATTAGCTGATTTACCCCAAATCTTTCTATGATCATGCTAACAGCATCAAGAAGAAGAATTAAACAATTCTTTGCAATGGTTTCTCACAGGAAAAACCATTCCATCCTATGTTAGAGGATGCAAATCAAGTTTAATAGACTCACAGCTCTGGAAGTTATTGCATGAGGAGAGAAACAAAGGCACTAAGTATATAACAGGTCACTGTAGGTGAAAAAAACCCCAAACAGATCTCATTTTTATGCAGAGACCTAAATTAAAGAAAAGAAATTTATGTCATTGTTGTAAAGCAGGAAGGGAAAGGGAAATTTGGGAAGAAGTGGTTGACATCACTTTTCTAAGTTTGAACAATTAGGGAGGTTCAAGTGGAGTGCTTAAAAAATGGGACATCTGTTCAACACTGCTGTGAAAACCATCATTTCTTTAAATTGATTTATGTACAACATCAGTGACATTTCGCAGGGAAATACAACATTTGCTGCTCTAGAACTTATATTAAGGTCTAAAGAAATGACATCTTTATTTGAGAAAAGTGATAGAAGGCTGTGGCTGGTGGTTTAAGACAGCTTTGCAAAGAGCAACAGCAGTCAAGAAGTGTGAGTAATAGAAGTAACATTTCAGAAAGAAGTGAATAAACTGTATATGTAGTTAACAACATAATCTGAGCCAACCCCCAAATCTGTTCTCCAGCAATTATGAAAGGGTCATGCAGACTCATTGGAATGATGAAATACATAGAAAAATATATGTTTAACCTCTTTGAACCAGCAGCCAGAAAAATAGAGTACAATGATGCTGGATAGCTTAAAATTCTTAATGAAGTGTTAGAGGACCTGGAGGGATAATGAAATACCCTAACATAGAGGTGATATAATAGTAAATGAAAATCAAAACAGCACGTATTTAAGGAGGGTAGAGACACAGCACAAGCAAGTTTTCACTATCTCACAATATGATACTGGATCAAAAGAAGAAACCCACACCCCTGGACTAGCACAGGACACCTGTAGTCCTAATATTTAATTTCTTTGTTTAACAGACTGGTTATATGTA
Organism: Daphoenositta chrysoptera; assembly: GCA_013397915.1. NCBI lineage: Eukaryota > Metazoa > Chordata > Aves > Passeriformes > Daphoenositta > Daphoenositta chrysoptera. Next base: position 348,721 of record VZRO01004334.1, read on the forward strand.
TTCAAAACATTCCAGAACCTTAATATGGCTCTTTAAACTGCTGTTATTTTTGTACTTGATTACTAAGAGAAGATGTGAAAGACTGGACTTAAAAGAGATTTTAGCAAGAAGTTGGAGCTATTATCTCATGCTGAGACTCCTGCTACATAACATTGATAGGTTAGAAAAAAAGACCCTATCAGCCTCTCTTGCTAAGAATGATTTCTGAACAAACATAGCTTTCCCATATGAGGTGATAGTTTAAAAATAGGAATATATCTTACCACATACAGTTTCCTACAAATGAAGTAGTGACATCAAGCACAGTAGTTGTTGGCTTATTTAAAGTTGACTTCTTAACATGGTATCTCCACTCAGTATGACAGGACAGAGTTAAGAGCTGAGCAGTAAAATTCAAAAATTTGCCATTTATACAGGAAAAAAAAAATAATGGTAGGCTGAATCATTCCCAAAATGAAACTCATAATAATTCTGAGCAAATGACTGCTTTTAACAGTTATTTACTCTATTTTATAGCACAATGTTAACCTAAGCCATAAAACATAATGACTTGGACTGCAGAAGTGGCAGCACGTTTTAATTTTCATTCCAAAAATACTAATACACACTGTTTGTAACTTTTGCTTTAGTGCTTTGTATTTAATGTGCAGGAATTTGTTGTAAATTGCTATAAAAATTGGAATTAATTTCTAAAGCAAAATAAAAGCAAATTATTTCCTTCTGAACCCCTCAACCATCTCCAGGACCCATAAAATAGTTTCTTTTATTGAACTGCTCATGAAAAATGTAATGTTTTTCCAAAGCAAAGTTCTCTGCAGTGATGTGCCAAGTGATCTGATCATAATGAGGGAGCTGGGTAACCATGGAGCTTGTTTTCATCTACTTCATAATTACATTGCTTATAGTTCATGTTTTTAGCCTGCAGCTACCACAAAAACTTTTTCAGCGTGTCTGACAGCCAAATCAGTTTTTCTGTCCTTTGTCTCTACAGCAGCCATGGCTGGTTGTAGCCTTTCTGATGGGTATCTAAGTGGTCTCAGGCATAACACCTTCTGCCTAATTGAAGCTAAAGTACTGTACAAGGTGAAAATCAATGTGTGGAGGGGAGAGAGAGTGATAGAAGATGTCAAATGCCATTTCTGACAAGCACTTTTGGCTGTAAAGGAAACACAGGCCTCTCATAAGTTGGAAAATTGTGGTCCCGAGACATTTTTTACTCAGTATTTTTATTCTCAACCCCCTAAGAATATTAACTAATTGAGCCACTTTGTTTATTTTTTAAAATTAGCAGAATCACACAAAAACTTGAGAGTGACAGAAGCCTTTACTCAGAGAACTGCTGAGAAAGGAAGAAAGTAAGAACTAAATTTCTCAGAGGTTTTTGGAACACAAACAGTGAAGAGAACAAGAAGCAGGGAAAGATTACTTTCTAGATTCGCTTCTAACAAACAGGAGACAACTGGATGAAAATCGGAGGATGAAAGGCAACTCTGATGGACTGCCAACAATATGACAACATTCATTACTTAGGAAGAAAGAGAGTGAAAACAGAATATTAACACCAAAAAAATGTGTGAAAACCAGACTCCAATAAACTCAGAGCTTTGTAAGTATACTTTTGTGGAAAATAAACCTGATGAGTAAAAAACTGGGTTCTGAAAATTTAGCTATTGTTTTAAAAATTATATCAAGGGCACGAGTGTAAATTACAGTGGCAGATGAAAGCTAGAAAGTGAAATTGGTCATTATGAGTTTGCAATCACTTAAAATTTAAGAATGAAGAATAGAGATGTAGAAATTAGGTAATTTATGAAGGAGCTTAAAAGAATAGTTGGAGCATGAGGAAAAGAATAGAAGAGCCAAAGCTGAAAGCAATCACTGCTGGCAAGAGAGGTGAATAGCAAGAACACCAGCAAAAGGGCTCGCCACCTCCCAAGGGACCAGGAAGCTATCAACATATGATATCAAGAAACTGAAAGTAAATCTAATGTCTTTTTTGCTCGAGTCTTCACTAAAAGGTCAAGTTCAGTCAAATAGGCAATGCAGTTACTGCTCATGACAAAAGGATGAGTCAAGCTATAGAAGGATAAAAACAAGCCTGAGATTGCTAAAAATATTTATACGCTTGTAAGTCAGCTGCACATGTCCATCTCCACTCCAAGGCATGTAAAAAAATAATTTTACTAATGTCAGAGGCATTAGAAGTCCTTCTGGAAGATTTGTGACAATAAGTGAAGTTCCACAAGACTAATATAGAGAAAATAACATCCACTTTTAAAAGTGCAGGAGAAAAATAGGAATTACAAGCAGTTGGCTTAATTTCACTGATACAAATCAATTACAAAATTTGTAGAAAGAGGGAAGATAGTATGTACATCAACCAAAGCCAACATAGTAGTCAAACATATCTAATTTTCTTCTACAAGATGAGGAGCCTTTCTGTGTGGAAATTCAATGTTTTCATGATAATAAAATGCAAACACTTTTAAGACAACATACCAGATGGCAGAGTGTGCTGAAAGATTTTGGCCAATTGGACTTTCACTGGTGAATCAGAAGTCGGATATTGTCAATTTCCAATAGGCAAGCAGCACTCTGGGAGAGCTAAATGGGTGTCTTACCCCAGAATATGCAAGACCTCAGCCAGCATGGGCTCTTGTTTCCAGTGAGGGTCATTGACCACACAAGGTTCATAAGTAGAAGGTAATGAAGAACAGTAACAGGTCTGAGAGGGGGTGCTTACAAAGAACATTTCAAACACAGGGGTAATCTAGTTCAGAGAAGATATACAGAGTGGTAAGTAACTGATGTGCAAATGTGATACAAAAGAGGAAATAAGTTGTTCTCTACACTGAGTGTGGGTAGGGAAGAAATGAAGGCTTTAAACTGGGAGATGAAATTAAGCTCCAGACTAGGAATGAAACTTCCTAGTGGGAAGACTAGACAAGAACAGGAATCGATTTCCCAGAGAGACATTAGAAATCTTGGTTTTTAAAAGCAGATGGGGCAGGCATTTTCAACACCAACCCGAGATCAAGGAAATGGGCTGGATTACCTCGCTTTCCTTATATATCTACCTACCCAGCTGCTGAGGGAAGGGCAGGAGGGAAAGACAAAACTAGTTCAAGGTGGAAGAACTTACTGGGACGACTGGATAAAATTCACCACTCTGCAAAAAGGGAATACCAGGTCTGTGTAACATGAAGGTTTCCCCAAAGTGCTCTACTGGAACAACACTGTAATTACAGATCTTCTGAACAGGAACCTTCCCATCTCTTCCAAAACAAAGTGAACCAAAAACACTGAATTGCTCTTGTTATTTGAATTTAATCTTGTTTACTGTATTATTGCCAGGAACTAACCAAAACTAAAGCCCCATTGTGTTAAATATTATATTAGAACAGAAGAATGAATAGTTTTTGCACCAGAGGGCTCACAGTTTGAAGGTAGATGCAATTTATTCTTTCTGCTTTCTTTTTTTTATCTTTGAGACCTCTGAAGAAATGTAAATACGTGTTTTCAGTATAGATATATTATATCTGAAATTTTAAGGAAAATAATTTTGTTATCGCCCTAATTTTCAGTGCTTACAGTTTTCTACAATAAGCATTCTAAAAGTTGAACTGTTTGAGGGCTATTTTAAATAGGTCAGGGTTTGAGTGTCTTGAGGTTTGGGGATATTATTATTTTAAATATTTCTATATGTAAAATGTCTTTGTAGTTGGAAAAATATTTTACTAATTTGCAGTTACCAGTACTTGAGAACAGAACTTAGTACAACAACTGTATCACACTAGAAATTGTTTGTAATTTCTGAATTACATAACCTGTTTCTTGTCTTTCCAGTCTGAATCTGATTTGGTAAGCCAATGCAGTTTTAATCTGGTCCAAATGTCATTCATGGCTATTGTCAAACATTCCATATCTTTAATGTGAGCTAAAGAAAACATCCATTCACATGAAGAACATATTGCATGAAATGACTGTATGAGTTTTGAATCTCTTAAACTTAATTGATTTATCTCAATGTTTTTCAAAACTGTCCACATACTTTCAAATTATTGGAGCAGTTTTTGCTATGTGTTTAGTACTTTAAAGTATATTCTTTCAACATAGTTTTGCTGGAGCATAGAGGGAATGAAAGCAACATCACAGCATTAGAGAAATGAGGCTCATGGTAGAATGTATTTGCAGTGTGAATGAAACAAATATGCAAATGTTGTGTGCCCTTTCCTAGAGAATACATCATAAACCCATATTATGTACATGACTTTTGTCTCATAATATAAGAGAAAATGTCTTTTAAATAATGTAAAAGTAACTATTACTAAATATGGGATTTCTGTTATAAATGCCATTGTATTAATCCCAAGCGGTTTTTTCACTGTGTAGATTGTCTGTTTGAATAACTGTGATGTGAACCGATTTCTTCAAAGAAATAACAATTTATGACATCTAAAGTTGGTGTTGATCTAACCTCCAAACTATAAAGTTTGTTTTAAAATAATTCTTAACATTTTCCCATTACACACAGTGATTATCTGAAGCTAATACCAATCAAGAAATATAGGTTTTTGTATTTCACTTACAATTTCCTTCTTTTAACAGTGTGTTGCAGCTGCATTTATTGCATATATTGATGTCTGAACTTTATGTTGTTTTTCTCTTATCTTTTTCTCCATCCCCTTTGTAATAAGCAAACTGAATTTCTGCAAAATTCTAAATGGCTATTTCCTTTTTGTCAAGCTTGGTTTGTGACTATTTTTCTCTTGGTCTTCACATTTTATTTCAGATCCTTTCTTCCTATAAGAGGGTTAAATGATCAATACATTTTTTCTGAGTCCAGTTATTTGGCTTTATGCATATACATACTCAGCTTTAGTAGACCAGTTAATGAACCTAATCTACTGTGCTTATTTTCACCCTCTTTTTGAGTAAGAATATACTGAAACATTTGTGTAAAGGTTTGCTGTGTGTTTTCATGATTTTTTGAAGCAGGATATTTGTATGAATTAAACCAAATGTGTAACTGTTTACAATATAAAAGCTTAGTTTCCCGTAGTGATATCTATGCAACTAAATCCATGATAACAGAAAAAAAACCCCACAGTGAGGTATATCTGGATTTATGCAGAGCTTGAGTTAAACTCAGTAACACATCAGAGTCATGGAAGCTTCTCTTTGTCATGTTTAAAAGTATTAGTAATAACATACACATAAAAAATTGAAATGCAGCTATCATGAATGTCAGGTATTTGATCAACTATGAAAATAGGCACTAACAATAAAAGTATAAGTTGAAGAAAAGGTTAGCAATTTTTTAAAAAAAAATTTTCATGTGGAATTTCAATTTTTTTTTTTTTTATTTCCACATTCAACACTGCAAAACTAGAAAATATTTTTAAAATTTCCATTGCATTTGATTGGTAACTTAATATTAAGGACTGTAATTTAATGGGTTCATTACCTTACAATGAACCCATTAATCCATGTAATTCATGGACAAGGCTGAAAATCTGACCAAAGCTTGTTGTAATAAAAATGAGGCAGCAGTTTTCCCTCATTTGACTTAATAATTTTTAATATCTCCAAAAAGACCTCACATATTTTGTACTATATAATATAATATCTAATTTTATAGTTTGCAGTAGTTTAGATTTAGACGTACATTTTATTCATTTGCAATATTTATGTTTTATTTTGAAATTTGGGAAATATATTTGTGCAATTTTTCCCCTTGGCTTAGGTACTCTTAAAAGATACTACGGTGAAGTGACATGGTCCACAATCTGTTTGCACATTACAACAATTAAAAAGATACAATATTGTTGCTGTCTTTATGCAAATGAGAAATGAAATAGTTTTGAGATTATTTAGATACACCCATAAATCAGACAGGCTAAACAAAGTAAGCTTTGCTTTGCACAGATGTGACAGCCAGATGTGGCTCTGCTTTTTATTTCATAGCTGTAATCTGTACTGGATTTAAGTTATTTCCTGAAAAATAAGGCATGCACTCAAAGCTGAAACATCACTAGTTGCTTCAGGTCAGTACTTGTTTTTAGCAGGGATCATATCTCTGTTTGGACTCTTTCTCTGGGGAAGAGGTGAAACAGGAATTGTTGTTTCAGGGCTTTTTTTTTAAGAGCTCTTAAGAAAAGCCAGCAGATTTTGTGGCATCCAGACAGTGGAATCATAGTTTAGTTTCCTGCTTGTTTGAAAGATTCATTCAAATTATTAAATAGTTTTTGGCAAGTGGTGCAAAATGTTTTCACTGTAGCAGGTTTGTTTCTATACTACATTAAGTTATCGCTCTTTCAAGCCAAAATTAATAAATATCCCAGGATGATCGTGTTTTAGTGTGGAGAGAGTGTATTATTGGCAGGGTCCCTTGGTGAAATAGGAAGCTTTCATGGGCTTTAGTTTTCACCTTTTTTTTTTGCTCTATGCAGTTGCTAATGCCTTCTCTAGAATTAAGAGACCAAGCTTTTTTCCTTGGCTTGCACATTCTTCCAATTAAAGGTAATGAGTTAAATGTTGTCCTCAGTTATGTGACCATGAACTCCAAGAACTTTGTGCCAATTTTATTGGAAATGACAAACAAAAAAATCTAAAATTGTAGCTGTGATTGCCTGTATGAGATTCAGGAAAAGTACTATCATGTCTATGTTCATTGTACAGTCCTTACTCCTGTTGCCTTGTAAATGAAGACTCCACATCTAATCCCTTGCTCTAAATCTAACCTCTGCGTGCTCCAAATTAGTCAAAAAAACTCTAGGTGCTTGATAGTAGGAATCCGAGATCCTGATGCTTTCACAGCAAAAAACAGTAGTCAAACACCCTCCACTTGCAAATTGATGAAGCAGAAAGATGACCTTAAAAGTTGTCAGTCTGTCAAATTTGTTTAGGCTATCCTATTCATCTTCTTTCTGTGGGCTTTTGCTCTAATCAGACACTGCTTTTCCTGGATTTTCTGGCAGCTACCAGGCAGTCATCAGCTCTTAACCTCAAAGTTCTGCCTTGCTATAGTGTTCTGAAACAATAGGTAAAGGGCTGTATTGAACTGGGTTATGCTCATCAGGACTTAGGCATACTGAAGACCCTCTTTCTCTTCAGAGAGCAGCACAACTAGATCTGTGGAGTTAACTGGAAAACATTTCTTCTAGTCCTTTTTCCCTTATGTTCTAAACAAAAGGTCTGCTTCGTACATTTTTAGACTTTCAAGCCTTCCTTTAACTGTAGCTAATACAAGTTATTTGGGCTCGTAAATTTTGATTCTTTTTAGGGGTTTATGACTCCCAGCAATCTATATGGAAGCAATTTGGTAATTAGGAATAGGATCAGTTCTCTTTGTACCTTTATAAAGACATGTTCTCGAAAGAACACATAGTAATGCTATCAGCTAGACTAAGGATATAAACACCTGGTTTATATAAACACACTCCATTAGAACAACAACACCTATAAACACACTCCATTAGAAAGTAAAATGGGCATGAAGTATGACTCAGCTGTCTTGGGGTTTTCTGTGCTCAGATTATCTGACTTCAGTTTTAGACATGGTCATGGATTAAAAACTGATAGCTATAATTCAGCTTCTTCAGTTGCAGTATTCAGCATATCAAACTGGGTTTAAGGGTCAAGGTCTTTCCAAAGAAGACCTCTTTCCTTTTTTTTCAATTTTTTTCCATTTTTTTCTTTTTTTTTTTTCATCATTTGATGAACCTTGAAGCAGGTCAGCTATTTTCCTGGTGTATATTTCATATTTAGTTTTTGTTAGGTATTATTATCTTGGATAGTGTGGCTAGTTCCTCCTAATCTGGCAAAGAGAATAAAAATAGGCAGATGTAATTTGCTTATTTGGGCAGACAGAAGGTTAGCGAGTAAAGCAATGTTGGCATGGGAGAGTTCTCAAGTGAAATGACTCAGTATTAATTTAAAAACAGACTTAGAGAGTGGTCAGTTTACAATTTATAATCTGTCTGAATAGATTGGCCTGCAAACCTACACTACTTTTGCTGTGTTTTTCAAAAAAGTGGTTTGTCCTGGAACATGGTAAAAGGACAGATTCTGGCTTTAGCCCAGCTAGAATGGTTCTCTGGTAAACAAGTGTCTGTTATTTTGCCATGACAAGGATTACAGGACTCTTTTTTTAAGTCTGTTTATTGAATTTATAATATTAGGTTCACTTTTAAAAGTCAATTTAGGTCTCACATAAACAAGGTAGCAGAAATGTAACCCTACTTAGTATTACTGCTTTTTACTTCAGTCCATCACTTGCATTTATTTCCACCATGGTGAACAATCTCCTTAATTTATCATCTCATAAATCAAAAATTGAAAACTTTTTTATGTATTTCAGCACCAAAAATTGAGGGTGGTTTACAAATGGCAATCCTGGATGCCAGTGAATATTTTGGTCTTGGGTTTATTTTCAAAACTACGAAATTTCAAAATCCAGACTTCAGAGAAAGATCTGACTGGCTAGAAAAAGGTGTACTTTAAATAGAGAATGTGGTTGGTTTAAGTCACAGTATTTTTGAGAAAGACTACATGAGCCCTCTGTAGATGTCTTTATAATGAGCTTCCACATTAATTTTAAGAAATCAGTATGATGTGCTGCTTGCAGATTATAATGTAATTCTGTAATACAAATTAGATCAGCTTTGAATGTCTTTGAAATGTAGTGTGTTAAAAATGGTATGTACAGGTTAAAAGATACAGATTCAGAACACCGGGATTTACATGAAATTATCACACATGCTTTGATAGAGTCCTAGACTGATTCAAAAGAGCAAGTTTCATATGAAGCTGTCTCATTTTCTTTGATAGCCACCTTGATCTTTATGCAGTCATCTATTAATTATATTACAGATAAGGTAAATAAAAGTGTTGAAATATTGAGATCACAGCCTTCTTTTTTCTTGTGAAGACTAAAGGTATGCTTCTATGAAGTCAATGAGCAACGGGGAATGATAAAGGTATTCTTTAGCTGTCAGACAGTATTTATTTTGACACGTGACTGAAAGATCTAGAGTTCAATAGCTAAGAGCATAACTGAAAGGGTAAAACTTATATGTGATCTAGACCAAAGGTGCTATAAGACAGTCGATGGATTTTCCAGGGTCAATGCAGTGGATAACAGTATGAAGGTTTTCCTGGTGGAATTATACTTCATTTATTTCTCACAAGACTATGCTGTAAGTCTCATCCTGCCATGTGCTGATCACACCATACCACTGCCACTAGCACCTCTCAGCATTCCAACGTGTTTCCTCTCAGGTTTGGCCTCTCTGATTGCCTCACACAAACAGCTTGAAAGCTTTAACCCTGTTTGTTCTAGAGGAGTCCATCATGCTTATTATAGACTAAACATAGGAAATTTGCTTATTTTATCAGCGTTCAGGATTTAGCAGTGTGGATTTTGAATGTAGAAATTTTCCAACTTTTTTTTTTTTAAAGGCAGCAGCATTTAGTTAATAAGCTACAATGTCACTGTTACACAGATGTCACTGCAGAATACTCTGTCTAAAGAAATTTGCTTACTTGCTTACTCTTTAATTCAGAATTTTTCAAAAGCAAATTCTTTCACTTCCCGTAAGCCTTAATAGAAAAGTCTAACCTAAAAAAGGTATTTATCACTGTAGGGATGGAATAGTCAGCTGAACTAAATGCATTTGTTTACTTTGATATTAAATTCCAGTGTCCTGCCCTCTGTAGATACAGGTAACAGAACCTGCCACAAAAGAACAAAAAAAGGAAAAAAAAAAAAATAGCCAAAAAGTAAAAGTAGTCAAATCATTTCTATCTCTTCTAGAACAATTGTTTGATTTAAACAAACATACAAGTCGCTATACAAAACCTCTCTGGGTGCAATAGGTTTAATTCAATTCATTGCTTATATAGACATTGGCATTGTCTGAAGATGACTCAAGAGGTCTTCTTTATTTCTTTATTTTTCTTTAGGAGATGTTCATATATATTTAAATTTTAAACTGATATTGCTAACATTGCATGATATGGCTCACTGTGAGATCATCAAAAGTTAGTAACTACACCTCTGTCTCCATTGATGTGCTAAAAGTATGAACTAGCCATATGCTCATAAAGCACTCTAGATTGCTGAGCTCATTATTGGTGCATTTCTTCTTTAAGGGATTATTTTCCTAGTTCTGTATGTTTCAGTCATAGTCTTTAAAAGGTTTATTGTCCAAACATGCATATCATTCCTACCTCCATTGATGATATTTATGCTATAAATGTATGAAGAGGGAAAACAGTCCTTATGCTTTTAAAAGTAGTTTATATAAATATTGCAAGAAGAAAACTATTCAGAACCCTGTCCAGTATTTTTCTGTACTAAAGTTCTTTTGTAAACTCACTTTGTAGTCAAGACAGATGAGTTTTTTGTAAGTTTATTTTTCTCAAACCAAGGAATGCAATTAGGTGACTTTTATCTAAAACATAAATCTGCTGACTTGCTGCTAAAGTTTTGTAAAATGAGGAGGTAGGCAATGGTTACAGCAAGAATTTCCTAGACTACAATTGTATAGGTGCAAAATTCCTAATTTTGTGTTTTTCTTTACAGAATAATAATGTGGGAAAAACGTGTGAAGTGTACAATGGCTAAAGGGGAGCTGAAGAGAGCATGGAGAATGAAAAGAAAGAAAGATGGACCCAAATCCCCTGAAAAAAAAATTATAGAAAGCTATAAAAACATTATTCTTCTTACAGGATGACCAAGTGGTATCCTCTGCTAGATAGGTTTCCATCAAAGTCAGTGTTATGCTATATATGTTAAGATCATCTTTGGTTCAAGACAAAGAGTGGTAACATCTGTGCCTGAAAAAGCAGTGATTTAATTTAGCAAAGTACTAATGTAGAGAAGGGAGCTTATTAAATAAGTATGTATGTTTTCCATAAAACAGAACTGGATTATTGCCAACAAATGATGAGCACTTTGGCTATAAGAATGTAGCTTCAACAGGTTTCCATTCATAAGCTTCAACAGGTTTTCCATTCATAAGCTAAATTTACTGTAAAATACTGGTTATGGATGTTCTTTGCTCTTCTGGCCTTTGGGTGGTTACTCTAAAATTGTCAAAACTGAAAAGTGATGTGTGCTGATATGTCATGTGCATGCTTGACATTTTTGTAAACTACATCCTGAACTACATATCAGACCACAGAATGTACACTTTTATGGGCAACTTGAAAATATCCAAGACTTTGTTATGCAGATTTACCTTTTTTGGTTGTTGGGTTTTTTAAACTTTCTCAGGAGCGAGGTATTGAGAAGGGGGATAATAAAAAAACAAAAGCCAACTGTCATAGCTCCTGTGTCATGCCAGTATAAATACTTTAATTTTCAGACACTTTACTGTAGTAGAAAAGTAACACATTCTGCCTTTTTATTGAATATTTTTATTTAAAAATCTTTAAATCATTAATTTATTTTCCCCTCTGAATAAACTTGCATACACTAATTCATATATACATTTCACCTGTTGTTTGGGTGCTCAGGTTTTTTTTAATTGTTGTTGGTTTTGTCTGATTTGGTTTTTAATTGTTAAAAAAAATTATCTCTAATTCATTCACTGAAGTATAAAATTCTAGAGTATCTCCAAACAGTTCTGGATTATCTGACATACACCAACATCTCATACTACAATGGCCATGACATGGCCAAAGAAAAACACAGTGCACAAACTACCTGGGGACCCTGGAGATGAAGTCAAAATCTCTTTTGATGTTCTGAACAGATCCTTGTCCTTGCAGCTGTGAAAGCTGGTACTGGCATGCTACTTGTTGATGTGCACGGACACGAAACTTGTGATAACACCATGAGAGTCATTAGAGAGGGGCTGACATCAGGTGACCTCTTCAGCCTTCAAGGGTAAGTAGCAGATGAGCAGGAGAGGGATTGGTTTTTTCTGCTTTATAGTTGTTTTTTTTTTTACTCCTGTACCTTTTTCTACTTTTTACAACCAGTACTTTCATCTCCTAAGGCCTATATTGAAAAATAAGCAAAATCCACTGATTTTTTTTGGTTTGACTGTGACTGAGCCATTTAAAGTAGAATGCTGAAGTATTTGTAAGCTCTAATACTGGGATTTTATCTTTGGTATAATTTTCTTTCAATATGGATAACTTCCATGTTAAATGTAGCTATATCACACACTAATATATTATAGAAAATATTTTTAAAGCTGATGGTTACTTTTTTTCCGCTTGTTTAAAAACTGCGTGCCTTTGTTTGAAAGTAAAAATACGTGTTTTCTTGCTGGAAAAAGCTATATCCACAAGACTAAAAGACACAGCAAGGTACAATATCCGAGATCAGCTGAGGAATTCTGAGGCAATGTTGCATTGACAAATTATTAGAAGACCTTAAGTTATCATACATTTTGAAAGGTCACTCACCCTGTGATAACAAAGGTTGACACTTCAGACCCCAGCTTCCTCTTCCAGATCCTATGTGTCTGAGCAAGCCCAGCAGCGCAGCACACCGGTGACTGCTCAACAGATGTCTGTACCTGGTGACATCAGACCAAGCTTTATCTACTCCTTAGCACGCCCTATTCCAAAGCTATAGTGTATGTAATCATGTATGTTGTGCACCATTACTGTAAATGCTTTCCAATACAAAAGCAAGCTTCAAAAGGAATTTTAAACCATCTCACAGTGTATATATATCTGTAGTGCACAAATAAGACAGGAAAGAGCTGCACCACCTTTTCCGCTAAATCTACAGAATGTCCACCTAACACAAAACGAAGAACGTTTTTGCAGCAAGTATAGGTTCATTCAGAGTTGATTAGAAGGTAGAAATTACACACAGAACCATCCATAATAATTATGCCATTTTTACAATAATTCATTCTTGTTCTAATTTTCCTGCAAGCTAGTCATGGGATGCCCCTGTAACTCCCATTGATATATTGACATAAGAAGTTCTGAAAGTTTGTCTTTCTCTAAAAATACACTTGAACTAGCTGAACTTCCTCATCTACTTCTCTCCCCAAAATAAACAATGAGAGTGATCTGTTTGCATTTGAGAAGAAGTTGCTCTGAATATCCTTTAAGTGCTTTTGTAGAAGTGCATTTAACAGCACATATTATTCTAATTCTTTTTATTATGCAGTATTCCCAATATGACAAATCCAAAGGATTTAATTGGAACATAAAAAACCAATATCCTTAATATGATATGTTAAAATTTAGTAATTATATTTAATATTTTAACATTTATGAAAATCCTGAATTACAATAGATTATTTTGGAAAAGATCCCATGTTATTTGTTCCCTAATAGTCCCAGGGACATTTGACTTTTTCCAAAAGAAATATAAATCTTATTAAAAAAACTTTAGAAAGTTGGTGTGTATATGTCTGGAGAGAGGTTACTTTCCTTTTCATCTTTTCTTCATCCAAATTCTGATTTCTTTGCCTTTGTCAGCTTAAATTAGGCTTTTAATGTTATTTTAGCATTTTTTATTTAATATGTACTGAAAATGGTCTGGGCCTAATGTTAGCACAGCTGTGAAATTTGATTTTTATCCTCTTTACTAGAGGACTTGCGGGAGTATAAAGATTTTTATAACAGTGCTTCCTAAGGAGGTAAAAACAATCAATATAGTACCACTTAAAAAAAAAATAGATAATTTGCACAGTACTCTTGACCATAGCAGTGATTAAATAAACACTAGGTGCAGTCACCCACTGCCTGTAAGCTGGTAAGGATAATTTAGCCATTACCATCCACTCCTGCTTTTTATAGATCCAATTCTGGCACTGTGACAATGGCTCCAATGTATTTCGTGGAGTCATGTGATAATTGAGTAGAAAGAACCTCTGGAGGTGATCTGATCCTGCAAGGCCACCTGAAACTGGGCTGCTCAGGGATGTGTCCAGCATAATTTTGGATATCTCCACAGAGAATTCAAGAATTCTTGCACATGTCTGAAAACCTTTGTGGAGAAAAGATTCTTCATAATAGCTGAAAGTTGTACCTTCCATCCGTTGCTTTCTATCCTGTCACTGAGCAGCTGTGGCTAAAGCCTGGATCTGGCTTCTGACATCCTCAGGGCTAGATGGAGACAGCAGTAAGGTCTCCCTTTCACATGTTCTTCTTACTGATGAACAAAGATCTAAACCTCCCTGCAGGTGTTCTGCACCCCAACCCCTTCTCAACCTGGTGGCCCACAGATGAGCTCTCTCTGGCAAGTCACTGCCTGACTTACACTACCTGGGGAGCACAAAATGGACACAGTACTCCAGGGTGTCTCTCCTTCCCAGAGCTGAGCAGAGGGGGACAGAGAATTCCTTTGATCTGCACCTCCCCTGGTCAGCTTACCAACACCCTCTGTCGGGAAATTATCTCCAGTTTTTCTTCAGAAATGTTTTGGTTGCAGTGAAGAGTTGGCCATGGTTGGAAGCATGCTGCCTGCTGCTGAGCAGGACAGAAGTGACCAAGAGGACGCACACAGGGCCTCTGTGCAAAAGTGTCCTTGTTTGGCCTAGCCAAGACAGGTAGTCTGAGCTCTCATCTTCTCTGAGATGATGGCTACCACTTCTTAGCCCCCTTTGGAAACATGAGCCTTCACATTGGAAATAAGCCACCTGCTATCTCATGGCAGCAACAAAGGAGGACCCAAGAGTTAAGAGTGCTATCCCATGGCCTGGTTGCTCCTTGCCATCTGCACTCTTTGCAGCCATGGTGCATATCCCACCTTCAAAAGCATCCTTCTGCCTTTGCCTGTGCTCCCAGCACTTAAGATTTTACATCCCACACTGCTTTCTCTAGAGGCCTGATCACAGCCTGCTCTCCAGAATCAGCCTCTGGGTAGTCTGGGGAAACACCTGACCCCTCTATGTTGCAGCAGTTTTCAATCAAGTTTGTCTGGTGTCACTTTATTTTGGTCAGAAGCTCTCCTGTCTCTGTGTCACCCAAAGGAGATGGGGGCAGGCACTGAGGGGGCTGGAGACCTCCATCTGCTGAAACCAAAGTAATTTTGCAATATTGCAAAGAAAGTCAGGTCCTCTCCACCTAGCTTCTTCAGCAGTTGGTATAAAAGAGATCTGCTTCTTCACTCTACAGAGGAGGGCAGAAGTACTGCAGGTCAAAAAGAAGTTATTACATGAATGGCATTTTTGACCACCAGGAGATGATATCCAGGCTGGCAAGGCTGATGCCTGTGTCCTGCCTTCAGGATAGCCCACTACCCTCCATCCAGCTAATCACTGGCAGGTGTTTAGGCCACCTTTCACTGCCTCAAGACACTGAGCCCAGGCTAGGCCAGGTTATGGACTACAGATGCTTTCCATGCCTGCAGAAGAAAGCAAGAAATTAATTTGTCCGTTCTGCAGGAAATTTTTTTCTTCTTTCTGGAGGAAATCTCAGCCAGAGCCATGTACACAGGCATCATCTGTACCTCCTGCTGGTCCCTCACCATCTCCTCCTTAATGTCATCTCAGTCTCCAATGGATCTGGGCCCCTGGTGAGCTCAGAGCAAAATTGTTTTGTCAACTGATGCATTCATTTGTTCTCCTCATGCATTCATTTCTTGTCCTGCCTCTCCATAACCTTTCTCCTACAGACTTTCTCCCTTCAGCTTGTTAAGCCTCGGCAGGCAAAGGAGCTGGAACCCATTTTCCAGCAAGGAGTGGATTGTCTACTGCAGATTCCCAGGGGTGAGGTAGGTCTGGCTACTTCTCATCAGGTCTTTGTGGAAAAATTTAGTTAAGGGGCAGGCTTGTGACAATTTTCCCCAAGCTGGACTGGGCTCTGGGGAAATCATCTTTCATCAGAAGGTCGATGTAACGTCCTTCGTGCTCCAATCAGAGCTGGCAACAAACCCTCTTTCCTTCCTTACACCCCTGATTACTCCAAGGCCCCTCAGTGATCACCGATGTGACACACTCAGCAACTTGAGGGGATAATCCTGTGGGTGGACTTCTTTTAAGGGCTTTTAAGGTACAGCAGGGTACCCAGCACGGTCTGTCAGGTGGCCGGTGACAGTAAGGGGCTACTGAGAGATACGTACCTCTATTTCCTGACTCAAGCATTTAAAGTCTTCCATCAAAGCCACCCACAAAGTGGCTTCTCCAGGAATGTCTGGAAACCTCTCAGTATGCCAAGGAAACTTTCATCCCAGTTCTGTGGCAAAGATTGCACTTATATTTCTTGTTTATCATTCTCTCACACTTGATGAGTTTACAAAGAGAAAATAGAAAATGTCAGTAATGATATGTTTCTTACGAACATTTAGAATTAATCAGAAAGATTACTTGTTCCATGTGTATTCCAAGATCTTTGTGCAAGGGTGAAAATATAATATTAAAGTAAAATATATATTACAATTATATTTTCAATAATTCTACTTTCAACTTTTATCACAATTTTTAAAATTTTTTGACTGTCTACTTTATATGCTTTTCCTTGATAAGACAAATATTGATCAGTTATGATCAAGACTTCTGTCCTTTTTTGAAAGGTAATTTATAAAACCTTCAACATTACACAAGACCAAAATTATATGTCATTTTTGTTATATTATGGTATACTCTATTTAACTAATATTATTATTAAAATTAATAATCTCGAAAATGTGGTCTGGTATCTAAACTATTTTAGATAATGTCATTACTTCTTTAAAGTACTGTTGAATAGCTCTTTCATGAAAACTGAATAGTCTGTTTCACATTCAGTTAAAGGTAATAAAAGAAGTTAATCCTAATAAATTTCAACAAATGAAAAAAAATTAGATTAATATACCATGCTGTTTACTTAACCACTTAAAACCTGTTATGTACCTAGAGCTGAACTTCAGAAAAGATTCACAGAATTGTGTTTTAAATTATGTAGAGGGGTATAACACTGTCATTTCCATCATTGCTAAGAAGCAGAATATTGAAAAATCACTTTGATATAAACCCACAATGAAACTTTGATAATAAATTTATCACACTGGCAATAACAGAACAATAATAACATAGTTACTACAGCTGTACTTTTACTTATGGCCGTAGAGGTTAAATACAGGGATCTGGCAAAAGAAGCTGTCATTCTATTATCTGGCGTTTTAGTTAGTGCAGTCAGGTCGTTGTCAGTAGCACTCCATCTTGTTTTTGACAGAATTAAGATCTATTTTTTTACTAAAATCATCCTGGATAAGCTTATATCAAGAAGTAGATTTCCTATGTTACTAGAAAAGCAAAGGTATTTACTCTCTACATGAAATCAGTTACAGGTGTTCAATAAGTAACACCACTGAATGTGTTGAAGCTAGGAACTAGCATTGTTTAGATATAATTTTTATATTCACTGGTTTTGGTTATATTAAAAAAGATCCCTGTATGTGTGTGTGAGCTGTACACTGGTATGTAAAGCAGATAAAAAAAACCTGATAAATCTTTGTACACTTTGTATTTGATGTACTTTAGAGAAAAATAAAAGAAAATTTAAAAAAAAAACAAAACAAAAAACCCACAAAATTTGAAAATATCTTGGTCCATTTCTCTTAACAAATGTTATCTGAGGGACTAAAAATAGCCTTTACTGGAAGTGCTTATATTCTGTGAGCCATGGTTCTTTTGTGAGTGTTTGTGCAGATGCACAGAACTGGAGGGACAACATAAGAATTTGCCCAAAAGAGACATGGTAAAAGACCTGACAAGAAGACAAAATTTAATTCAAGAAACATTACGGACCAAGTGCTATGATGCATTTTTTACTCTCTGAGTTTTTTCTCACAACTCTTTATAATCATTCTAGCTGATACTACAATGTTTGTGGAGGTAGACCTACCAAAATGTGTGTCATTAACAAAACTAAAATATGCATAGCCTTTGCTGATTATAATCCATTCTTACTCTTGAGAAGATGTTGACCCATATGCTACATCCTTCTCTGCTTTGAAAAGTAGTACAGGGTTGTTAGATTCCACCTAAGGAACCTGTTACAGGCCCAGAAGAGACATATCCTTAATATCACATTGGAATATCTGGAAGGATTTCTTTACTGTATAAAGAAACACAGTATTCCCTATTCTTCCACTTCATTAACAGCACTTAGCTGCTTCAGCTTTGAAATGAGAATTTATTACTTTCCAATCTCAAGATGAGTGCAATATTGGCAAGCAAAGAAAAATCTATGAACATACACCTTTGTTTTATGTGCTCAGAAATCTCTGAATAGTCCCACCACAATTTTAAAACCAGGGAACACCCTTCATCCTAAATTAGGCAGCTGCTGTAAAGCTCCATTTGTAACAGCTTTTAGAACACGAAATGTCTTTGAAGAGATACTGACATATATCTGAGGAAACATTTCCTCTTTATCTAAACATCCTGAAGGTAAGAGGAAGAGGTCTGTAGTTTATCCTGACAACAAAAACAAGAAAACTTTAACATCAGGGACATAGGTAAAAAGTACTAGTTATAAAATACCATATATGTTTATGCGATGTTGCCATCAACATATACTTAGCCAGATATATGTTGTCAGGATAAAACTTCAGGGAAGGTAAAATTCAGGCTCTAATAAATTTGAGAAGCAGTGCTTGAGACCCTGTGGAGTAAAAGTGCATGAAGTGTGAGTGTCTTACTCCAGTTATACAGAGACGAAACTTCACTTTTTTCTGGCATGAAAGTAGAGTATTTTAGAGATAAATCAGACCTCTCTACTTCCTACAAGTCTAACAAAGTTTTGTAAGGCAAATTAAACAAAAAAAAAAAACACAATGCAACCTCACCTTTCCTCTGTGCCCCCGCCTTCCACCCCCAAAAAAAAATTTCCTAGATCCTGGAAAAGCTTTTTAAAAAAATTTAAAATTTATATATAGTTCATATATACACTGATTTTAAGATATGCCTCTTGAAAACATCATGAAAGTGGAAAAGAAATAAAAGTTGTACTTATTTTGTAGTGACCTGAATTTAGCATCAGATGTTAAAATCAAGACATGAAATTTTGGTAGAGAGATAAAAGTCGGAACAGAGACCTGACCACATGCCGGATGATATTAGTGGCAGATGTGATCGTCAGAAGTGTGATGGCATTTCCTCTGAATAGGCGAATGTATTCTTCAAACTTTGATGTTAACATGATTAGCAATGAAAGTATGCTTTGTTCCTTTGCCTTCACATGGTCTCAATATTGGCAGTTATCGTTTACTTGTATTTTTAAATCAAATATTATCCTGCCCTGTATTCATGTGCAGATGCTTTGCACAATGCTGCTTTTTCTGTTGGACCTAAAAGAAAACTGTGAATCATTATACTGAACAGAAGCTAATTTTTTCTCTCTTTTACTCAATCCACACATTTGTATTTCCTAGTTTTATATTGGAAGCCACAGTACCATGCTTTCCACACAACACCAATATCCCTATTACTTTGTCCATTGCCCCCAGAAAGCCATTAATTGACTGCAAACACAACTTTATTGCAAAATGACTGCAGCTTTATTAAGCAACAGGATTTACAGGCAATAACATAATCAATAGAACATTAATATATCACATAATTAAGCTCTGCCTGTAGCCTTAAATATATAGAACATCATTGTGACCAGTGATAGCTGTTGTCCAAAAACAATTAAAATCATGATTTCTAGAGTGGGAAAATACATATCCTCCCTCAACTGAAGGGAAAATGTCCTTTTTATCCTATATACAGCCTCATTAGTCACCTAAAAATTCTCACTTGTCCATCTTAAAAAATAACAGTTGTGTAAGATTGTTACTATAACACAAGTTAGAACAGCAAGGTATGCTCCTGAGAACATACTGGGATCAACTTTTTTTATTTGAACTCCTATAAGTTCACCTGGAAGTTAGTGATGCTTTCTGTATTTTGCACATTACTTGTGTGAGTAAAGATAGCAGAGCAAACAAAATGGATAAAATATTAATTCTTGCACATTAAATTACCGCTGAATGTCTTTCAGCTGCTGCAATAAATCTGGGTGTACTTATGGAGTTCTGTGAACCTAAAATAGAGTTTACTATTTCCATGAAATCTATTTGTTCATGAATGAATGACACTTGAGACGATATTCAAATGGTATCTCTCAAGAGCTGAAATTATGTTGAACACATAACTTTCCCCAAACTTAGACGAATACTCTCTGAAATTCTATGCCTTCTTTTTAAGCCAAAATAATAATTATTCTTAGTACATGGAGACATTTAAACCTGGAAAGCCATATCTGGACTGCCCTATTGGAATGTGGTTCTGTTGGCAGACCTGAGGTCAAATTTCCTGACCAAATTCCCTTAGTACTTCCATGTACTTTTGAAATGTTCTCTTGCATATGGCAGTCATGTTGTCTCTCGAACAGGGAAATGTGTGGGACAGAACAATGCAAATATCCAACACCTCCAGGATATATCCCCCTACAGCCTCAATACCAGTGCTCTGTAGTGCCTCTCCTGAAGCACATGTCTATCCACTCTCACAAGACTTTGTAGAATTAGATCATGAGATCTTCGTGCCATAACCCTGTTCCTCCTTACTGTACATACAATGTCTCTCTTCAAATAACCATGGCACATATACGCCTCTCTTTTCTGAGTATGGCACCCAAGCAAATGACAGTATGCTACCGCTGAGAAATCATCAAATCAGGACACAATCTGGACAGGATTAGTTTATTAGAGCATAGTCTGAGGAAGTCAGACACAGCAGCTCCTGTTTTAAAGAGACCACTGACAATTTGGACCAAGTCAACCTAATGCAGAGAGGAAAGCATTGACACATGGAGGAAGAAAAGTTGGTAGAGCCTTACGAGCCAAAGGCAGTAACTCTAATTGGAAGGAGGCTGTGTATAAGGAGGTCCATCATAAGACTGCTGTGCAGCTTTTTCTATTCTTGGAGTGCAAGATGGGAAGACAGATCTCCAAACTAGTAACTCAAAACATAAAGGAGAAAATGATACCCCTAAAGTATACTTTAAAGGATACTTTAGGAATGGACCCCTAAAGGATATTTTCAGAGAGAAAGACAGCAAAACATCTGCCATGCACATAAGCCTATGAGTGACATTCTCCTCCTCCCACTTGCTTTGTAAGACCTTCCAACCTAGCAAGGCAAACTCTCTAGCTTGTTTGAAATCATTGCCTAGGGTCAGTGAGAACTGTCCCAAAGATACTCACTGCCCAGCACCACACTTCCAGGCTGGCAACCTCTTCCATTATGCATCTACAAGTTATTCTTCTGTCACATACGTGTGAGCACTAATCACAAGCCAGAGATCAGTTATTCTCTCACACTGTGTAGGATATAATTGTGCTACACCTACAGTCATCTGAAAAACCCATTTGGCATATATTCAGACTATCATCCCTACTACTGATGAAGAGACACAACTGTCTTTTGCTGATTCCCTACTCCACAAGCTCCACTTCAGAACTTTCCAAGGAAATTACTCAACTTTTCTAGGAAGCAAGATGATCAAATCCTTAAGGGAGATTTACGGTAGAAAATATCAAGACAGTGTTCATTCTGTAGAAAAGGAGGCAGAGTGAAGTAGATCGCTTTTAGACCAGACTTTATGCAATTTCACCATTGCTCAGAGGGACTCTTGACTTACACACAACACATATGCATAACTAGTGCTATCAATGCTGTCTGAACATGAGGATGAACATGGATGTAAGCCCAGAATTCCCTCTGGCAGAGAACTGTGTATTATCAAACACAACAAAAAATAACCAGATCAAAAGCAGTGTCCCAGGAGACTCACAATCTTCTCCATTCTGGACACTTTCTTATGAATAACTGGGCAAACAGCCCACAGCCTGATCTGGTTAGAATTGCACATCAGGTTTATACATTTGACAACAATTAAATATTTTTGTACTTTCAAACATGTGTTTGTTCTCTGGACTTAAGGTCCTTTGGGACTGCCCTTAGCTCTACTGCTGTTTTCTTTGTCTTCCCTATGAGATCTGAATGCACATGCTCTGATCCCAGGAGATGAGAGTCCCTGCACATTCAGGTATGGACTAATGGTCTCTTACAAAAAACCCGGTAGTCTCCAATCTCATTCCAAGGAAAGTATTGAAAAAGATGACTGCAAAAGATATTCTCCCTGGGATCAGGGATATGAGATTGTGAGCTGCTTCTGACTAGGAGGTGCTCTGCCAGCATTTTTCTGCCATGCTTTGAAACTAATGCAAGGAACAGCTTCTGTCAGACAAAACAGTAGTATTCTTGGATCAAGACCAGCAGAAGACTGGCCAGGATGACAGACTGTGATGTTTGTGATGATGTCTTGGGAGCAGTATCCATTGCTCACCTTCTTCCAAAAATTCAGGAAAATTACATCCATATACCCTAGATAGTGAGTTCAGGAGTATGTTTTCTGATGTAGAAAAATGATGGAGGCCGTACTCAGTATGGAATGATTTTTTTTTTCCTTGTAGTTTTACAGGAAGTTCAAAATTTTTGTTTCAAGTAATGGGGAAGAAGAATGTTTTCAGGTTGAAGAAGGAAGGGAGAGCAGAGTCAGGAAGATGTGGAGGTCTGGTCTAGAGAACAGTCAGTCTGCTTGCTGACAGCAGCCTGCTCTTAAAGGAACCAAAGAAGAGACTCCTAGCTGCTGAGAGAACACAGAGGAGAAACAAAAGGGAGAATATAATTTGAAAGGGAGGACAAGGAAAGAGAGAAACAAGATAAAAGTCTTGAAGCCAGGAAAAGGCCCTAAGAGTAGGTGATGAAGATGGCCAATGAACATTTACACAAATGGCTTTCAGCTGCACCTCTTCCATTGCAGGAACTGACTGAAGCCACATCCATGGTCAATTAATCGAGAGCCATAAGTGCTTATTATCAGGAGAAACTGCACAGATTGTGGCTCCAAAGGTAAGAGCTACTCAAAAAAGATGCATGTAGAAAACCTTTTATATAGGTGATTTTACTCAAGACCAAAACACCTGCCCTGTGGGCATGGATACTGTGTATTATCAAAGGGTGTTTTGCACAGAGATGTGACAATCTTGAATCAGTCTTTCAGAGCTTAAGGCTATCAAACAAATGTAGATAGGTACCATAAGCTCAATATTATTTTGGGGGGGAGGGGGAAAAAAAGTCAAACCTAACATCCTAGTAAGACCAAGAACATGCACGCACCCCTTGTGATGGAAAAGAACTCAAGAGGGACAAGCTTTTTGGGGAGAACTGTACTTCTGCTATGTTTCTCTGATCCTCCATATAACTTGCATAAATTGGGAAGGGAGGACCTAGGCAGACAGTAGGACTTGACAAAAAGCAGAAAGCCATGTGTCTGGGCATTTCAAAGAGCAAACATCTTCCATGCTCCTTCTGAGAGCATCCTCATACCCAGATAGTAGCCACACAAAATTTAATGCAAGATCAGACTTCATTAGCTTCCTGGTGGATTTACCACAGATTACCAGAAGTATACAAATTTCCTGTGTTCACAATATATCATCTCCTCTTACCTCTTTTCCACATGTAATCACTTAGATTCACAGAGTGGGCTTTATGAGCAAGGCCTTGGGGAATAATTCTAACATACACATGCAAACACATATGCAATATGGAAGGCTATATAAATTTTTTAAAAAGTAGTTGGTGACATGAATTGGTTTCTATTTCCTCCTCTGCTCTACTGCTTTCATTTCTTGTAAAGTTAGTAAGAAGATCACAACAGAGAAAATGTAACTTGAGAAGGAACTGGTATGTTCTTCAAATTATTCTTCATTTCCAAAGGGAGATGCTGAATTAAAGCATCAAAATCTTCTTAAGGTTCTGGAAAGTAAGCTACAGGAGACACACATGTTGTACACCTCCATATCCCATTCCCCTCAGAAGATTATAATCTCTTCCATTAGCACACTACTATGTATTTTAATTTTACCAGAGGCACCATCACCACCACTAGTCTGTTCATTGCATGAATGACAAATGATACACTATTTTGTTCTCATTTGTTCTTAAAGACTCGTTCTACTAAAAACTTTATGCTCTGTGACATTTATCAGTATGTGTTAATTCATATTCTCAAACACATTCTGAACTGCTGAAATTCAGAGAAACAGTGAGGTATTTTTGCTGTATCCATCTTCATAAGTCTCTTGCTCCCTCACACAACCTAAACCATGCCTGTGTCAGATGAAGAAAGTATTCACGTTACCTTTTCCTCTCTGTCTGTAGGACAACTACATATATGAATATGGTTATCATAATCTCACTTTGCAAAACAATTTTTGTCAAGGTTTCAAAACTCAATTTCCTTTTTTAAAAAAAATTACCTCATTCTACATATAGTTTTGCATGTGAAGTTGTAAATTATTTATCCTTTTATTAAGAAAAACTTCAGGGATGGGCCTGATGTTTTTAGAAATTTTTTCATAAAACCCCCTGTTTATAACTTTTCCCAAAGGTTTCACCCTTGTTTTTCTAGAAAAACAAGATATTTATAAAACTGAAGAGACCAAGATTAGGTCCCTCAATCAATTCTTAACCACTGAAATATACGGAGTAATTTTAAAACATGTTTTTGAGTTTAAAAACAAACAAACAAACAAAAAGCCCTTGATCTTAAGGCATTTCTTACAATTTTAACACTTTCTAGGGCAAGCTGCTCTGATGACTCCAGTAAGAATAAGACTAATCTGTAAACACCAGATTGTTTTCACTACATAACTAAGCATGGATTTCAGTGTGTAAATCCAGACATGACAGCCAGAATGTTTCCAGTGACATCACGGGAGTTGATGGCACTGTGGTGAATACATTATGAGTATGTGGATGCTGTTTAAGTGTACCAGTACTGGCTCTACCACTCACCTGCTGTCACTGTGAGTCTTTGAAACATCCCGTTACACCTGAGTCGCTGTCAAGTGAAAATCCTAATTCAGAGGCTCAGGTTCTCATTTCTGCCATAAACAAAGCATAACTTGGGGAAACCACTTCTCTACCTCTGCATCTCCATCCTCCGCTGGTCTCACAGAGGCGGCGTTTCTTTGCTACATTCTCTGCAGATCTCATCTAGTACAGTTTCACCTGTTCCAGGACAGTGGCTTTCTCCAGTGCCATACAGAGCCATTTTTAAAAGGATTCCAGGTACTGCTAATGCAAAGCACAGAAAAACAATAATCACTTCCCCTGCGATTGTAGTCTGAGCTGTTTGCTCTTTGATAAAAAAAAAAGTACAATGCATATATTTGAGCAAAATCTTACTATCATAGTAGAACCAAAGGCTGATGGATGAGAACTTTAAAAAAACAAACTAAAATCAAGGCTTTGTATAGTCATCCATGCAGTTTATCTTGCCCTTTGCTCTGAAACATCTGACAAAAGATCCCATGAAGTGCAGTGTGGTAAAACTAACACTAATCTGAACTGCTTACACAACTTACACGTTCCCACTGCTGCTTGCAATTAATGTATGGATTTTCTTGAAATCAAGCTCATAAGAGCCTGTATGCAAATTCAGTGGTCCTGAATACAGAAATTTCACTTGCCCATGACTCTTTCAAGTTACTTATATAGCAGAAACATTACTATAACAGTTTTATTATTTCTGCTGCCGTGTCATTATCAGATAGGCAAAGTCCTGAATTTGAGTCAAATTATTGGTTTCTTTATTTTTTTTCAATTTTGCCGCACCTAGAATGAATAGATGGAGGAGTCACCTTCACAATCACATGTGAATAATCCAAACAGCTATTTCTAATACCACAGCTCACACATTAGGCTATTCTAAATGGATCTTCATTTCTGTAAGTGTTGTGAGGCAAAATGTTAATATTTGGCTATCAATAGTGATGTCACTAGGAAAATACAACTGTATCAGAGGGATCAGTCCAAAGTCAAAACCGAAGTGTACGAGGATTGAGATGAAAGAAATCAATATAAATAATGAGAGGGCAATGCGACGAGGCTCTGCGGAGGTGGACTTGCTAACCCTAAACCCTTCCACCTGAATTATAACAAGTAAATCAAAGCACTTGTATATCTGGATCAAGGCACTTTCCAGCTTTGCTTTAGTGACAAGGGAATGGGCATTACCCAGAAGCTGTAGGGTGATGTTCAGAGGCAGCTAACAAACCACCAGCTCAGCTTTTCTTTTCCACAGGGCAAGCACTCTGAATGCTCCTCCTCCCCTTAACTTGCTGAAACTTGCAGTTGTGATTCACAACCTGACCAACACTGATAGATAACAAACCACTGACCTTGAGGGCGGCTTTGTATGTCAGCCTTCTTATTGCGTTGAGTCACCGCACTCCTCGTGTGTGTTATTTTAAGTAGCACATTTATCAGCCAGTACCAAATAGAATACGTGGCCATGTGTATTTTATTAGTGGGTTTTGAGTATTAAAAAAAGAAAAATTGGAAAAAAATAACAATTTTATTTTTTAAAAAAAAGGCTTGAAGGCACTGACACACTTTAAAAATCTCAGTGTTTTCAGTTACAACATAAGGAATCTATATGGATGCTAATATGTTTGCATTTGTAGCTTTTCCAGACTTTTTTTCCCCAGCACACCGCAGTATAGCAATGTCAGAAATATACTGTTCCCCGTAACAGGACACATCTGTGGTGAATCTGCACAGAAGCAATTAATTTCCTTGTGGTATTTTTACACTGGGGTCTTAATGCTAGTCCCCACTATACAAACAAAAGCTCTAGACAGCTCCTGCTGCCTGATAAAAAAAAAAAAAATCAGATTGAGAAGGGCTGTTTGGCCTAGGACTGCTACAGGCAATGACTTGTAATGAGGCATCCCAACACTAATTATGAAGCTTATTAAAGAGAATTGTTTAAGTTGTACTAGAGTGCATGCCATAATCACGTTAAGGGAGATATGCATACTGAATTGGGGTTCTCCAGTTTCTTCCCTTAGAGAAGTGGACCCACTACTTAATGAAGTCAATTTGGGTCTCCATTTATAGCAGCAATATCATTGTGCTTGGCAGACTGGTCAAAATGAATTTGATGGAGAGGCAGGTGAGAACCCCAGCAGCTTGGTGATAATTCACACATCA
Organism: Daphoenositta chrysoptera; assembly: GCA_013397915.1. Taxonomy (NCBI): domain Eukaryota; kingdom Metazoa; phylum Chordata; class Aves; order Passeriformes; genus Daphoenositta; species Daphoenositta chrysoptera. The sequence goes on from VZRO01004334.1 coordinate 375,741, forward strand.
TAGCCTTCACAACTAACTAACATCTGCAGGAGAGTGGGCCAAGAAACTGTCAAAAACAAATACTTTCAATCCAGGATTTTATTATTAAACTTCTCCCAATTGTTCAGTAAGGTTGAAAAAGCAATATTTCAGTGTACTGTTTCAGGAAAGGAAAAAAAAGAAAAAAGATTAATAAAGATGTTAGGAGGCTGAACTGCTGTGAGATTTGTTTAATTATTCCCCACAGTACTGCCCCAGCAATCTGCTGACATTTAGCCCCGACCTTGCAAATCCTCAGTAAATATTAATATATCAACTCAAACAGGGACCGTTGTTTTATTGGTTCACGGAGCTCAGAGAGATTCGCCACAGCAGTGAAAAATAATGTGCAGAACTGAGGAAGAACGGCTCCTTTGATATCACCTTCTGCTGCACACATGTGCTGGGAGCATCAACAAAATGGAAATTCTGTTACTTTGCCACAGCTGTAGAGTGACACTTCAGATGCCTTTGCTTCCCTTTGTACAGGCTGCTGGAATAATCCCAAAACCACAGTGGCAAGAGATTAGAAAACACACACACGCACGCGCGCGCGCACATACACACACACACACGGAGGAAGAGAGAGAGATCACATTTTATTATCTGACACAGTGGATATTTTAATAATGGTGGGCTCCCACCTTAAAACCTAATAAGCTTTGCCAAAAACAATGAACGTGCTAAAAAGAGCCAAGGAGAGCTGAGTGCAATCTACTGGAATCTGTTTACTGTGGTGACTTTGCTGTTTGCCTCCGTGAGTGCCACATAAACTTCTTTTTTCTCCAAACAGTTGCCCTCACTGACTGCTTCCTGATGTATTTTATGTGCCTACAGTCCCCACAAATCCTGACAAAGCACCCCCAATTTATTTTCTCCCTTTTATTTGCTTGCCTCAAATGTAAATGTACATTATTAAAATATCTTCTCATAACTATACCTCCATTAGTAATTAGACGAGTTTTTGATGTGGGTCAATACTGCATCCAAAATTCTTGGGTTTAGGGGAAAGGGCTGCTGTGCAACATTTGGCATTCAGATGTATTGAGCTGCAGAGTTAATGCGTGATTAATTTTATTCATAAAAATGTTAATCACTTCATTGTGAGATCTCTTTAACATTCTGTGCACCGAACACCTTTTAACTTCTTTTTCACACAAGCTCACAAATGTATTTAATATTTTCAAACATTCTGTTATTACCAATAACACTGGTAATTAAACATACATTTAAAATGCAATAAAAAGCTGGCAAGTAACGGCACGACACCGAACACAAATGGAAGCCCATTGCCCACTGCCTCTCCTGTGCCCCCTCCCCCCTGGCAGCAACTGACCAGTTTCTTTAATGTGCACTTGTTTGCAGAGTCCCAGAGGCATTTTTTCCTCTCAAGCCTACTCCAACCCTCATTGACACAGCCGAATACCATTAAAATAATACAGCCATGCAGCAAGCTATAGATGGTTCTAAAAATACTTCTGTTCTCAGGGAGGGGAGGATCACAGTGTTGGGCACATCGTGGCAGGTTGGGGGCTCTGAGGGGGTTGTTTTGGGTTGGGATGGGGTTGGGGTTTTTTTGAGACGAGCACTCAAGCCTCAACTGAGAGTGGTGTCAGGCACTGGTGGGTGTGCCGGCTGCACTCACTGACTTCTTGTTTCCAGCTGGGCAAGGCTATTGTGAGTGTATTCAGCCAATGCACTCATGAAACTGGATAAATGGATTAGTGGATCAGAGACACCATCGGCATCTTCAAAAGGAAAACAGCAGCCTGCAAAAAGACTGACATTTGTGTACTGGGGCAGAGGGTGTGTGAATGCTCTGCCTCCTCCAAAGGGACAAGACAGTGATAAACTTTCCACACTGACCACCTCACTTTGTGCTACAATTGACCAACAAAATAAATGGATTGCTTCATTGTTTTTGAACCGTAGGCAGCACAGGGAAAGCGCTCCTTGTGCAGCAACAAAGGACAATGTATTGTGTGGGGCCAACAGCTCAAAATAAAACCTTTAATTATCTACGGGTCAGCCATAAATCTGGAATAAAAATAAATGTTACTTTTTAAACTCGCCTTTAATTCTGCACGGAGTTTACGCCAGCGCTTTCTATTCTCTCAGGAGAGGCACTACCAGGACTTGGTGTGCGCCCCACGTTTGCATTTTTGCATCAGCTTGACTCCCAAGGAACGTGTTAGGTAACATGTTTGGCCATCAGACATGAAGGATGTCTATAATGCTAATTAAAGTAAGAAAGAACAGATAAAATACGTTTTTTTTTCAGTCTTTTTTAAAACACCTATGCATGTATTCTCTTTTCACATACGCAAAAAAAAAGAAGCCAAAACTAATATTAATAGTGGTGACGGGATTCAAGTAAATTAATTCCTTACAGAAGTACATTGTTTAGTTTTAAGAGCTCATATTTTCGAAGTCTTAAATTTTGAATACCTATTTCTATGGGGTTTTCAGTCTCCTGGTAGGTACCCAGCGATTCCTGTCCACATGGCTGGTTTTATGGGCAAGCTATGAATGGCACTGCATGGGGGCACCGCACAATGGGGAACACCAACCTCGCCAGGAGCCGTTTCTGTAACTTTTCACTGGAAAACACGCCACACAGGCCATGTTTATTACATGTTCCATTGATTTGTTAGTCCCAGGTAAGTTTTACTGCTGAAACCCAGAGACTTGAAGCCTGGAATCGGGCCCCACGTCGCTCCTCACCACAGCCCCCACAGAGCCAGTGGTGGGCTCAGGCCCTGCTGGCCATTGCTGTGGCCCTTCCCGGCAGAGGGGGACCTGCGGTCCTGCATGGCACAGCTCCATGGCTGCCACCCACTTCCCACAGGCCAGCAGGGACTTGCCACAGCCTTTTTCAGCGCTGGTTACCTGATCCATGGCGGGCAGCCGGGTTCTGGGGCCGGCGGGTGGCTCCCCTCCATCCACCTGCAGGCCTGCAGGCAGGGCTTGGGTTCCCAGAGGTCACCAAGGTGGCGGGGGAGCCTCACGCCGGGACTGAGGCAGCGGTCCGGGGGTGGAGGGCGTCTGCTGAAGCCCACGTTTGATGCTCTCTCTCACAGAGCAATTACAACTCACCGGGCCTTTCCTGCGCTGCTTGTGTGCCTCTGTAAGCCCCGGCTACTCTTTACATCTCGCCTTTTAAGGACATTAGGGAATTAAAAAAATATAAAGACAAAAAAAAAAAAAAAATTAAAAATACCGGAAATAATACAAGGAAAAGCACTGACAAAGTCAGATACAACCTGACACCCTGCTGGGGNGGGGACGAGGCAGGGCTCCGCAGCCCCTTCCCGGCAGCCGGCCCGCGGTGGGCGCGGGCGGGCGGAGCGGGGGACCCGCGGCAGTGAGAGCCCCGCCGGGCAGGACTAATGCCGGGCCCGCATTGTGCCCCGCCGGGTGGTTTCCATACGAGCCTGTTTAACAGGGGGCCGATGGCCGGCCGAGGCGCAGAGCCACCGCTGCTGCCGGCCCCCGCCTCCCCGCCCCCGCCGCTCCGCGCTCTTTGTAATAGTCTCATCTACAAGGACGATTGAAACTTTATAGTGCATGATTCATAGAGCGGGGCTGCGCTCGGAGCCGCGCCGCATATTACATTAATCAGTGTCAGGCCACTAAAACAGAGATATGAATATGAATTCTCCATATTGCAGGGGAGATAAATGTGCTTGTGAATAATTGATCGGCGCCCATGGAAAAAAAAAAAAAAA